>JACEHZ010000544.1:0-600000 GCA_017893485.1 Hemerocallis citrina | reverse complement strand
TGTATGTATACCAAAATCCTCCAAATCTGTACAAGAATTGGGCTGAACAAACCTTGTGCAGGTTTCTTTTGGAGCCACAAACATCAATGATTTAGTTGGGATGAAGAAGTAATAGACAAACATTATTCTTAGATACTGGAAATTTTCATTTTCTTTTACTGTTAAATAAGCTGAATTTATGCATCTGATTGTCATCTTAGCAAGATTTTTTTACCAAAATGGGTTAACTGTCAACTAAGGATGCTGTATGTATACCAAAATCCTCCAAATCTGTACAAGAATTGGGCTGAACAAACCTTGTGCAGGTTTCTTTTGGAGCCACAAACATCAATGATTTAGTTGGGAGGAGGAATTAATAGACAAACATATATGCTTAGATACTGGAAATTTTCATTTTCTTTTACTGTTAAAGTAGCTGAATTCATGCATCTGATTGTCATCTTAGCATGATTTTTTTACCAAAATGGGTCAACTGTCAACTAAGGATGCTGTATGTACACCAAAATCCTCCAAATCTGTACAAGAATTGGGCTGAACAAACCTTGTGCAGGTTTCTTTTGGAGCCACAAACATCAATGATTTAGTTGGGATAAGGAAGTAATAGACAAACATATATTCTTAGATACTGGAAATTTTCATTTTCTTTTACTGTTAAAGAAGCTGAATTTATGCATCTGATTGTCATCTTAGCATGATTTTTTTACCAAAATGGGTTAACTGTCAACTAAGGATGCTGTATGTATACCAAAATCCTCTAAATCTGTACAAGAATTGGGCTGAACAAAGCTTGTGCAGGTTTCTTTTGGAGCCACAAACATCAATGATTTAGTTGGGATGAAGAATTAATAGACAAAAATATATGCTTAGATACTGGAAATTTTTATTTTCTTTTACTGTTAAAGAAGCTGAATTCATGCATCTGATTGTCATCTTTGCATTAATTTTTTACCAAAATGGGTTAACTGTCTTCTAAAGATGCTGTATGTATACCAAAATCATCCAAATCTGTACAAGAATTGGGCTGAACAAACCTTGTGCAGGTTTCTTTTGGAGCCACAAACATCAATGATTTTGTTGGGATAAAGAATTAATAGACAAACATAAATGCTTAGATACTGGAAATTTTCATTTTCTTTTACTGTTAAAGAAGCTGAATTCCTGCATCTGATTGTCATCCTAGCACGATTTTTTTTACAAAATGGGTTAACTGTCAACTAAGGATGCGGTAAGTATACCAAAATCCTCCAAATCTGTACAAGAATTGGGCTGAACAAACCTTGTGCAGGTTTCTTTTGGAGCCACAAACATCAATGATTTAGTTGGGATGAGGAATTAATAGACAAACATATATGCTTAGATACTGGAAATTTTCATTTTCTTTTACTGTTAAAGAAGCTGAATTCATGCATCTGATTGTCATCTTAGCATTAATTTTTTACCAAAATGGGTTAACTGTCTACTAAGTATGCTGCATGTATACCAAAATCCTCCAAATCTCTACAAGAATTGGGCTGAACAAATCTTGTGCAGGTTTCTTTTGGAGCCACAAACATCAATGATTTAGTTGGGATGAAGAATTAATAGACAAACATATATGCTTAGATACTGGAAATTTTTATTTTCTTTTACTGTTAAAGAAGCTGAATTCATGCATCTGATTGTCATCTTAGCATGATTTTTTTACCAAAATGGGTTAACAGTCAACTAAGGATGCTGTATGTATACCAAAATCCTCCAAACCTGTACAAGAATTGGGCTGAACAAACCTTTTCTTTTGGAGCCACAGACATCAATGATTTAGTTGGGATGAAGAAGTAATAGGCAAACATATATTCTTAGATACTGGAAATTTTCATTTTCTTTTACTGTTAAAGAAGCTGAATTTATGCATCTGATTGTCATCTTAGCATGATTTTTTTACCAAAATGGGTTAACTGTGAACTAAGGATGCTGTATGTATACCAAAATCCACCAAATCTGTACAAGAATTGGGCTGAACAAACCTTGTGCAGGTTTCTTTTGGAGCCACAAACATCATTGATTTAGTTGGGATGAAGAATTAATAGACAAACATATATGCTAAGATACTGGAAACTTTCATTTTCTTTTATTGTTAAAGAAGCTGAATTCATGCATCTGATTGTCATCTTAGCATGATTTTTTTTACCAAAATGGGTTAACAGTCAACTAAGGAAGATGTGTGTATACCAAAATCCTCCAAACCTGTACAAGAATTGGGCTGAACAAACCTTGTGCAGGTTTCTTTTGGAGCCACAAACATCAATGATTTAGTTGGGATGAGGAATTAATAGACAAACATATATGCTTAGATACTAGAAATTTTCATTTTCTTTTACTATTAAAGAAGTTGAATTCATGCATCTGATTTTCATCTTAGCATGATTTTTTTACCAAAATGGGTTAACTGTCAACTAAGGATGCTGTATGTATACCAAAATCCTCCAAATCTCTATAAGAATTGGGCTGAACAAACGATGTGCAGGTTTTTTTTTGGAGCCACAAACATCAATGATTTAGTTTGGATGAAGAATTAATAGACAAACATATATGCTTAGATACTGGAAATTTTCATTTTCTTTTACTGTTAAAGAAGCTGAATTCATGCATCTGATTGTCATCTGAGCATGAATTTTTAACCAAAATGGGTTAACTGTTTATTAAGGATGCTGTATGTAGACCAAAATCCTCCAAATCTGTACAAGAATTGGGTAGAACAAAGCTTGTGCAGGTTTCTTTTGGGGCCACAAACATCAATGATTTAGTTGGGATGAAGAATTAATCGACAAAAATATATGCTTAGATACTGGAAATTTACATTTTCTTTTACTGTTAAAGAAGCTGAATTCATGCATCTGATTGTCATCTTAGCATTAATTTTTTACCAAAATGGGTTAACTGTCTACAAAGGATGCTGTATGTATACCAAAATCCTCCAAATCTGTACAAGAATTGGGCTGAACAAATCTTGTGCAGGTTTCTTTTGGAGCCACAAACATCAATGATTTAGTTGGGATGAAGAATTAATAGACAAACATATATGCTCAGATACTGGAAATTTTTATTTTCTTTTACTGTTAAAGAAGCTGAATTCATGCATCTGATTGTCATCTGAGCATGATTTTTTTACCAAAATGGGTTAACTGTCAACTAAGGATGCTGTATTTATAACAAAATCCTCCAAACCTGTACAAGAATTGGGCTGAACAAACCTTGTGCAGGTTTCTTTTGGAGCCACAAACATCAATGATTTAGTTGGGATGAAGAATTAAAAGACAAACATATATGCTTAGATACTGGAAATTTTCATTTTCTTTTACTGTTAAAGAAGCTGAATTCATGCATCTGATTGTCATCTTCGCATGATTTTTTTACCAAAATGGGTTAACTGTCAACTAAGGATGCTGTATGTATACCAAAATCCTCCAAATCTGTACAAGAATTGGGCTGAACAAACCTTGTGCAGGTTTCTTTTGGAGCCACAAACATCAATGATTTAGTTTGGATGAAGAATTAATAGACAAACATATATGCTTAGATACTGGAAATTTTCATTTTCTTTTACTGTTAAAGAAGCTGAATTCATGCATCTGATTGTCATCTTAGCATGATTTTTTTACCAAAATGGGTTAACTGTCAACTAAGGATGCTGTATGTATAACAAAATCCTCCAAACCTATACATGAATTGGGCTGAACAAACCTTGTGCAGGTTTCTTTTGGAGCCACAAACATCAATGATTTAGTTGGGATGAAGAATTAATAGACAAACATATATGCTTAGATACTGGAAATTTTCATTTTCTTTTACTGTTAAAGAAGCTGAATTCATGCATCTGATTGTCATCTGAGCATGAATTTTTCACCAAAATGGGTTAACTGTTTACTAAGGATGCTGTATGTAGACAAAAATCCTCCAAATCTGTACAAGAATTGGGCTGAACAAAGCTTGTGCAGGTTTCTTTTGGGGCCACAAACATCAATGATTTAGTTGGGATGAAGAATTAATCGACAAACATATATGCTTAGATACTGGAAATTTTCATTTTCTTTTATTGTTAAAGAAGCTGAATCCATGCATCTGATTGTCATCTTAGCATGATTTTTTTACCAAAATGGGTTAACAGTCAACTAAGGAAGATGTGTGTATACCAAAATCCTCCAAACCTGTACAAGAATTGGGCTGAACAAACCTTGTGCAGGTTTCTTTTGGAGCCACAAACATCAATGATTTAGTTGGGATGAGGAATTAATAGACAAACATATATGCTTAGATACTGGAAATTTTCATTTTCTTTTACTGTTAAAGAAGCTGAATTCATGCATCTGATTGTCATCTTAGCATGATTTTTTTACCAAAATGGGTTAACTGTCAACTAAGGATGCTGTATTTATAACAAAATCCTCCAAACCTGTACAAGAATTGGGCTGAACAAACCTTGTGCAGGTTTCTTTTGGAGCCACAAACATCAATGATTTAGTTGGGATGAAGAATTAGAAGACAAACATATATGCTTAGATACTGGAAATTTTCATTTTCTTTTACTGTTAAAGAAGCTGAATTCATGCATCTGATTGTCATCTTGGCATGATTTTTTTACCAAAATGGGTTAACTGTCAACTAAGGATGCTGTATGTATACCAAAATCCTCCAAATCTGTACAAGAATTGGGCTGAACAAATCTTGTGCAGGTTTCTTTTGGAGCCACAAACATCAATGATTTAGTTTGGATGAAGAATTAATAGACAAACATATATGCTTTGATACTGGAAATTTTCATTTTCTTTTACTGTTAAAGAAGCTGAATTCATGCATCTGATTGTCATCTTAGCATGATTTTTTTACCAAAATGGGTTAACTGTCAACTAAGGATGCTGTATGTATAACAAAATCCTCCAAACCTATACAAGAATTGGGCTGAACAAACCTTGTGCAGGTTTTCTTTGGAGCCACAAACATCAATGATTTAGTTGGGATGAAGAATTAATAGACAAACAAATATGCTTAGATACTGGAAATTTTCATTTTCTTTTACTGTTAAAGAAGCTGAATTCATGCATCTGATTGTCATCTTAGCATGATTTTTTTACCAAAATGGGTTAACTGTCAACTAAGGATGCTGTATGTATACCAAAATCCTCCAAATCTGTACAAGAATTGGGCTGAACAAACCTTGTGCAGGTTTCTTTTGGAGCCACAAACATCAATGATTTAGTTGGGATGGGGAAGTAATAGGCAAACATATATTCTTAGATACTGGAAATTTTCATTTTCTTTTACTGTTAAAGAAGCTGAATTCATGCATCTGATTGTCATCTGAGCATGATTTTTTTACCAAAATGGGTTAACTGTCAACTAAGGATGTTGTATGTATACCAAAATCCTCTAAATCTGTACAAGAATTGAGCTGAACAAACCTTGTGCAGGTTTCTTTTGGAGCCACAAACATCAATGATTTAGTTGGGATGAGGAAGTATTAGGCAAACATATATTCTTAGACACTGGAAATTTTCATTTTCTTTTACTGTTAAAGAAGCTGAATTTATGCATCTGATTGTCATCTTAGCATGATTTTTTTACCAAAATGGGTTAACTGTCAACTAAGGATGTTGTATGTATACCAAAATCCTCCAAAACTGTACAAGAATTGGGCTGAACAAACCTTGTGCAGGTTTCTTTTGGAGCCACAATCATCATTGATTTAGTTGGGATGAAGAATTAATAGACAAACATATATGCTTAGATACTGGAAATTTTTATTTTCTTTTATTGTTAAAGAAGCTGAATTCATGCATCTGATTGTCAGCTTGGCATGATTTTTTTACCAAAATGGGTTAACTATCAACTAAGGAAGATGTGTGTATACCAAATTCCTCCAAACCTGTACAAGAATTGGGCTGAACAAACCTTGTGCAGGTTTCTTTTGGAGCCACAAACATCAATGATTTAGTTGGGATGAGGAATTAATAGACAAACATATATGCTTAGATACTGAAAATTTTCATTTTCTTTTACTGTTAAAGAAGCTGAATTCATGCATCTGATTGTCATCTTAGCATGATTTTTTTACCAAAATGGGTTAACTGTCAACTAAGGATGCTGTATGTATACCAAAATCCTCCAAATCTGTACAAGAATTGGGCTGAACAAACCTTGTGCAGGTTTTTTTTGGAGCCACAAACATCAATTATTAAGTTGGGATGAAGAATTAATAGACAAACATATATGCTTAGATACTGGAAATTTTCATTTTCTTTTACTGTTAAAGAAGCTGAATTCATGCATCTGATTGTCATCTTAGCATGATTTTTTTACCAAAATGGGTTAACTGTTAACTAAGGATGCTGTATGTAGACCAAAATTCTCCAAACCTGTACAAGAATTGGGCTGAACAAACCTTGTGCAGGTTTCTTTTGGAGCCACAAACATCAATGATTTAGTTGGGATGAAGAATTAATAGACAAACATATATGCTTAGATACTGGAAATTTTTATTTTCTTTTACTGTTAAAGAAGCTGAATTCATGCATCTGATTGTCATCTTAGCATGATTTTTTAACCAAAATGGGTTAACTGTCAACTAAGGATGTTGTATTTATAACAAAATCCTCCAAACCTGTACAAGAATTGGGCTGAACCAACCTTGTGCAGGTTTCTTTTGGAGCCACAAACATCAATGATTTAGTTGGGATGAAGAATTAATAGACAAACATATATGCTTAGATACTAGAAATTTTTATTTTCTTTTACTATTAGAGAAGCTGAATTCATGCATCTGATTGTCATCTTAGCATAATTTTTTTACCAAAATGGGTTAACTGTCAACTAAGGATGCTGTATGTAAACCAAAATCCTCCAAATCTGTACAAGAATTGGGCTGAACAAACCTTGTGCAGGTTTTTTTTCGAGCCACAAACATCAATTATTTAGTTGGGATGAAGAATTAATAGACAAACATATATGCTCAGATACTGGAAATTTTCATTTTCTTTTACTGTTAAAGAAGCTGAATTCATGCATCTGATTGTCATCTTAGCATGATTTTTTTACCAAAATGGGTTAACTGTTAACTAAGGATGCTGTATGTAGACCAAAATTCTCCAAACCTGTACAAGAATTGGGCTGAACAAACCTTGTGCAGGTTTCTTTTGGAGCCACAAATATCAATGATTTAGTTGGGATGAAGAATTAATAGACAAACATATATGCTTAGATACTGGAAATTTTCATATTTTTTACTGTTAAAGAAGCTGAATTCATGCATCTGATTGTCATCTTAGCATGATTTTTTTACCAAAATGGGTTAACTGTCAACAAAGGATGCTGTATGTACACCAAAATCCTCCAAATCTGTACAAGAATTGGGCTGAACAAACCTTGTGCAGGTTTCTTTTGGAGCCACTAACATCAATGATTTAGTTGGGATGAGGAAGTAATAGGCAAACATAAATTCTTAGATACTGGAAATTTTCATTTTCTTTTACTGTTAAGGAAGCTGAATTTATGCATCTGATTGTCATCTTAGCCTGATTTTTTTACCAAAATGGGTTAACTGTCAACTAAGGATGATGTATGTATACCAAAATCCTCCAAACCTGTACAAGAATTGGGCTGAACAAACCTTGTGCAGGTTTCTTTTGGAGCCACAATCATCATTGATTTAGTTGGGATGAAGAATTAATAGACAAACATATATGCTTAGATACTGGAAATTTTCATTTTCTTTTATTGTTAAAGAAGCTGAATTCATGCATCTGATTGTCAGCTTGGCATGATTTTTTTACCAAAATGGGTTAACTGTCAACTAAGGAAGATGTGTGTATACCAAAATCCTCCAAATCTGTACAAGAATTGGGCTGAACAAACCTTGTGCAGGTTTCTTTTGGAGCCACAAACATCAATGATTTTGTTGGGATGAAGAATTAATAGACAAACATATATGCTTAGATACTGGAAATTTTCATTTTCTTTTACTGTTAAAGAAGCTGAATTCATGCATCTGATTGTCATCTTAGCATGATTTTTTAACCAAAATGGGTTAACTGTCAACTAAGGATGCTGTATTTATAACAAAATCCTCCAAACCTGTACAAGAATTGGGCTGAACCAACCTTGTGCAGGTTTCTTTTGGAGCCACAAACATCAATGATTTAGTTGGGATGAAGAATTAATAGACAAACATATATGCTTAGATACTGGAAATTTTTATTTTCTTTTACTATTAAAGAAGCTGAATTCATGCATCTGATTGTCATCTTAGCATAATTTTTTTACCAAAATGGGTTAACTGTCAACTAAGGATGCTGTATGTATACCAAAATCCTCCAAATCTGTTCAAGAATTGGGCTGAATAAACCTTGTGCAGGTTTCTTTTGGAGCCACAAACATCAATGATTTAGTTTGGATGAAGAATTAATAGACAAACATATATGCTTAGATACTGGAAATTTTCATTTTCTTTTACTGTTAAAGAAGCTGAATTCATGCATCTGATTGTCATCTTAGCATGATTTTTTTACCAAAATGGGTTAACTGTCAACTAAGGATGCTGTATGTATAACAAAATCCTCCAAACCTATACAAGAATTGGGCTGAACAAACCTTGTGCAGGTTTCTTTTGGAGCCACAAACATCAATGATTTAGTTGGGATGAAGAATTAATAGACAAACATATATGCTTAGATACTGGAAATTTTTATTTTCTTTTACTGTTAAAGAAGCTGAATTCATGCATCTGATTGTCATCTTAGCATGATTTTTTAACCAAAATGGGTTAACTGTCAACTAAGGATGCTGTATTTATAACAAAATCCTCCAAACCTGTACAAGAATTGGGCTGAACCAACCTTGTGCAGGTTTCTTTTGGAGCCACAAACATCAATGATTTAGTTGGGATGAAGAATTAATAGACAAACATATATGCTTAGATACTGGAAATTTTTATTTTCTTTTACTATTAAAGAAGCTGAATTCATGCATCTGATTGTCATCTTAGCATAATTTTTTTACCAAAATGGGTTAACTGTCAACTAAGGATGCTGTATGTATACCAAAATCCTCCAAATCTGTTCAAGAATTGGGCTGAATAAACCTTGTGCAGGTTTCTTTTGGAGCCACAAACATCAATGATTTAGTTTGGGATGAAGAATTAATAGACAAACATATATGCTTAGATACTGGAAATTTTCATTTTCTTTTACTGTTAAAGAAGCTGAATTCATGCATCTGATTGTCATCTTAGCATGATTTTTTTACCAAAATGGGTTAACTGTCAACTAAGGATGCTGTATGTATAACAAAATCCTCCAAACCTATACAAGAATTGGGCTGAACAAACCTTGTGCAGGTTTCTTTTGGAGCCACAAACATCAATGATTTAGTTGGGATGAAGAATTAATAGACAAACATATATGCTTAGATACTGGAAATTTTTATTTTCTTTTACTGTTAAAGAAGCTGAATTCATGCATCTGATTGTCATCTTAGCATGATTTTTTTACCAAAATGGGTTAACTGTCAACTAAGGATGCTGTATTTATAACAAAATCCTCCAAACCTGTACAAGAATTGGACTGAACAAACCTTGTGCAGGTTTCTTTTGGAGCCACAAACATCAATGATTTAGTTGGGATGAAGAATTAATAGACAAACATATATGCTTAGATACTGGAAATTTTCATTTTCTTTTACTGTTAAAGAAGCTGAATTCATGCATCTGATTGTCATCTTAGCATGATTTTTTTACCAAAATGGGTCAACTGTCAACTAAGGATGCTGTATGTATAACAAAATCCTCCAAACCTATACAAGAATTGGGCTGAACAAACCTTGTGCAGGTTTCTTTTGGATCCACAAACATCAATGATTTAGTTGAGATGAAGAATTAATAGACAAACATATATGCTTAGATACTGGAAATTTTGATTTTCTTTTACTGTTAAAGAAGCTGAATTCAGGCATCTGATTGTCATCTTAGCATGATTTTTTTACCAAAATGGGTTAACTGTCAACTAAGGATGCTGTATGTATACCAAAATCCTCCAAATCTGTACAAGAATTGGGCTGAACAAACCTTGTGCAGGTTTTTTTTGGAGCCACAAACATCAATGATTTAGTTAGGATGAGGAAGTAATAGGCAAACATATATTCTTAGATACTGAAAATTTTCATTTTCTTTTACTGTTAAAGAAGCTGAATTTATGCATCTGATTGTCATCTTAGCATGATTTTTTTACCAAAATGGATTAACTGTCAACTAAGGATGCTGTATGTATACTAAAATCCTCCAAATCTGTACAAGAATTATGCTGAACAAACCTTGTGCAGGTTTCTTTTGGAGCCACAAACATCATTGATTTAGTTGGGATGAAGAATTAATAGACAAACATATATGCTTAGATACTGGAAATTTTCATTTTCTTTTATTGTTAAAGTAGCTGAATTTATGCATCTGATTGTCATCTTAGCATGTTTTTTTTACCAAAATGGGTTAACTGTCAACTAAGGATGCTGTATTTATAACAAAATCCTCCAAACCTGTACAAGAATTGGGCTGAACAAACCTTGTGCAGGTTTCTTTTGGAGCCACAAACATCAATGATTTTGTTGGGATGAAGAATTAATAGACAAACATATATGCTTAGATACTGGAAATTTTCATTTTCTTTTACTGTTAAAGAAGCTGAATTCATGCATCTGATTGTCATCTTAGCATGATTTTTTTACCAAAATGGGTTAACTGTCAACTAAGGATGCTGTATGTATAACAAAATCCTCCAAACCTATACAAGAATTGGGCTGAACAAACCTTGTGCAGGTTTCTTTTGGATCCACAAACATCAATGATTTAGTTGGGATGAAGAATTAATAGACAAACATATATGCTTAGATACTGGAAATTTTTATTTTCTTTTACTGTTAAAGAAGCTGAATTCATGCATCTGATTGTCATCTTAGCATGATTTTTTTACCAAAATGGGTTAACTGTCAACTAAGGATGCTGTATTTATAACAAAATCCTCCAAACCTGTACAAGAATTGGGCTGAACAAACCTTGTGCAGGTTTCTTTTGGAGCCACAAACATCAATGATTTAGTTGGGATGAAGAATTAATAGACAAACATATATGCTTAGATACTGGAAATTTTTATTTTCTTTTACTGTTAAAGAAGCTGAATTCATGCATCTGATTGTCATCTTAGCATGAATTTTTTTACCAAAATGGGTTAACTGTCAACTAAGGATGCTGTATGTATACCAAAATCCTCCAAATCTGTACAAGAATTGGGCTGAACAAACCTTGTGCAGGTTTCTTTTGGAGCCACTAACATCAATGATTTAGTTGGATGAAGAATTAATAGACAAACATATATGCTTAGATACTGGAAATTTTCATTTTCTTTTACTGTTAAAGAAGCTGAATTCATGCATCTGATTGTCATCTTAGCATGATTTTTTTTACCAAAATGGGTTAACTGTCAACTTAGGATGCTGTATGTATAACAAAATCCTCCAAACCTGTACAAGAATTGGGCTGAACAAACCTTGTGCAGGTTTCTTTTGGAGCCACAAACATCAATGATTTAGTTGGGATGAAGAATTAATAGACAAACATATATGCTTAGATACTGGAAATTTTTATTTTCTTTTACTGTTAAAGAAGCTGAATTCATGCATCTGATTGTCATCTTAGCATGATTTTTTTACCAAAATGGGTTAACTGTCAACTAAGGATGCTGTATTTATAACAAAATCCTCCAAACCTGTACAAGAATTGGGCTGAACAAACCTTGTGCAGGTTTCTTTTGGAGCCACAAACATCAATGATTTAGTTGGGATGAAGAATTAATAGACAAACATATATGCTTAGATACTGGAAATTTTCATTTTCTTTTACTGTTAAAGAAGCTGAATTCATGCATCTGATTGTCATCTTAGCATGATTTTTTTACCAAAATGGGTTAACTGTCAACTAAGGATGCTGTATGTATAACAAAATCCTCCAAACCTATACAAGAATTGGGCTGAACAAACCTTGTGCAGGTTTCTTTTGGATCCACAAACATCAATGATTTAGTTGAGATGAAGAATTAATAGACAAACATATATGCTTAGATACTGGAAATTTTGATTTTCTTTTACTGTTAAAGAAGCTGAATTCAGGCATCTGATTGTCATCTTAGCATGATTTTTTTACCAAAATGGGTTAACTGTCAACTAAGGATGCTGTATGTATACCAAAATCCTCCAAATCTGTACAAGAATTGGGCTGAACAAACCTTGTGCAGGTTTCTTTTGGAGCCACAAACATCAATGATTTAGTTGGGATGAAGAATTAATAGACAAACATATATGCTTAGATACTGGAAATTTTCATTTTCTTTTACTGTTAAAGAAGCTGAATTCATGCATCTGATTGTCATCTTAGCATGATTTTTTTACCAAAATGGGTTAACTGTCAACTAAGGATGCTGTATGTATACCAAAATCCTCCAAATCTGTACAAGAATTGGGCTGAACAAACCTTGTGCAGGTTTCTTTTGGAGCCACAAACATCAATGATTTAGTTGGGATGAAGAATTAATAGACAAACATATATGCTTAGATACTGGAAATTTTCATTTTCTTTTACTGTTAAAGAAGCTGAATTCATGCATCTGATTGTCATCTTAGCATGATTTTTTTACCAAAATGGGTTAACTGTCAACTAAGGATGCTGTATGTATACCAAAATCCTCCAAATCTGTACAAGAATTGGGCTGAACAAACCTTGTGCAGGTTTCTTTTGGAGCCACAAACATCAATGATTTAGTTGGGATGAAGAATTAATAGACAAACATATATGCTTAGATACTGGAAATTTTCATTTTCTTTTACTGTTAAAGAAGCTGAATTCATGCATCTGATTGTCATCTTAGCATGATTTTTTTACCAAAATGGGTTAACTGTCAACTAAGGATGCTGTATGTATACCAAAATCCTCCAAACCTGTACAAGAATTGGGCTGAACAAACCTTGTGCAGGTTTCTTTTGGAGCCACAAACATCAATGATTTAGTTGGGATGAAGAATTAATAGACAAACATATATGCTTAGATACTGGAAATTTTCATTTTCTTTTACTGTTAAAGAAGCTGAATTCATGCATCTGATTGTCATCTTAGCATGATTTTTTACCAAAATGGGTTAACTGTCAACTAAGGATGCTGTATGTATACCAAAATCCTCCAAACCTGTACAAGAATTGGGCTGAACAAACCTTGTGCAGGTTTCTTTTGGAGCCACAAACATCAATGATTTAGTTGGGATGAAGAATTAATAGACAAACATATATGCTTAGATACTGGAAATTTTCATTTTCTTTTACTGTTAAAGAAGCTGAATTCATGCATCTGATTGTCATCTTTGCATGATTTATTTACCAAACTGGGTTAACTGTCGACTAAGGATGCTGTATGTATACCAAAATCCTCCAAACCTGTACAAGAATTGGGCTGAACAAACCTTGTGCAGATTTCTTTTGGAGCCGCAAACATCAATGATTTAGTTGGGAGGAGGAATTAATAGACAAACATATATGCTTAGATACTGGAAATTTTCATTTTCTTTTACTATTATAGAAGCTGAATTCATGCATCTGATTGTCATCTTAGCATGATTTTTTTACCAAAATGGGTGAACTGTCAACTAAGGATGCTGTATGTATACCAAAATCCTCCAAACCTGTACAAGAAATGGGCTGAACAAACCTTGTGCAGGTTTCTTTTGGAGCCACAAACATCAATGATTTAGTTGAGATGAAGAATTAATAGACAAACATATATACTTAGATACTGGAAATTTTCATTTTCTTTTACTGTTAAAGAAGCTGAATTCATGCATCTGATTGTCATCTTAGCATGATTTTTTTACCAAAATGGGTTAACTGTCAACTTAGGATGCTGTATGTATAACAAAATCCTCCAAACCTATACAAGAATTGGGCTGAACAAACCTTGTGCAGGTTTCTTTTGGATCCATAAACATCAATGATTTAGTTGAGATGAAGAATTAATAGACAAACATATATGCTTAGATACTGGAAATTTTTATTTTCTTTTACTGTTAAAGAAGCTGAATTCATGCATCTGATTGTCATCTTAGCATGATTTTTTTACCAAAATGGGTTAACTGTCAACTAAGGATGCTGTATGTATACCAAAATCCTCCAAATCTGTACAAGAATTGGGCTGAACAAACCTTGTGCAGGTTTCTTTTGGAGCCACAAACATCAATGATTTAGTTGGGATGAAGAATTAATAGACAAACATATATGCTTAGATACTGGAAATTTTCATTTTCTTTTACTGTTAAAGAAGCTGAATTCATGCATCTGATTGTCATCTTAGCATGATTTTTTTACCAAAATGGGTTAACTGTCAACTAAGGATGCTGTATGTATACCAAAATCCTCCAAATCTGTACAAGAATTGGGCTGAACAAACCTTGTGCAGGTTTCTTTTGGAGCCACAAACATCAATGATTTAGTTGGGATGAAGAATTAATAGACAAACATATATGCTTAGATACTGGAAATTTTCATTTTCTTTTACTGTTAAAGAAGCTGAATTCATGCATCTGATTGTCATCTTAGCATGATTTTTTTACCAAAATGGGTTAACTGTCAACTAAGGATGCTGTATGTATACCAAAATCCTCCAAACCTGTACAAGAATTGGGCTGAACAAACCTTGTGCAGGTTTCTTTTGGAGCCACAAACATCAATGATTTAGTTGGGATGAAGAATTAATAGACAAACATATATGCTTAGATACTGGAAATTTTCATTTTCTTTTACTGTTAAAGAAGCTGAATTCATGCATCTGATTGTCATCTTAGCATGATTTTTTTACCAAAATGGGTTAACTGTCAACTAAGGATGCTGTATGTATACCAAAATCCTCCAAATCTGTACAAGAATTGGGCTGAACAAACCTTGTGCAGGTTTCTTTTGGAGCCACAAACATCAATGATTTAGTTGGGATGAAGAATTAATAGACAAACATATATGCTTAGATACTGGAAATTTTTCATTTTCTTTTACTGTTAAAGAAGCTGAATTCATGCATCTGATTGTCATCTTAGCATGATTTTTTTACCAAAATGGGTTAACTGTCAACTAAGGATGCTGTATGTATACCAAAATCCTCCAAATCTGTACAAGAATTGGGCTGAACAAACCTTGTGCAGGTTTCTTTTGGAGCCACAAACATCAATGATTTAGTTGGGATGAAGAATTAATAGACAAACATATATGCTTAGATACTGGAAATTTTTATTTTCTTTTACTGTTAAAGAAGCTGAATTCATGCATCTGATTGTCATCTTAGCATGATTTTTTTACCAAAATGGGTTAACTGTCAACTAAGGATGCTGTATGTATACCAAAATCCTCCAAACCTGTACAAGAATTGGGCTGAACAAACCTTGTGCAGGTTTCTTTTGGAGCCACAAACATCAATGATTTAGTTGGGATGAAGAATTAATAGACAAACATATATGCTTAGATACTGGAAATTTTCATTTTCTTTTACTGTTAAAGAAGCTGAATTCATGCATCTGATTGTCATCTTAGCATGATTTTTTTACCAAAATGGGTTAACTGTCAACTAAGGATGCTGTATGTATACCAAAATCCTCCAAACCTGTACAAGAATTGGGCTGAACAAACCTTGTGCAGGTTTCTTTTGGAGCCACAAACATCAATGATTTAGTTGGGATGAAGAATTAATAGACAAACATATATGCTTAGATACTGGAAATTTTCATTTTCTTTTACTGTTATAGAAGCTGAATTCATGCATCTGATTGTCATCTTAGCATGATTTTTTTACCAAAATGGGTTAACTGTCGACTAAGGATGCTGTATGTATACCAAAATCCTCCAAACCTGTACAAGAATTGGGCTGAACAAACCTTGTGCAGGTTTCTTTTGGAGCCACAAACATCAATGATTTAGTTGGGATGAAGAATTAATAGACAAACATATATGCTTCGATACTGAAAATTTTTATTTTCTTTTACTGTTAAAGAAGCTGAATTCATGCATCTGATTGTCATCTTAGCATGATTTTTTTACCAAAATGGGTCAACTGTCAACAAGGATGCTGTATGTATATCAAAATCCTCCAAATCTGTACAAGAATTGTGCTGAACAAACCTTGTGCAGGTTTCTTTTGGAGCCACAAACATCAATGATTTAGATGGGATGAAGAATTAATAGACAAACATATATGCTTAGATACTGGAAATTTTCATTTTCTTTTACTGTTAAAGAAGCTGAATTCATGCATCTGATTGTCATCTTAGCATGATTTTTTTACCAAAATGGGTTAACTGTCAACTAAGGATGCTGTATGTATATCAAAATCCTCCAAACCTGTACAAGAATTGGGCTGAACAAACCTTATGCAGGTTTCTTTTGGAACCACAAACATCAATGATTTAGTTGGGATGAAGAATTAATAGACAAACATATATGCTTAGATATTGGAAATTTTTATTTTCTTTTACTGTTAAAGAAGCTGAATTCATGCATCTGATTGTCATCTTAGCATGATTTTTTTACCAAAATGGGTTAACTGTCAACTAAGGATGCTGTATGTATACCAAAATCCTCCAAACCTGTACAAGAATTGGGCTGAACAAACCTTGTGCAGGTTTCTTTTGGAGCCACAAACATCAATGATTTTGTTGGGATAAAGAATTAATAGACAAACATATATGCTTAGATACTGGAAATTTTTATTTTCTTTTACTGTTAAAGAAGCTGAATTCATGCATCTGATTGTCATCTTAGCATGATTTTTTTACCAAAATGGGTTAACTGTCAACTAAGGATGCTGTATGTATACCAAAATCCTCCAAACCTGTACAAGAATTGGGCTGAACAAACCTTGTGCAGGTTTCTTTTGGAGCCACAAACATCAATGATTTAGTTGGGATGAAGAATTAATAGACAAACATATATGCTTAGATACTGGAAATTTTTCATTTTCTTTTACTGTTAAAGAAGCTGAATTCATGCATCTGATTGTCATCTTAGCATGATTTTTTTACCAAAATGGGTTAACTGTCAACTAAGGATGCTGTATGTATACCAAAATCCTCCAAACCTGTACAAGAATTGGGCTGAACAAACCTTGTGCAGGTTTCTTTTGGAGCCACAAACATCAATGATTTAGTTGGGATGAAGAATTAATAGACAAACATATATGCTTAGATACTGGAAATTTTCATTTTCTTTTACTGTTAAAGAAGCTGAATTCATGCATCTGATTGTCATCTTAGCATGATTTTTTTACCAAAATGGGTTAACTGTCAACTAAGGATGCTGTATTGTATACCAAAATCCTCCAAACCTGTACAAGAATTGGGCTGAACAAACCTTGTGCAGGTTTCTTTTGGAGCCACAAACATCAATGATTTAGTTGGGATGAAGAATTAATAGACAAACATATATGCTTAGATACTGGAAATTTTTATTTTCTTTTACTGTTAAAGAAGCTGAATTCATGCATCTGATTGTCATCTTAGCATGATTTTTTTACCAAAATGGGTTAACTGTCAACTAAGGATGCTGTATGTATACCAAAATCCTCCAAACTGTACAAGAATTGGGCTGAACAAACCTTGTGCAGGTTTCTTTTGGAGCCACAAACATCAATGATTTAGTTGGGATGAAGAATTAATAGACAAACATATATGCTTAGATACTGGAAATTTTTATTTTCTTTTACTGTTAAAGAAGCTGAATTCATGCATCTGATTGTCATCTTAGCATGATTTTTTTTACCAAAATGGGTTAACTGTCAACAAGGATGCTGTATGTATATCAAAATCCTCCAAATCTGTACAAGAATTGGGCTGAACAAACCTTGTGCAGGTTTCTTTTGGAGCCACAAACATCAATGATTTAGTTGGGATGAAGAATTAATAGACAAACATATATGCTTAGATACTGGAAATTTTCATTTTCTTTTACTGTTAAAGAAGCTGAATTCATGCATCTGATAGTCATCTTAGCATGATTTTTTTACCAAAATGGGTTAACTGTCAACTAAGGATGCTGTATGTATACCAAAATCCTCCAAACCTGTACAAGAATTGGGCTGAACAAACCTTGTGCAGGTTTCTTTTGGAGCCACAAACATCAATGATTTAGTTGGGATGAAGAATTAATAGACAAACATATATGCTTAGATACTGGAAATTTTCATTTTCTTTTACTGTTAAAGAAGCTGAATTCATGCATCTGATTGTCATCTTAGCATGATTTTTTTACCAAAATGGGTTAACTGTCAACTAAGGATGCTGTATGTATACCAAAATCCTCCAAACCTGTACAAGAATTGGGCTGAACAAACCTTGTGCAGGTTTCTTTTGGAGCCACAAACATCAATGATTTAGTTGGGATGAAGAATTAATAGACAAACATATATGCTTAGATACTGGAAATTTTCATTTTCTTTTACTGTTAAAGAAGCTGAATTCATGCATCTGATTGTCATCTTAGCATGATTTTTTTACCAAAATGGGTTAACTGTCAACTAAGGATGCTGTATGTATACCAAAATCCTCCAAATCTGTACAAGAATTGGGCTGAACAAACCTTGTGCAGGTTTCTTTTGGAGCCACAAACATCAATGATTTAGTTGGGATGAAGAATTAATAGACAAACATATATGCTTAGATACTGGAAATTTTCATTTTCTTTTACTGTTAAAGAAGCTGAATTCATGCATCTGATTGTCATCTGTGCATGAATTTTTTACCAAAATGGGTTAACTGTCAACTAAGGATGCTGTATGTAGACCAAAATCCTCCAAATCTGTACAAGAATTGGGCTGAACAAACCTTGTGCAGGTTTCTTTTGGAGCCACAAACATCAATGATTTAGTTGGGATGAAGAATTAATAGACAAACATATATGCTTAGATACTGGAAATTTTTATTTTCTTTTACTGTTAAAGAAGCTGAATTCATGCATCTGATTGTCATCTTAGCATGATTTTTTTACCAAAATGGGTTAACTGTCAACTAAGTTTGCTGTATTTATACCAAAATCCTCCAAACCTGTACAAGAATTGGGCTGAACAAACCTTGTGCAGGTTTCTTTTGGAGCCACAAACATCAATGATTTAGTTGGGATGAAGAATTAATAGACAAACATATATGCTTAGATACTGGAAATTTTCATTTTCTTTTACTGTTAAAGAAGCTGAATTCATGCATCTGATTGTCATCTTAGCATGATTTTTTTACCAAAATGGGTTAACTGTCAACTAAGGATGCTGTATGTATACCAAAATCCTCCAAATCTGTACAAGAATTGGGCTGAACAAACCTTGTGCAGGTTTCTTTTGGAGCCACAAACATCAATGATTTAGTTGGGATGAAGAATTAATAGACAAACATATATGCTTAGATACTGGAAATTTTTATTTTCTTTTACTGTTAAAGAAGCTGAATTCATGCATCTGATTGTCATCTTAGCATGATTTTTTTACCAAAATGGGTTAACTGTCAACTAAGGATGCTGTATGTATACCAAAATCCTCCAAATCTGTACAAGAATTGGGCTGAACAAACCTTGTGCAGGTTTCTTTTGGAGCCACAAACATCAATGATTTAGTTGGGATGAAGAATTAATAGACAAACATATATGCTTAGATACTGGAAATTTTCATTTTCTTTTACTGTTAAAGAAGCTGAATTCATGCATCTGATTGTCATCTTAGCATGATTTTTTTACCAAAATGGGTTAACTGTCAACTAAGGATGCTGTATGTATACCAAAATTCTCCAAATCTGTACAAGAATTGGGCTGAACAAACCTTGTGCAAGTTTCTTTTGGAGCCACAAACATTGTTGATTTAGTTGGGATGAAGAATTAATAGACAAACATATATGCTTAGATACTGGAAATTTTCATTTTCTTTTACTGTTAAAGAAGCTGAATTCATGCATCTGATTGTCATCTTAGCATGATTTTTTTACCAAAATGGGTTAACTGTCAACTAAGGATGCTGTATGTATACCAAAATCCTCCAAATCTGTACAAGAATTGGGCTGAACAAACCTTGTGCAGGTTTCTTTTGGAGCCACAAACATCAATGATTTAGTTGGGATGAAGAATTAATAGACAAACATATATGCTTAGATACTGGAAATTTTCATTTTCTTTTACTGTTAAAGAAGCTGAATTCATGCATCTGATTGTCATCTTAGCATGATTTTTTTACCAAAATGGGTTAACTGTCAACTAAGGATGCTGTATGTATACCAAAATCCTCCAAACCTGTACAAGAATTGGGCTGAACAAACCTTGTGCAGGTTTCTTTTGGAGCCACAAACATCAATGATTTAGTTGGGATGAAGAATTAATAGACAAACATATATGCTTAGATACTGGAAATTTTCATTTTCTTTTACTGTTAAAGAAGCTGAATTCATGCATCTGATTGTCATCTTAGCATGATTTTTTTACCAAAATGGGTTAACTGTCAACTAAGGATGCTGTATGTATACCAAAATCCTCCAAACCTGTACAAGAATTGGGCTGAACAAACCTTGTGCAGGTTTCTTTTGGAGCCACAAACATCAATGATTTTGTTGGGATAAAGAATTAATAGACAAACATATATGCTTAGATACTGGAAATTTTTATTTTCTTTTACTGTTAAAGAAGCTGAATTCATGCATCTGATTGTCATCTTAGCATGATTTTTTTACCAAAATGGGTTAACTGTCAACTAAGGATGCTGTATGTATACCAAAATCCTCCAAACCTGTACAAGAAATGGGCTGAACAAACCTTGTGCATGTTTCTTTTGGAGCTACAAACATCAATGATTTAGTTGGGATGAAGAATTAATAGACAAACATATATGCTTTGATACTGGAAATTTTTATTTTCTTTTACAGTTAAAGAAGCTGAATTCATGCATCTGATTGTCATCTTAGCATGATTTTTTTACCAAAATGGGTTAACTGTCAACTAAGTTTGCTGTATTTATACCAAAATCCTCCAAACCTGTACAAGAATTGGGCTGAACAAACCTTGTGCAGGTTTCTTTTGGAGCCACAAACATCAATGATTTAGTTGGGATGAAGAATTAATAGACAAACATACATGCTTAGATACTGGAAATTTTCATTTTCTTTTACTGTTAAAGAAGCTGAATTCATGCATCTGATTGTCATCTTAGCATGATTTTTTTACCAAAATGGGTTAACTGTCAACTAAGGATGCTGTATGTATACCAAAATCCTCCAAATCTGTACAAGAATTGGGCTGAACAAACCTTGTGCAGGTTTCTTTTGGAGCCACAAACATCAATGATTTAGTTGGGATGAAGAATTAATAGACAAACATAAATGCTTCGATACTGGAAATTTTTATTTTCTTTTACTGTTAAAGAAGCTGAATTCATGCATCTGATTGTCATCTAAGCATGATTTTTTTACCAAAATGGGTTAACTGTCGACTAAGGATGCTGTATGTAGACCAAAATCCTCCAAATCTGTACAAGAATTGTGCTGAACAAACCTTGTGCAAGTTTCTTTTGGAGCCACAAACATCCATTATTTAGTTGGGATGAAGAATTAATAGACAAACATATATGCTTAGATACTGGAAATTTTCATTTTCTTTTACTGTTAAAGAAGCTGAATTCATGCATCTGCTTGTCATCTTAGCATGAATTTTTTACCAAAATGGGTTAACTGTCAACTAAGGATGCTGTATGTATATCAAAATCCTCCAAATCTGTACAAGAATTGGGCTGAACAAACCTTGTGCAGATTTCTTTTGGAGCCACAAACATCAATGATTTAGTTGGGATGAAGAATTAATAGACAAACATGTATGCTTAGATACTGGAAATTTTCATTTTCTTTTACGGTTAAAGAAGCTGAATTCATGCATCTGATTGTCATTTTAGCATGATTTTTTTACCAAAATGGGTTAACTGTCAACTAAGGATGTTGTATGTATACCAAAATCCTCCAAACCTGTACAAGAATTGGGCTGAACAAACCTTTTGCAGGTTTCTTTTGGAGCCACAAACATCAATGATTTAGTTGGTATAAAGAATTAATAGACAAACATATATGCTTAAATACTGGAAATTTTCATTTTCTTTTACTGTTAAAGAAGCTGAATTCTTGCATCTGATTGTCATCTTAGCTTGATTTTTTTACCAAAATGGGTTAACTGTCAACTAAGGATGCTGTATGTATACCAAAATCCTCCAAATCTGTACAAGAATTGGGCTGAACAAACCTTGTGCAGGTTTCTTTCGGAGCCACAAACATCAATGATTTAGTTGGGAGGAGGAATTAATAGACAAACATATATGCTTAGATACTGGAATTTTTTATTTTCTTTTACTGTTACAGAAGCTGAATTCATGCATCTGATTGTCATCTTAGCATGATTTTTTTACCAAAATGGGTTAACTGTCAACTAAGGATGCTGTATGTATACCAAAATCCTCCAAACCTGTACAAGAAATGGGCTGAACAAACCTTGTGCATGTTTCTTTTGGAGCTACAAACATCAATGATTTAGTTGGGATGAAGAATTAATAGACAAACATATATGCTTCGATACTGGAAATTTTCATTTTCTTTTACTGTTAAAGAAGCTGAATTCATGCATCTGATTGTCATCTTAGCATGATTTTTTTACCAAAATGGGTTAACTGTCAACTAAGGATGCTGTATGTATACCAAAATCCTCCAAACCTGTACAAGAATTGGGCTGAACAAACCTTTTGCAGGTTTCTTTTGGAGCCACAAACATCAATGATTTAGTTGGTATGAAGAATTAATAGACAAACATATATGCTTAAATACTGGAAATTTTCATTTTCTTTTACTGTTAAAGAAGCTGAATTCTTGCATCTGATTGTCATCTTAGCTTGATTTTTTTACCAAAATGGGTTAACTGTCAACTAAGGATGCTGTATGTATACCAAAATCCTCCAAATCTGTACAAGAATTGGGCTGAACAAACCTTGTGCAGGTTTCTTTCGGAGCCACAAACATCAATGATTTAGTTGGGAGGAGGAATTAATAGACAAACATATATGCTTAGATACTGGAATTTTTTATTTTCTTTTACTGTTACAGAAGCTGAATTCATGCATCTGATTGTCATCTTAGCATGATTTTTTTACCAAAATGGGTTAACTGTCAACTAAGGATGATGTATGTATACCAAAATCCTCCAAATCTGTACAAGAATTGGGCTGAACAAACCTTGTGCATGTTTTTTTTGGAGCCACAAACATCAATGATTTAGTTGGGATGAAGAATTAATAGACAAACATATATGCTTAGATACTGGAAATTTTCATTTTCTTTTACTGTTAAAGAAGCTGAATTCATGCATCTGATTGTCATCTTAGCATGATTTTTTTACCAAAATGGGTTAACTGTCAACTTAGGATGCTGTATGTATAACAAAATCCTCCAAACCTCTACAAGAATTGGGCTGAACAAACCTTGTGCAGGTTTCTTTTGGAGCCACAAACATCATTGATTTTGTTGGGATAAAGAATTAATAGACAAACATATATGCTTAGATACTGGAAATTTTTATTTTCTTTTACTGTTAAAGAAGCTGAATTCATGCATCAGATTGTCATCTTAGCATGATTTTCTTACCAAAATGGGTTAACTGTCAACTAAGTTTGCTGTATTTATACCAAAATCCTCCAAACCTGTACAAGAATTGGGCTGAACAAATCTTGTGCAGGTTTCTTTTGGAGCCACAAACATCAATGATTTAGTTGGGATGAAGAATTAATAGACAAACATATATGCTTAGATACTGGAAATTTTCATTTTCTTTTACTGTTAAAGAAGCTGAATTCATGCATCTGATTGTCATCTTAGCATGATTTTTTTACCAAAATGGGTTAACTGTCAACTAAGGATGCTGTATGTATACCAAAATCCTCCAAACCTGTACAAGAAATGGGCTGAACAAACCTTGTGCAGGTTTCTTTTGGAGCCACAAACATCAATGATTTAGTTGGGATGAAGAATTAATAGACAAACATATATGCTTCGATACTGGAAATTTTTATTTTCTTTTACTGTTAAAGAAGCTGAATTCATGCATCTGATTGTCATCTAAGCATGATTTTTTTTACCAAAATGGGTTAACTGTCGACTAAGGATGCTGTATGTAGACCAAAATCCTCCAAATCTGTACAAGAATTGGGCTGAACAAACCTTGTGCAAGTTTCTTTTGGAGCCACAAACATCCATTATTTAGTTGGGATGAAGAATTAATAGACAAACATATATGCTTAGATACTGGAAATTTTCATTTTCTTTTACTGTTAAAGAAGCTGAATTCATGCATCTGCTTGTCATCTTAGCATGAATTTTTTACCAAAATGGGTTAACTGTCAACTAAGGATGCTGTATGTATATCAAAATCCTCCAAATCTGTACAAGAATTGGGCTGAACAAACCTTGTGCAGATTTCTTTTGGAGCCACAAACATCAATGATTTAGTTGGGATGAAGAATTAATAGACAAACATGTATGCTTAGATACTGGAAATTTTCATTTTCTTTTACGGTTAAAGAAGCTGAATTCATGCATCTGATTGTCATTTTAGCATGATTTTTTTACCAAAATGGGTTAACTGTCAACTAAGGATGTTGTATGTATACCAAAATCCTCCAAACCTGTACAAGAATTGGGCTGAACAAACCTTTTGCAGGTTTCTTTTGGAGCCACAAACATCAATGATTTAGTTGGTATGAAGAATTAATAGACAAACATATATGCTTAAATACTGGAAATTTTCATTTTCTTTTACTGTTAAAGAAGCTGAATTCTTGCATCTGATTGTCATCTTAGCTTGATTTTTTTACCAAAATGGGTTAACTGTCAACTAAGGATGCTGTATGTATACCAAAATCCTCCAAATCTGTACAAGAATTGGGCTGAACAAACCTTGTGCAGGTTTCTTTCGGAGCCACAAACATCAATGATTTAGTTGGGAGGAGGAATTAATAGACAAACATATATGCTTAGATACTGGAATTTTTTATTTTCTTTTACTGTTACAGAAGCTGAATTCATGCATCTGATTGTCATCTTAGCATGATTTTTTTACCAAAATGGGTTAACTGTCAACTAAGGATGCTGTATGTATACCAAAATCCTCCAAACCTGTACAAGAAATGGGCTGAACAAACCTTGTGCATGTTTCTTTTGGAGCTACAAACATCAATGATTTAGTTGGGATGAAGAATTAATAGACAAACATATATGCTTCGATACTGGAAATTTTCATTTTCTTTTACTGTTAAAGAAGCTGAATTCATGCATCTGATTGTCATCTTAGCATGATTTTTTTACCAAAATGGGTTAACTGTCAACTAAGGATGCTGTATGTATACCAAAATCCTCCAAATCTGTACAAGAATTGGGCTGAACAAACCTTGTGCAGGTTTCTTTTCGAGCCACAAACATCAATGATTTAGTTGGGATGAGGAAGTAATAGACAAACATATATGCTTAGATACTGGAAATTTTCATTTTCTTTTACTGTTAAAGAAGCTGAATTCATGCATCTGATTGTCATCTTAGCAAGATTTTTTTACCAAAATGGGTTAACTGTCGACTAAGGATGATGTATGTATACCAAAATCCTCCAAATCTGTACAAGAATTAGGCTGAACAAACCCTGTGCAGGTTTCTTTTGGAGCCACAAACATCAATGATTTAGTTGGGATGAAGAATTAATAGACAAACATATATGCTTAGATACTGGAAATTTTTATTTTCTTTTACTGTTAAAGAAGCTGAATTCATGCATCTGCTTGTCATCTTAGCATGAATTTTTTACCAAAATGGGTTATCTGTCAACTAAGGATGCTGTATGTATACCAAAATCCTCCAAATCTGTACAAGAATTGCGCGGAACAAACCTTGTGCAGGTTTCTTTTGGAGCCACAAATATCAATGATTTAGTTGGGATGAAGAATTAATAGACAAACATATATGCTTAGATACTGGAAATTTTTATTTTCTTTTACTGTTAAAGAAGCTGAATTCATTCATCTGATTGTCATCTTAGCATGATTTTTTTACCCAAATGGGTTAACTATCAACTAAGGATGCTGTATGTATACCAAAATCCTCCAAACCTGTACAAGAATTGGGCTGAACAAACCTTGTGCAGGTTTCTTTTGGAGCCACAAACTTCAATGATTTAGTTGGGATGAAGAATTAATAGACAAACATATATGCTTAGATACTGGAAATTTTCATTTTCTTTTACTGTTAAAGAAGCTGAATTCATGCGTCTGATTGTCATCTTAGCATGATTTTTTTACCAAAATGGGTTAACTGTCAACTAAGGATGCTGTATGTATACCAAAATCCTCCAAATTTGCATGTTTTTAAATTTTTTTTTAAAAAAAAATTATATACCTACACCGGCGTTTTTACAAACGCCGGTATAGCTTCCAAACAAAATTACAGCACTTAGAAATACCCATACACTGGCATTTTTACGGCCGCCGATGTATAACCAAGATTTACCGGTGGCATGAAAAAACGTCGGTGTAGGCCCATAGTATTCCGCGCCGCTCGCTTCGGCAGCATTTGGACCGGCAGTTTAAAAAAACGCCGGTGAATGCTTCACCAGCATTTTTAAACGCCGGTGTAAATTAAAAAAAATGCCGGTAAATCCAGCGTGTGTTGTAGTGTTAATAAAGTGGAACCCTGTCGCAAATTTTGAGGGAAATGATATCTGGAATTTCCTCAGGAATATGGATGTTCCCAGTGAACTCGCTTCATTCCCAGGGCTACATGTCTATTGGTTGCAAACCTTTGGATTTTTTCCCAAACCGTCCCACTTTTTGAAAGTTTTTCCCAAACCACGCTCGTTTTTTTTTTTGATTCCCAAACAATCCCACTCGGTCTTTGAAAGACCGAGTTTAGTTAAAACTAACTCGGTTTTTCAAAGACCAAGTGTTAGTCTTGGATTTTTCGAAGTCTAAAACTTGGTCTTTCAAAGACCGAGTTAGTTTTAACTAAACTCGGTCATTTAAAGACCAAGTTGATCGTTTTGGTAAATACTTTCAAAAGTGGATCAGTTTGGTAAATACTTTCAAAAAATGGGTCGTTTTGGTAACATGTTCAACCAGGAAAAGCTATAAGTTATGTGACAATACACCATGCAGAAGCCAATTTAATGATATAATTGCATTCAATGTTCTTCATAGAAAAATATGAACTAAAACCTTTACATCATTAGTAATCCTGTGTATTTTATAAGATAATTAAGAATACTTGCTCCAAAATAAATATATTCAATTTCTCAAGTTCAGTTAGTATATAAAGATCCAATATTTCAAGATCTTCTATCCTATGTAATTTAGAATTTTCAGTTTAAGAAAATTCAAAAGAGTTTATATTATGAAAACCCACGCATACCATGACCAAGTTATTTAAAACTCCTCTCAGATGAGAAGATGAGATAACACGGTAATAATGGATTCAATTAGAGTGAAAATGAAGTATGGCTCAGATGGAAAAATTAAAGGCCATGAGGTGTACTGCAATAGCCAATCTTTTCTCTCATTCTCACTTGGAGTGAAGGTTGGTTCAGAGCGGACATAGAATACCATGTGCAGCAGTATGGTGAACTTGGGTGCATGTGATCTCATGTGATAATAGATGATAAGATTCATAAAACTTCATATAAACAGAGGAGTGCCAAATAGTAAGATCCCTAAAAGAAAGGGGATATTTCATGAAAGTAACACATATAACAAGACGTTTACTATAGTTTTCTAACCAATGTGAAAATCCATGCTAGTATAGCCCCTTCTATATCTATATTTCTACAAGAGTAACGAGTTTTAAGAGATTCTGGATGGATATTGTCCATCAAATTTACCCTTGACAAGGAAAATAATAATAATAATCTCTAGCATTATAACATCAATAGATTTGAGAGTCCAACAGTTGTTTGGTTGTTTACCGTACGCAACATTATCACATTAAACCTACAAACTAATTATCGAATAAGTACTCTATTAAATATCTCTAAACCATTTATAAGCATTAAGAAAAAGAAAAGAGAAAGAAAAACAAAAGCATGGGCATTTTAGTAAATTAAATTACATATATAGATAGACAATATGGCTTTGAAATATTACATTGTCTGCATCCTTCTAAAGATTCATCGGATAGTTTAGAGATTTTTTCACTTAGGTAATTCATATCATAATTATCCTAACTAAAGCCTTTGTAAAATATATTACCTATACAAAAACTTTTTTTTTTCACTACAAACAACCATCCAAGTATAAAGTACAAGTGTTAATAATGAAATCCCTACTTCTTTCCCAAATTCGATTTTGAATAACACTAATAAAAAACCGAAAAATTGTCGTAAACAATGCTGAAAAAAATATTACAATCTCACCGATTATAGTTGCCTGTGGCAAACCTTCCTTCAACCGTCTTCTCTCCATCTACAAACAAAACCACCCACATCATATACAATCAACAACAAAATTGAAAGAAACATCGTCAATTTACCTCTAAGCTGCGAGAGGTAAGGCTCCTGAACATGAAGCTCGAAATCAACCCCCCTCAACATCTGGAACTTGTTATCAAAATGACCCACTTTTTGAAAGTATTTACCAAACTGATCCACTTTCGAAAGTATTTACCAAAACAACCCACTTGGTCTTTCAAAGACGAGTTTAGTTAAAACTATTAGACTGCGAAAAATTCAAGACAAACACTCTGTCTTTGAAAAACCGAGTTAGTTTTAACTAAACTCGGTCTTTTAAAAACCGAGCGGGATTGTTTGGGAATTTAAAAAAAAACCTAGGGCGGTTTGGGAAAAACTTTAAAAAAGTGGGACTGTTTGGGAAAAAATTCCGAACCTTGCACCAGGCCGGTCTTGCCAGGTCAGCATGAGAGGGAAGGAAGGTGGAGGTGGTGGTGGGAGGATGCGAAGGCCAAAGAGTGCGGACTCCACAAGGGCAATATCTCTCAGGAGAAGGAGAAGCCAAATGGGGTCGCTGCACTTCAACTCAGTGAATGGAACATCAGACATCTTTCAAAACCAGGCCGTTGTCAGCCTTACTAGGCCGGGTATCGAGAACTTGCTCAAGCTTGAAAACAGGAACGACCCATGGTTGGTTGTTCTCTATGCCCCTTGGTGCCGCTTTTGCCAGGCGATGGAAAGTTCGTACATGGAGTTGGCAGAGAAACTCCTTGGGTCGGATGTTAAAGTAGGGAAATTTCGGGCCGACGGTGATCAGAAGCCATTTGCTCAGCAAGAGCTGCAGCTTGGAAGTTTCCCTACGATACTCTTCTTCCCAAAATATGCTTCTAGACCGATAAAGTATCCATCGGAAAAGAGGGATATGGAATCCCTGCTAGCATTTATCAATGCCCTTAGATGATTGCAGCAGTTTTGGGATGTTGGTGTATTATATGTTGCAGAGCGAGAGTTCCCCTTGGTACTTCATTTCTGTCCTTGTTTCCTCCAGTCTGTTGCATGATTCTCAATGCCAGTTGGTGATAGCTGTTGTATAAAAATTGTCTCTAATCCTGTTAATCTGTGGGAACAAAATAAATAAAAACGGATTTACCGGCCTATGGGAAGTCGCGCGATACGCGGTCTTATGTGCTTATGTGCAGACGCTTCGCAGATGCTCCTAGTGGTAAAACCACCGGTATCACCGGCGTCAGAGATGACCCGTTTAGGATCTCAACCCGAACCCGAAGAGCAATTTTGGATCGGCATTCGGCATTCGTGTCCGCAGATGCGGGCGCGCACACCCGTGCCCACTACGCAAACCGAACCGAACCGGGCGGCGGCGGCGGCGCGCGCGTGTGGCCCACGGGTTCTCTCCACACCACACTAGACTACAATGGGATAAAGAGTGGTTTGCATTATATACACTCACAAGGTGGTCTATCCCACCGATATGGGACTAAAGAAAAGAGAGAGAATCTTGGGTTTGCACAAAAACAGCCAACAATAGCAAGGAGAGATGCCTCGGTGTTATTTTTGTTTAGGACAATTTTAGTCTATAGGGTTCTCAGTGTTGTTGTAGAAGCTGCGAGCGAATGATTAGTTGTTTGTCCGTAAGAGTTTTCTAGTTTCTCGTGTATCGATAAGTATTTATCAATGAGTTGGGATCTTAAGATGAAGAGCATTGGTAAAGATTTGCTGCTTATATTGCTTCAGTGTATATGTGAGATTTTGTCTAGGAGTGTTGATGTTGGGTTTAGAGATTTTGTCTAGAGTATTAATGTTGGGCTGTTTAATCAAATATTAATATAAAATTTTGGTTAATTGTCGATTTATCTTGTTGTTTCTCTTTCATAAACCTAGTTTTAAAAAAAAGAACAAACTGATCGTGTATACTCTGTCTTCTGCCTTCAAAATTTTTAGATATGTGAGGATTGATCCATCCTGTCGCAATTGTTTTCACAAACTTGCTTCTTGTGAGAATGCCCTTCCGTGGGGATGTTTGCTCAATTTTTGCTGTAAATATTTATTCATCTATTCATATTGTATTTGAAGAGACTTGTTTTCCTAAGCACTTTGGTTAGACATGTCTCTCCGAATCTTCAAATGGTAGCTGCTTAAGACCTGTCAGCGGTTGCACCCCCCGACTATGTTCACAGCGGCTCCAACTAGGAACGGGAGAGGTTGGATTCTGTTGGCTGTTTTGTTTCAAAACCCAAGATATGACCACCATGTGAGTGTCTATAATACAAACCATTCTTTACCCCATTGTAGTCTAGTGTGGTGTGGAGAGAACCAGTGGGCCACACGCGCGCGCCGCCGCCGGCGGTCCGGTCCGGTCCGGCGCGTAGTGGGCACGGGTGTGCGCGCCTGCATCTGCGGCCTAAACGTTGGATTAGTTTTCTCAGATCCGAAAAACCAGTCTTCTTTTTCTCCCAACGTTTACACGTTCTTGTAGCTATAAATTCCAAACTCTTCTTCTCCAACTACTAAAAATATCAGATCAGATCCACACATGCACCTTCGTTCTGGGCAAGGCTAAGTTCGGATCAATCTCTCGACGTTGTGTGCGACAGCGAGACGCCGGTGATACCGGGGATTTTACCACTAGGAGCATCTGCGAAGCGTCTGCACATAAGACCGCGGATCAACTCTTAGGGCAGTGCGTTCCGCGCGACTTCCCCATAGGCCGGTAAATCCGTTTTTATTTTTTTTGTTCCGACAGATTAAGAAGATTAGAGACAAATTTTATAGAACAATCTAAGAGTTGAGCGTGTTGTTAATCTGATTAATTCAGCATATCTTGCTAATTAAGAACAGCCGTATTATTAATCTGATTAATTTACCATATCTTGTTAATTAAGAACAGCCTGATTGTTAATATGATTAAGTTAGTATTTATTGGTAATTAAACACACACATACTATCAATCTGGTTAATTACCACATATAAACAAAATTGCCTTTTGTTAATCTGTCAATTAAGCATATACATATTGTTAAACTGATTAATTAGCACATATAAACAGAATTGCTCATTGTTAATTTGTCAATTTGGTACATTCTGTTTGATTAAGATAGCCTGATACATCATACACAGTTTTGATTAAGATACACTAAATTCTGTTAATTAAATTCATTATTAAATATTGTAAGGGCTAAATAAATAAATAAATTATTAGTAAAATTCGAAGCTGAATCCAATAGATTCCCACACTGTATAAAGTTTACTCAGATTTGTCAGTATAAACTTTACTCCCACACTGAGTAAACTTTACTCAGATTTGTTTGATTATTAGTAAACTCAGATTCCCACACCTTACACACTGTATAAACTTTATTAGTAAGGGCTTTATTAGTCTGATCAATCAATTATTAGTAAACTTTGTTGCATCACTATAGATTTCCACACTGTAGAATATCTATAGCTTTAAAATCCTTACAGTCTTAATCTATTGTTAATCACAATATTTGTTGGCACCAAACTTGTGTTATTAGATTCACATTAATATTCTCAAAGCCTTTTAATACTTCTCGCTGTACATTTGTTTTATCAGCTTGCAATTTGATAGTATAATTAAGTGTCTTGTTATATTGTGAATAGAATTACTACCTACATAACAATATCAAGACTATCATTAGTTTGTGGTGCTAGATATTTCTTGGTATCCTTTAAACATTTAGATAAAGGAATAGTTATTGATTATGCTAATTCCTTAAACGAAATCTAAAGTTCTAAAAAGGAAAGATAAATTTGGAAACAAGCCAAAAGGGTCCTTCTGTCAACCGGGTGTAAACAGCCCTAAGCGACACGGTATTTAAGCGTCTTCGGACCACTGCTAGCTGGGAACCGACTCCTACAGCTAACCCAAGTTAATCAGAACTTGATAGACTAAAGATTTGCTTAGGTTGATTAGCAAGATCATTAAACTATTGTCTAGAACCCGCGACACCTTTATTGAGTAGCTACCGTATTATTTCTGCAGCCTCTAGACTGTTATACTATTAAATCATGACTGGGAAAGAAGAGACTGTTTCAGCAAAGCCAGCCAAGTTTGATGGCACCCACTTCAAAAGGTAGCAGAGTCAGATGAAATTCTGGCTCACCACTTTAGGACTCCTTTAAGCAATTGATGGATCTACACCCAACACAACTGAGTCTGACAAATTTGAGTCTACCAAAGAAGTTTCTGAATCCACTATTTTCTCTCAAACTCCTAGGGAATCCTCTAGTTCCCAAAAACCTAAAACCCCTAAGGAAATAGACTTTCACTGTTTTTATCGAATTCTAAGCGCATTATCTGACTCTCTTTATGACATATTCTTTGAATATAAAAATGCTACAGAACTTTGGGATACTTTAGACGATGAATATGGTTGTAATGATGCTGGAATTGAAAGATTCAATTCTTCAGCTTTTAATAGGTATTTCATGGTAGATAACAAACCTATGAATGACCAAATCCATGAATTCCAAGAATATGTGAGGCATATTCAAGCCAAAGGTACAACCTTTTCTACTGAATATAAGATAGCTTGCCTAATAGATAAACTCCCTCCTTCTTGGTCTGATGTCAAGAAGGAACTCACTCATACTCAAGGTGAGCTTACCTTTGCCCAAGTCCTAAAGAAGATTAGAACAGAAGAACAACTTAGGCTTAGGTCAAACCCTAAAAATGAGTCTAAAGCAAAGGTAAACCTTGTAGTGTCAACCCAAGGCAAATCCAAACCTAATAATCCTCACAAACCTAACAAAACCTCCTTCAAGAAAAAGAACTTTCAGCCTCATCACCAGAATCACCAAAACCACCAAAACCGCCAACACCAGCAAAACCACAGGACTAGAAACTTCGGTCAGACTCAGGACCAACAGAAGTTTTGTTTGGTGTGTGGAAGAACAAATCATCTATCCTTCAATTGCTTTCATAGGAAGAAGGAACCAATGAAGACTCCTTATAAGGGAAAAGGCCCTACCAAACTAGAAGCCAACATGATTCTAAATGGATCTTCTAGTTCCTTCAGGTCGGTGACTTTCCAACCATCTGTTAATATTTCTTACCATTCTGATGACTGGTGGTTGGATTCTTGAGCTAATGTTCATGTTTCATTTGATCGCTCCTGTTTTTCAAACTATCAGGAATCATGTGGAAGAGGCATAACTCTAGGAGATGGATCAACGGCACAGATTGTAGGAAGAGGAAGAATAGATCTGAAGATGACATCAGGGAAAAATCTACCTCGTCATGATGTACTTCATGTGCCGTCAGTTAGGAGAAACTTAGTTAGTGGTTCCCTTCATGTAGCGTCAGGTTTCAAAATTGTAATGGAAGCAAATAAAGTTGTATTTTCTAAGAATGAATCTTTTATTGGAAAATGATATGTAAATGATGGTCTTTTCATTCTCAGCACTATAAATAAAATGTCAGATCCTTCTCCTGTTGTTTCAAATGTAGAATCCTCCAATGTTTGGCATGGTAGACTGGGTCATGTGAATTTGGGTTCTCTTAGAAGAATGATGAACTTAGCTCTTATTCCCAAGTCTCCTGTAGATAATAAACACAAATGTGAGATTTGTGTTCAAGCCAAACATTCTAGACTACCTTTCAAATCTATAGAGAGGAATTCTGATCCTCTAGAACTAGTTCATAGTGATGTTTGTGACTCAAATAGGGTTTTGACCTGAGGCGGTAGGAAATACTTTGTCACTTTTATAGATGATTGTTCTAAGTATTGCTATACCTACCTTCTCAAAACCAAAGATGAAGTTCTAGATAGATTTAAGGTTTTCAAATCCGAAGCTGAGAACCAATTAGAGAAAAAGATTAAGATCCTTAGATCTGATCGTGGTGGAGAGTATACCTCAAACGAAATGACTAACTTCTGTGAAGAACACGGAATAATTCATGAGGTGACTGCTCCTTACTCACCACAGTCCAACAGAATTGCTGAAAGGAAGAATCGAACTCTGTTAGACATGGTGAATACCATGCTTCTCAGCTCAGGAGCTCCTGATAACTTGTGGGGAGAAGCCTTATTGACAGCCTGTTACATCCTAAACAAGAACCTTAGTAAGTCAAAGGATAAGACTCCCTATGAATTATGGAAAGGTAGAACTCCTAGAGTCCATTACCTTAAGGTCTGGGGATGTCTAGCAAAAGTAGGAATCCCTGAACCTAAAAAGAGAAAGATTGGACCTAAGACTGTAGATTCTGTGTTCATAGGATATGCCTTAGATAGCAATGCCAATAGATTTTTAGTGATTCATTCTGAAGTAAATGAAATCTCTAATAATACCATCATAGAAACTAGAGATGCAGTTTACTTTGAGAATATATTCCCTTTTAAAGATAGAATTTCTTCCAACCCCTCCAGTTATTCCCTGCCTCCTTCTACCAGTTCCCATTCTCAACCTTCTAGCTCTCAACCTGATCAAGACTCAGAACCTAGAAGAAGCAAAAGAGGTAGGATTGAAAGAAATTTAGGAGAATATTTCTTCACTTATTTGATAGAGGGTGATCCCTCAACTTACGAAGAAGCAATATCTTCTCCTGATGCACCTTTCTGGAAAGAAGCCATCAACAATGAGTACAACTCCATTATGGAGAACAGTACTTGGTATTTAGCAGACCTACCTTTAGGTAGCAAACCAATAGGTTGCAAGTGGATCTTCAAAAAGAAACTTAGAGCTGACGGTTCAATAGAGAAATACAAAGCTAGATTAGTAGCCAAAGGTTTCACCCAGAAAAAGGGATTAGATTATTTTGACACCTACTCTCCTGTAGCTAGGATTGCCTCTATTAGAACTCTTCTAGCTTTAGCATCCATTCATGACTTGATAATTCATCAAATGGATGTAAAGACAGCCTTTTTGAATGGAGACCTAGAGGAAGAAATCTACATGGAGCAACCTGAAGGTTTTATTGCTAAGGGTCAAGAAAAGAAAGTTTGCAGGTTAGTAAAATCTTTTTATGGCCTAAAGCAAGCTCCCAAGCAATGGCACAGCAAATTTGATAAAGTGATTTTAGAATATGGCTTCTTACCAAATGAGTATGACAAATGTATATACTCTAAAAACTCTGATGGAAGTTGTGTCATTATATGCTTATATGTAGATGACATCCTCATTTTAGGATCAACACTTAAGTTAATAAATAATACTAAAAATTATTTATCTAGCATGTTTGATATGAAAGACCTAGGAGTAGCTAACCTGATTCTAGGAATGCAAGTATCCAAATTCAAGGAGGGTTATACTCTCTCCTTAGTACATTCTATTGAGAAAATGCTAAGGAAATTTGAGTACTTTGATAAGATACCTGCTCGTACTCCTTTTGACAGTAGTATCATTCTCAAGAAGAATGAAGGTTCACCTGTAGAACAACATAGATACTCTCAAATGATAGGTTCTCTTATGTATATATTAAATAGAACTAGACCTGACATTGCATTTGCTGTTGGGAGACTTAGTAGATATACTAGTAACCCAAACCGGTCACATTGGTCAGTATTAGAAAGAGTATTTAGATATCTTAAGGGTACTATAGATTACAAACTTCATTATTCTAAACACCCTGATATCATAGAAGGTTATTCAGATGCAAACTGGGTAACTGATTCACATGATGTGAAATCCACAACTGGATATGTCTTCACCTTAGGAGGTGCTGCAATCTCCTGGGGTTCATGTAAACAAACCATCATAGCTAGAAGTACTATGGATTCTGAAATGATAGCTTTGGACACTACTTGTACAGAAGCTGAATGGCTAAGAAATTTGATTATGCATATACCTGTTACTAATATTCATGTTCCTCCTATTTCCATAAACTGTGATAATAAATCTGTTATAGAACTACTAAAGCATGATTCTGTGAATGCTAAGATGAACAGGCACATGCAGCTGCGCTTCAAGTAAATCAAGAGCCTATTAGGCAAATATGTGGTGCTTGACTATATAAAGTCAGAAAAGAACCTTGCAGACCACTTAACAAAGGGTCTGTCTAGGACGTTGATCCTAGAATCATCGAGGGGGATGGGGTTAAGCCCATAAGTAAGTCACCAGCAGTGGCAACCCAACCGAGTCTGACTGGAGATCCCAAGAAGCCGGTTCAATGGGTAGAAACAAGCTGGACTTTGGTGACTATTATCGAACACTGACTCAGAGATTAAATTCTCATTAATTAATGCCCAGGTGGCTGTACGAGGTTGTACAATGATATCCCATCCCTATGGTGACATTGTTCCTGTGTGATCTGGTTAGGATGAGTTCTAAACTCTTAATAGGTCCAAGCATTATTATGTAGGGTTGACTCCGATCACCAACCCTTTGAGGACTTACCTATATGAGAGGTCGTGAAGGCCGTGACTATGGGACAGGGCGATCCCAGACAACTCTCATGAATATGGAAAAAGTGCGCATGGCCATTCAAAAGCGCCACCCGATAGACCCAAGAACCTCTAGCGTACTATGTGTGCTATTTTCTGAATCTGAGTCAAGAAGTCTGATTCAAGGCGTAGTCCATCAAGCACTTCTTCAGACAAAGACAATAGTCACTACGTGAGATTCAAGGCTGTAGTCCATCTCATCTATGCATAGTATACCCTTGTCCAGAACTTCTATATCATTACTCTTTTGTTATCACTGCCTTTGAATCTTGGTTTTGGGGGGGGATTGTTGGCTGTTTTATTTCAAAACCCAAGATTCCTTCCTTTCCTTTAGTCCCACATCGGTGGGAATGACCACCATGTGAGTGTCTATAATACAAACCATTCTTTACCCCATTGTAGTCTAGTGTGGTGTGGAGAGAACCCGTGGGCCACACGCGCGCGCCGCCGCCGCCACCAGGCCCGGTTCGGTTCGGCGCGCGTAGTGGGCACGGGTGTGCGCGCCCGCATCTGCGGACACGAATGCCGATCCGAAATTGCTCTTCGGGTTCGGGTTGAGATCCAAATCTTCTTTTTGCTGTTTATTTTTTCCTTTTAACTAATTCCTCCTAAACGTTGGATTAGTTTTCTCAGATCCGAAAAACTAGTCTTCTTTTTCTCCCAACGTTTACACGTTCTTGTATCTATAAATTCCAAACTCCTATTCTTCTCCAACTACTGAAAATATCAGATCAGATCCACACAAAAAAAATTGTTCTTCTTCGCTGCTTTGGCAATCCGCAAACACAGCAAACCCTTCCTTCGCTGCTTCCGCTCCCTTTCTTTTTCACCTTCGTTCTAGGCAAGGCTAAGTTCGGGTCAATCTCTCGACGTTGTGTGCGACAGCGAGACGCCGGTGATACCGGGGGTTTTACCACTAGGAGCATCTGCGAAGCGTCTGCACATAAGACCGCGGATCAACTCTTAGGGCAGTGCGTTCCGCGCGATTTCCCCATAGGCCGGTAAATTTGTTTTTATTTCTTTTGTTCCGACAGATTAAGAAGATTAGAGACAATTTTTATAGAACAGATTCTGCCTCCGATCAGTGCAATCAAATTCAACTGCGACTGAGCTTTTAATGATGATCAGGCCAAAGAGGCCCGAGCAAGATGTTTTCTCACAGATTATGATGGTCGCATCCTTATATGGCTTGGGCAGAAAGAGTTTTAACTTCAAACTTCAGAATGTGTGGTTTTCGGGGGGTAAAACTCAGCCTATACTCTACCCTTCCACTACCCCAGTCTCGAATCTGTGGTTTTAAGTGACTGGAGTGTGGACATAGTTAATTTGATTCTCAACTCTGAGCTGATCCTGCAATAGAGGATTCGTCTTGAAGTGTTCTGATGCAAGGGTGTTTTTTCGACTGCTCCTGAGTGTGTAGCTCATCTTTGAAGGAAGAGGTCATAATTTGGCTGATGGCAGACTAAGCTAAGTTGTCTCTTATGTTTAATTTATTCGGTGAATTGCATTTAAATACCCTAATGTTTTACCTAATTTGCAGTCATATTACTTAAAGTTTTGTTTCTTGCATCTATATACCCTTCTGAAAATGTATTTCTTGTTTAAGAAAATACTTAGCAGTATATATATACATATTTAGAGTAACACAAACATGAGGCTGATATTATTAGACCCTGGTGTGCAGGGGCGAAGCCCGAACAATTTTACCAGGAGGGTCAAGATAAAATTCTATGATTACATGTAAAAATATAGAAATTTTTCATAATTTTTAGGGGGGGCGAACAATAAAATTTAGTTTTAATGGAGGTTAAATTATAAATTTTTTTTGAAGGATATATAAAATTTTCAATCGCATGAAGAAGTTTTTTGAAAATTCCGGGGGGGCCTGGGCACCCCCGGACCCTCACTAAGCTCCGCCCCTGGGTGGGAGGGTGAGCTCAATGTGGAGGGAGAGATCCCGATGTGGCTCGTATGTGATAAGTATTTTTTTTCTTCTTCTCAAAAGTGCATTAAATGTATTGAAAATTAAAGTATTTATATTAAATATTGTGCATCTAATTTAATATTTAACTTTACATACTTAGTGAAATGATTTTTTTTTCTTTTTCTTTTAGTAATTTAGTGTAAAGTTTGTGGCCAGTTCCTTCTCCGTCTTTGATTTTAATAGAACGACTTTCACAAGAGTATTAGAAACTAATTGAAGTCTATTAGTAATTTGGATTAGATTAACTAGTCTTATTATATATAGAATCTTACACCTACACAAAAACCTAAGGTACTTTACGTACAATAAAGTCAATTATTATTTTATTTTTTATTTTATTTTTTATCAAATAAAAGTGTGATGTAAGAGTTCCGGTGTTGTTTCTGAATAAAAAAAGAGTTTTGTTGTTACCGTCTTCATCATGACTCTTTTTTTTTTTCCTATGTTCGAATAACCAATGGATAAATCATACACATTATCTTGAATCTAGTTGTTACAGATTTGCGGTTAACTTTTTGTTTTTATCTTATTTTTTATTGCTTTTATGTTTTTCTCTTTGTTTTCTTCGTATTCTATCTTCTCAAATATATATAGGTCATCTTTAGCTCTATTTTTTTTTTTTTCCATTTATCTATATTTTTTTGTGTTCTGATTATTAGCTTTTGTCATCCATTCATTATGTTTCCTCAAGAGAAAACAAGTCGGCTCTTTTACAAATCCACACCAAAAAACAATTGGACAAAATTACAAACATAAAAGCCAAAGCCTGTAAATATGATTTCTTTCTCTAAATTAGTAATCTTTTCCATTTTTCTTTTGTTTTTTAGTTACTTATCATTTTTTCCTTTATCAGTACTTCGAAATTCCACATGAAATGTCACGTGACGTAAGGATGCAAAAATGATAATATGAATAACAGTAATGCATGCACTACAAGTTAATCCTTTGCTTGTTACTTACGGCCTTGTTAAAAAAAATAATAATAAAATAAAGTAATGAAATAAAAGAAAATTAATCATATCGACAATATTTGAAGATCGTGATCTGAATGCTTGTTTGAATAATCGACAATATTTGAAGATCGTGATCTGAATGCTTGTTTGAATACTGTTTGAATACTGTTTGAATGATAAATATTATTGGTGGATTGGTCAGTAATAATTAGTACATTAATAACTGATGATTAAGCTTGGTTAGAAACAGATACTTGTTATATATATACTAAATATTCTTAATTCTTAAATTGGAAAGAAACAGTTAATTGTTAGAGCATCCACAGTGGTGTGCTACTTTATGCATAAAATATATTTTATAACAAACAATTAGCTACAGTCGTTTGCTATTTATGTATTTTTTACAAAATAGCAACGGTAGATCTCTATATCATAATGGGAGAAGGTCTTAGTGTCATTTGTAAATGTCTTTCAATCTACCAACTCGTATAACACACATGCATAACTATTTTTAAGGAGATCTTAGGTTCAAATCAAGACAACGTATAAATTTTATTTTAAAAAACTATATTTATTAAAACGTGCATCGCACGTGTAAACTACTAGTAAATTATAAGTGTATTAACTTTTTTTGTTAAAAAATTATTTGAGTAACTTATTTCATTGCAAACTTGTGTTACATAATTTTTTTTCCAGCTATTAGATTTTTTGTGTAAGACTTTCATATAAAACTTATATATTAAACCTATATACTTATTATTTTGTATTAGTTCAACAATATCAAATTTATTAATTGATGGTCTCTTTTGAGAGGCTAACATGTGATACAAAATCCATAAGATTTATAAAAATGTAGCCTTACATGTGGAGAAACTAATATGCAAATGATAATTTGCAGAAAATTTAGTATGTAAATGAAGATTTGTTAAAGGTTAATATACTAAAGCCTTTCATTGGTTTGTACTTAGCTGTCTATTTTGGATGAAGAGGTGTTTAAGCAAATTTTTAAAAAGCCTTTTTTTTTTTTGGTATGAGCCCCATGAAACATTGTTTTTCATATATAAACCCAAATAAACTTTGTAAATTTATATAACCCTCAAAAAAATATTAAGTTGTTTCAAAAATCTCCCAAAACTTAAAATATAATTTTTTAATACATTAACTACCCCCTCTCTTTCATCTTCTTGACTAAAATACCCCTATTCAACCTAATTTTTTTCTCATTTTTCATCCCTTCTCCTTCATCCTTTCTCCTGTTGTGCGTCTTAGCTTGATAATTTTTCCTTTTTCCCAAAAGTATAAATAAAGTTTAAAACATTAAAGATCATAATTTTCTCAAAATTTTGAATAAGATTGTAACTTGTTTGTTTGACGGATCGAGATTGAGGATGGAGTTTATCCAATAAAAAATTGAAAAACGATCCATGAAGGAGTTATATTCAAGGAACGTCCGACCATTACCTCGTTGAAACCACTTTGAACGAAGAGAACTTCTCGTTGATAAGGGCTTTGATAAGATTAGTAATAATTTTGTTGAAGACATTGGTTATGAAGAGTTTGACAGGCACGGCCCTCGCCAGAAACACCTCAAGCATCATACCCCCTATCAACCCTACCGCAACAATGACTACGACATCAAGGCAGTTATTCCAACGGTCCACGATAATATCAATGTTGAAGGCTATTATGATTGAGAGTATGAAGTAGAGAAGTACTTTAAGTTAAAGAACGTAGCCGAGAAGAAGAATGTGAAGTCGGGGTTCTCTCTCTAGAAACTCTAGAGAGAGAAGCTCTCCCAAAAAAATCCAAAAAAGAAACCTAGATCTAGATCTGAGATTGGAGGAGGCGGCGGTTAGGGTTGGTCCCCCCCTCCCCATTCGACTTGTTCTTCGCCGATCACCAACTGCAACTCTCTCCTCCAACGATCTCCTTCTGCTGTAATTCCGACTACGACCTACTCCAAGCTTGGGTGGGAGTGGCGAACTCCTATGTTGCGGAGCTCGAGGAGCCACAGCGAGATCCAACACCATGTCCTCAACCGTGAACCACCGGTGCGAGTCTCCCGTCGACCATCCACTTTAATGTCGAGCATGTTGAGATTGGGGCGTCAACGAACGCACGTTGTCGCAGCGAAACTAAATAGAGCAATGAGGAAGTCGAAGTAAATGAGACAAATAATTGAGCAAGCAAGTAGATCCACCAATCTAACATAAACACAACGATGATTTATCCCGGTGAGCTTTTGCTTAATCCAGGAGAAAATATAGGGAGATTTGATATTCAACTAGAAGAGATTATAAGGGGTTACTGATTCACTCAACAAGGAATTAAACTCACTCACTGTAACCCCTGTTTTCATTAATACGTATTTTCAAAGTATTTTTCCGTATTTAAATTTCCAGTATCTTATAATTATTTTTTTTTCCTAATTGATTTTATTATTTAAACTATTTTTTTAGCCCAATTGTTTAATTATTTATTCTAAGCCCAAGTTTACATTATTGATTTTATTAATTATTAATGTGAGCCCAAATGGTATTTTGATTTTATTATTATTATTCTGAACCCAAATTGTTTATCCTAAAGCCCAATTTCGTATTTGATTTTATTAAATTAAATCTGAGCCTAAAAATCTAGCCCAACAACCCAAATATTTTATTTAAATATTTTGAGCCCAAATTATTTTAGCCCAATGTCCTAATTGTTTAATTAAATATTTAGAGCCCATTTATTGAAGCCCAAACCCAGTACTCATATTTGTACAGATTATTATTCCACACTACCCGTATACAATTTATTTATCTTCCCCCCACTTTTGTCCCGTACTTGTAGAACCCCGTATTTTTAAAATATTACTTTTAAAGGTTTATAAATGGCTAAAATGATTTTTGGAGAATTTATGAATATTTTCAGAAAAATTTATCTTTTTACACGTGCAAAACACGTGCAAATACTTTCTTGAGAAGTTTGAAAGTCATGTTTTCTTCATGAAAAATCATTATTTAATATTTGGGATTTATTTAGTATTTTTCCAGATTTTTCTGAAATTAATTGGAACTATTTGCAAATTTTGAGAAAAGAATGACCTTTTTGCAAATTTGTCATTTTTAGGGGTTAAAATATAAAATGTATTTTCTGAACGTTTTGAACAGTAACGGTTGAGAATTAGGATTATATTTTACTTTTAAATCCTAATTTAAATGAATTTTATTGAATTTCCAAGAATAGAGCTATATATATAAAGTTGTATTTTGAAGGGATTATTTTGCAAAAGTGGGTAAAACCCTAAACTTCATTCCAATTATTTAAAGGAAAATTTGCAGCCGTCATTCGCTGCACAATATAGATTTTTGTGATTTGTTTTGGAAGAGCAAGAGGAAGTTTTGGATCTCGCAAAGGAGAGACTTTATCGTTGGATCTCGTCGTTTCCAAGGTGAGTGATTGTTTTATTTTATTTTGTTTTGTGAGTAATACGAAATTTGTTTTGTGGTTTGATTTATGTGAACGATTGTTGTGTTGTTTGTTTGGCATGTATGTTATTTAGTATTTTGCATGAGAACGATGCAAAGGTTGTTGTTTGTACCATGTATGTGAAACTAAGAATATTGAGTAGATCTTGGTTCATAAAATTGTATTGCTAGAAAGCATGTTTAAGATTTGAGTATGGTTATGATCGGATGGGTGAGCATCTGGATCTTGTGTTTACAAATCAGATCTTGGTTATGAGTTGTGAAAGAAATTCAGTATTGAGAAATCCTAATGGAAGAATTAGGAATTTAGAACATGAGAACTTGAGTTTTGAGATATTGGATGTTTTGAGTATTGTATCCGATCTGAGAGTACTTTGAGACGGTCGTTTTTATTGAAATACAAATTATTTTAGTAAACAATGATTTCTTTTGGTAAACCCTAATTTTGATTATCATGAACAACCAAAACTATGCAGACTGTAGGCCGACAGTTGACTGGCAGACCTATCAGTCGACTGGCACGACCCAGCTGCTGTATCTTTAGTTTTCTTGAAAATCCATTCTGGACAGTCGACTTAGACCATTTTCAGTCGACTGGTACACTTAGAATTTATTTTTCAAAGTTATCGTAGATTTTTCTCTGGTAAGTCGACTTATGACCATTTAAGTCGACTTATATTCTCTTTTAAGTCGACTTATGACTTTGCAAGTCGACTTATAACACTTAGAATATTTTCTTAAAGATTTTTTTGGAATTTCTCTCTAGTAAGTCGACTTATGTTTTTATAAGTCAACTTATGATCTGGTAAGTCGACTTATGTTTTTATAAGTCAACTTATGATCTGGTAAGTCAACTTATGACTTTTATAAGTCAACTTATATTACTTAACTTATTTTCTTAAAATCATGGATATTTTTCCCTCTGGACAGTCGACTTACTACAGTAATAAGTCGACTGGTACTGATGAGTTTTCATAAACTTGAATGTTCTTCCGAATGATTAGTCTTCAAATATTTTAGTCTATACTTCGTCTTCTGTTAAGCATATGATTTTAAGATATTCAGTTGAGCTATTTATGGTGGAAAGTTGGTTTAGACATTTGAGTTTGAGTCTCTAGAGGATGTGTGTGACCCTAGTATACCGGCATTGAGTTATTTTGTTGAGGCCTGTTGAGGCATTTCAGTTGTTCAGTTTTGAGTTAAGTCCGGTAGGGTACACCAACTCTAGGAGATTCGTTGAGTAATTAAGTAACCCAAAAATAATAAGGACATGCACTAGTGGTGATATGATGAACGAGAACATGGGTCAAGTACCTCAGTTTGGCTTTCGGTGTGGGATCTATCTCCGGAATTATCCAAGTATCTTACTTTGGGTGTGAGATATATCTCCGGAATTATCCAAGTAGTTACTTGCGGTGTGGGATTGATCTCCGGAATTATCGGAGTCGAGGCGAAGCACATGTGGTATTCATGTGGTGATGTGTCAATGTTTCGGTGTGGGATGATCTCCGGAATTATCCAGGTAAAACACCTGAGGTGTGGGATCCATCTCCGGAATTATCGGGGCATGGGCTACTACTCACAGCTTATCTTTATCTCGTAGTAGTCATCGTGTTAGGATTAGTTGCATAGCGGGGATTGAACCCTATAATGTGGAGACGTTAAGGGCTTGCACCGAACCTATGTAGAGTGGGATGCATAGACTTCGACAAGTACGCATTAGAGAGTCCGCATATAGAATTTGTGATTTCTTGACTTGGTTTTCATGCATGTGGGTTTCCTGTTTTCTACACATGACACTTGGTTTAGTCTCACCGGTTGTTTACTTTTCCTTGCTACATCGTATTTTATGTATTCATGTTTACTACCTGTTATTTAAGAATTCATGACTAATGTTCATTTATGTTGTTTGTTGTTTTATGTCACTCACACCATTTATGGCTGAACCCTTTAGTTTTGGGGGTTAGGGATCATCTCTAGCCTCATGTGTTGCAGGTTGTTGCTTAGAGTTTGGAGGTTTGGATGCTTGAGATAGTTTTGAGATATATTAATTTAATGGAGTTTGTGTAAATTTGTAAGAGCAGTGTTGTAATAAGACTGTGTTGTAAATAAAAGAAGATTTTGATTGAGATGTTTTAAATTCTGCTGTGCTATGTAAAAGTTTGTTGTAATAAAAGTTGAAAATTTTAGTGGAGTTGGTTGTGTTTAATGTTACATTGAAGTGGATGTTGGGATTGTGCCACGTATTTTCTAAGATATCATATTAGAAATTCGGGGCGCTACAGTACTTCTCCCCCACTTTGCACGCACACTCTCCCACACTCCTCATAACTACCCCACTTCTCTCCCCCATTATCTTTTCCCTATTATACTATTATAAAATCCCCATTCCCGTACCACCTCTCCCTCTCCCTCTCTGTTTCTCAACCAAACCAGAGAAACAAAACAGAACAACCTGAACTCCTCTTCCTTCTTCCTCCATCGAACACCTCCTCCCCCATCGATCTCCGCTCACCTCGACAATTCCCATTCTCCCCCGTCGTCTTCAAGCTCGAGTTCCTCCCCGCTGTCTCCGCAAACGTCTCGTCGACCCCTCCGCCATTCAGTCCTCCACAGCTGCCATTGTTGCCGCACAACCTGCAGCCTCGACTTCGTCCAATTATTTTGATATTAATCACAATTTGGTCAGGAAATAAAATTTCTAATTGGTCAGGGTTTTTTTAAATGACCACATATAAGTAGCCAAAAGTACGAAGAGGGTTTTTTTTAAATGACCACATATAAGTAGCCAAAAGTACGAAGACTGCTATATTGAATTTGCAGTTCTCCGTGCCGCCCTCTCACCCCCCATCGCAGCACCCTTCCCCCGCTCCCCCCCCCCTCTCTCTCCCCGTGTGTTGAAGAAGGCGAAGAAGAAGAAGTGAAGAAGAAGAAAACAGGGTGTTTTGGGATCCATTTGATTTGATTTGCTGGTTGGATATTGTGGTGTTTGGTGTTTGTTGGAAGAGGGATATAATTGTATTGGTGTTCTATAGGAGTTTGGTGTGTGCTGCTGTTCATTGCCTTGGAGTTGTTGAAGTGGAATTTCTGTTTATTGCTATTGGAGTATTGTTGTCTTGGAGTTGTTGTTGGGGGTGTTTACTACATTGGACTCGTTGAAGTGAAGTTGCTATTTTGGAGCTTGCTATTCTAGGAGTTGCTGACTTTGGCGTGGCTGCCACAAATATTTTGCACATATTCTACTGCCCGGGATACTGATCCCGTTATTCTTGCTTCAATTTTATCGTCGTCGACAACCAGGCAAGTATCTCTTGTACAATTTTATTTGTTCTAGTACAAGCCCTTGTAAAAATACCGCAAGTATATTATTTTTGACTCCAATTCGCATTCATAAGTCAAATTGATACCCGTTTCCATACCTAATCCATCGATCTGTATTCACATGTGATCGTGAATACTTTGTTCTCATATGCATGACACGAACACAAAAAAATAATACACACATATATACTCCTATAATTATACATGATGTTATGCATGAATTGTTTGTTACTAGGTTGCATGTTGTTATAATATATTTTATTCTTGATTAAGTATTATACATGTCATTAGTTGCATCATCATGTTTTATTGACCTTGAAATATGTTTCCTGCCTCGTATAAGTCTCAATACTTGATCTTGTCATGTTACCCTTGCCATGTTACCCGTCCCTGTTGTTGCATGTAGTTTTTGTTCATGTTTAATTGTAATTAAGAGGATAACAAGCCGGGGTATAAAGGAAAAAGATTTAGTAGTGGGCAATATACAACAGCGTACTCGGACGGGGGCTCGTGGTTCACCGACGCAAATTTGCAAGTTGTAAATTGTAAATTTGCAAATTTTATGTTCTATGTTTCACGTTACGTTACACTATGTCCACATTGCACGTATCTTGATACAAGATATACTTGACTTGACTCGACTGGATATGTTTTCCGAGTACGTGACCTATAGAATCCACCACTAGTCTAAACGTTCACTTGATTGCGGATAGCAACCATGTGGTATGGGACGCATGAAGTGCTACCTAGTTTAATAAAAGACATGACATTGACACGTACACTTGCATGATCCGTTTACATGTTACATGGTTATGATGACTTGTTTACTTGTCTACATGTTACTCGTTTATGTTGACACGTTTACTTGCTTACTCGTTCATATGTTACATGTTCCTATGGATTATTTAATTGTTTTCATGCACGTTATTTGTTCCATGAGGTCTTGTTCTTGACTCTATCACATGTTGTATTTGCTCTATTATATGTATTCTTGATTTTCTGTTCTTTCCTGCTTTTGTTTCATTCTATTATTGTCCCGTTAGCTTGTCTACTTGCGGCCCGTGACTTGCATTAACGGGTACATCTTTATCTTTTCCTTTGTAATAATATACTTGCAGGCCCAGATAGAGAACTACCTGAAGGTGTTGCTGAACAGAGATTCTAGTCTTGTTTAATTTCATGTTATTTTAATTCTTGTTTTATTCATGTAATCTTTGTTGTAATCCGGGCGTGTTTGACCCGTAACTATGTTTCCTTCCAGTTGTTGGTTATGTTCATGTAATATGTCATGTACTTTGTTATCCTGTTGTAATTTTATATGCTTTCGTGGTTGAAATTCTTATCTTGTTGTTGAGTTAAATTTACAGCTTATGAATGATGTATCTGCATCATTCGCTGGGCCTCAGTTACGTGCCTGTGTTCCTGTATTCTGGGAAGCGGGACGTGACAAGGTTTTTAGTGGTATCAGAGCCAGGTTATGGCTAATGTGTTAGTTTGACTAATACATTAGACATGCTTGACTCAATCAGGTTAACTCAACAACATGTACACCACGTTAATCACATGGATAATGAAATAACCAACGTATAAACTGGATACTAACCGTTTAATTTTATTGCAGACCATGGCTAGGAAGGGTACTCTTTCTTCCAGTGCTGCAGATGATCAGCCTGAGGAGCCTACCCTTGCACAGATATTGGAGATGCTTAGGAGAGGTTCTTCTTCTTCCGGCCAACCAGAGGGGCCTATAATTGCTCAAGTGATGCAGATGCAACGTCAGCAGAACGAGCTGATGATGCAGCAGATGATGCAGATGCAACAAGAACACAACGAACTTATAAGGGACATGTTGAACGTCGCCAACCGGAACGCTGCTGTACCTGCGTGCGGGACACTTCCTCCTAGACCGGGCACTGTCGCAGATTTTATGAAGTTGCATCCGGACAAATTCATGGGCACCGAATCGCCATTGGAAGCAAGCAATGGCTTATTCGGACGGAGCAATTGCTTCAGGCAGCGAGAATCGCTGATGTGGACCGAGTGGACGTTGTTAGCATCCAACTGATGGATATCGCCCGTATTTGGTGGAGAGCTGAAGTTGAGAGACTGGTCGGGCCAATCACTTGGGCTACCTTCACGGAAAGCTTCCTAATGAAGTTCTTCCCAAACGTCTCGAGGATCGAGATGGAACGGCAGTTCACTTCGCTGACACAGGTAGTCAAATAGTTGATTTATTTTAAATTTTGTTACGTATTTCATATGTAACACTATTAATCTAAACACTATTCTGACTCAGGGAACTCGGTTTGTGGACGAGTATGCTGCAGAGTTCACCAGACTCAGCCGTTTCGCCACAGCCTTGGTGGCTAACGAAGAGGACAGAGCCCGGAGATTTCTGTTAGGGCTAGACTATGATATTCAGGACCACCTGGTTGCTCTCAGACTCCACACCTATGCCGATGTTCTTGAGGCGGCTAGAGCCCAGGAACACAGCCGCAAGAGGAAGAATGCTGCTCAGCGGGTTGTTCAACCCCATGCTGCTGTTGCTAGGCCTACTGGTGGGCCAATTCGAAGGCCAGCCCCTGTAACGCCCCGAATCCCAAATACACTGAATTCGAGATGTTCTACAGGATCTTTCCGCTTCCTTTAGTACAATTTTACAAGGAAATTTAAAATTTTCACTTTACATCAGAGTTTACATCAGTATTACACTTTACATTGCACAGCAGAAGTAAAATTTACAACAATGAAACAAATATACAACAACATTGAGTAATCTTTAAGCATTTGTTTCTCTTTAATCTTTATCAAGCCATTTACCTGCATATAAGACTGTGGGTACGTCAGTTTATTCAACCGACGATCATTATACATGGCCATCCTCTCTATGCCGGAAATAGTATAACTTATTTTCCATATTTAGCAAACACAAACTTGTCACATATCAACTAAAGGGACTGCCCTATTGATGTCGTGTTGTGATTGTGCACTTAGTCCTTAATGCAGTTATTTATATTAGATGACACTAATGCGCACTTGTTCGGATTCTATGCATCCCATAATACATAGGTCCGAGGGCAAGCCTCTTAATCGTTCTTCATCTTTGTAGGGTTCAATCCCTCGCCATGACTTAATCTACAACTGTAACTACGGTGAGTATCCTAGATGATCTATGAGTACAAGCTCGTGTACAGAAAATTCTGGAGGGGAATCCCACGCCATGTCTTGACTCATCAAGTATGCATTCTGTGGCAATTCAGCCTCACTTCATGGCACACGATCCTCTTGTAGTCACCAAACATCCTACAAGCGTGGCTAAAGTCCGATCATTACTGAGTTGTGCCCACGCAATGTCTTGACTCATCAAGCATGCATTCTGTGGCTCACACACCCGCATCGTAACTCTAGTTCTCATACTCGTATTTTTCTCTCACTTTCATCACGTCTTCACTATGCACTAATACTTAGTTTTTATTAGAATTATGAACAAAATCAAAGCTCTAGAGTTAGCCTCTCCACTAAACCGGACTTATTCATTTATTCAAACATGACCAACCTTGGTCTTTCATTTCAATATTTCATTTCATCTCTTTCCAAATGCCGGGGGAGACTTAGCTACTCTTTGTTTCAATTTCAATTCACAATTTCCAATTTGAGCATTTCCACTCATAAATTCATTTGTTGATTTGTCATACTCAAAAGTATTTCTCTTTTCCAATCATGATTTCTAATTCGTTCAAATAATCCATAGCTATAAAACTCAATTATTCATCATGTAACTCATGAAATGTTATTTTCACATAAAAACCCACATCACTAATTATTCAATCAAAAGTGAACCTTTACACTTCATAATTCTCACACTATTCTCAAATGAGAATAATTTGCATCACATCACAACAATATAATTTCTTTTTGCCACATTAATCTTCTAATCCTTCAGTTCAAATCATTTTTGCAAGATATAATTTCACAACCATAAAAATATAGAACCATAGTTCTATTTACACATTTTCTTCTCAAATCATGTTTTATTTCATGCAAATAATCCCCAATTTATTTTTATAAAGTCCTACATATTTTTAGAAGAATAACCATATTTTTCTCATGATTTTTTGACAATTAAAAACCCCAAAAAATTGTTTTCCAATCTTGCCGAGGGCAAGATTCGAACCCAACACCCCAGAGAACACAGCCAAAGGCACCGACCACTAGGCCAAAGGCGCCAGGCGTCATAAAGAGAAGACAGAGAGTATTTAATGCTCTCGATCGCTAATTCTTATATTTTTAAAAAATTGTGAAACAAAATGTGTGCCACAGGGATTCGAACCGGTCACCACAGGAAAACCAACCGCACGCTATGACCACTTGAGCTACGTGCTCAGGTTGTCACTAGTATAATTCCAATTTCATTTAATCCATACTCTCTGTTATTTAGAACATTTCGGCGTTCAACAAAATTGCATATCACATTGCCCTTACTAATATACTGTAAAAATCCGAATTAATCGTTTTCCATCATGAATTTTATTCCGGTAGATGAAAATAATTTCTTAAATAATTAAACATAATTTTCTTCATAATTAACACATTTCTACCATACAATTTGGTTAATGTGACATACTACTAATACATTTTTTTTTGACATTATAATTTCATCAATCTCTATACTAATTCTCTACCCTTATTCATTTTCCAAACATAAAAATTACATCTTAATTTATTCGTTACCATGCCATACAAAGTTTCCAACTTAGCACATAAAAGTGACATAGTAGATATACTATTTTTTTGCACATAATTTTTCATGCTACTAACGAAGGTTTCTTCACACAACTTATAACCATATTCATATTGCACACAATCTTGAATTTTACTAATAGCAACACACATAATTTGCATATCAATAATTTAATCAATTAGAGATCATCTTTTCAATTAAATGTGCATTCTTATTAATCATTTTCATGCAACATTTTGCTAATTAAATCTAGCATGCATTCCTATGTTAGAAATAGGGAAAATTTACCCACCTTGTATGGAGAGAAAAATTACAACTAGCAAATCCCTAGACGAATGTCCTTGCGATGAATGGCTCCTCCTTGAACACGTGCACACAAGCCTCCCCAAGCACACCCAAGCCGAGCTCCCTCTTGATGAATGCCGGCCTCCCCTCTTCTAGTTGCAAGCAAAGATCCCCCACACTCTCAATCTTATAACTCACAAAATCACCACTAGATAATATAATTGAACTATAGGTTTGGAAGAGAATAATTTTACACAAGAATAACTAGCCATGGGGGGGGGGGATATTTATACTAAAAATGAAGGAGAATGGAGGGCTAGGATCAATTGGTTGGTTGTAAGATGAAGGGTCAAGATGAAAGTAGGAGTTGCAATAACTACCCACAACCAAGTAACCACCAAACCATGATCACCATTACAATTTTTATTTCCCTCCAAAAAGATTACAACCGGCCTAGTTGAAAAAGTGCATATTGCACGTGTACGTGTAGTGCACGTGCATGCAACTAGGCCCAAAAATTGTACATTAAATTTTTGTATAAAAATAAAATAGTCTTTAAATTTTATTCTATATGACAAGTTGTATAAAAATAGATTAATCCATGGGCTTTAGTTTATGGGCCAAAATACTTATTATAAAAATAATAAATTTAATTAACTTTGGGCTTTTAAAAGAAAAGGCTTTTTGTCTAATTGAAAGAAGGCTTTATAGAAAAAATAATTAAAGGCACATATTAAATATCTATACTCATCATGATGAAAATATTTACCAAAAATATTGCACGTGCACACTACGTGCAAAATAAATAATTTTTCCATTAAATGAAAAATCAGGGCATTACAGCCCCGGCTCCTACTCCAAGGCCAATGCCGTATCCACCTGCTGCCCCAAGAAGAGATGTAGTTTGTGAATTTTGTCAGAAAGCCGGTCACGTACGTCAAGACTGCCGGTGGGTGAATCGCCAATGTTTCGGTTGTGGGTCTTATGACCACGTACTCCGAAAATGTCCACAAGCGAGAGTTGCTCCAGTCACCGGAGGGCCGATCCAGCAGAGAGCACCAGTTCGAGGACCACCGCTTCCACCTGGTCAGAGGACCGCAGCTCCTGGGAGAGGCTAGGCCTACAACTTGGTCGCAGAAGAAATGGAGACAGCTGAAGATATCGTTGTAGGTATGTTGTAGTTTGTTATTTTGTATCCTTCCTGCCTTTTCCTTGCATCACTTATTTCTGCATATTTTCTCATAACTTATTTCTGCATATTTTCTTGTACATGCACATTTTCAATTATATTCATGGACTCAATCTTAATTCATTTTCCCTGCTTATATCTTATTTGATCCCGGTGTCACCACCTCTTAATATCTTGTTCTTAATCTCTTGGGTGTTATATTTGCTCTGTCCTATATACCGCCTACGTAAATTTTGAGGACGAAATTTTTTGTAAGGTGGGTAGGATTTGTTACCCCTGTTTTCATTAATACGTATTTTCAAAGTATTTTTCCGTATTTAAATTTCCAGTATCTTATAATTATTTTTTTTCCTAATTGATTTTATTATTTAAACTATTTTTTTTAGCCCAATTGTTTAATTATTTATTCTAAGCCCAAGTTTACATTATTGATTTTATTAATTATTAATGTGAGCCCAAATTGTATTTTGATTTTATTATTATTATTCGGAACCCAAATTGTTTATCCTAAAGCCCAATTTCGTATTTGATTTTATTAAATTAAATCTGAGCCTAAAAATCTAGCCCAACAACCCAAATGTTTTATTTAAATATTTTGAGCCCAAATTATTTTAGCCCAATGTCCTAAAAGTTTAATTAAATATTTAGAGCCCATTTATTGAAGCCCAAACCCAGTACTCATATTTGTACAGATTATTATTCCACACTACCCGTATACAATTTATTTATCTTCCCCCCACTTTTGTCCCGTACTTCTCCCCCACTTTGCACGCACACTCTCCCACACTCCTCGTAACTACCCCACTTCTCTCTCCCATTATCTTTTCCCTATTATACTATTATAAAATCCCCATTCCCGTACCACCTCTCCCTCTCCCTCTCTGTTTCTCAACCAAACCAGAGAAACAAAACAGAACAACCCGAACTCCTCTTCCTTCTTCCTCCATCGAACACCTCCTCCCCCATCGATCTCTACTCACTTCGACAACTCCCGTTCTCCCCCGTCGTCTTCAAGCTCGAGTTCCTCCCCGCTGTCTCCGCAAACGTCTCGTCGACCCCTCCGCCATTCAGTCCTCCACAGCCGCCATTGTTGCGGAACAACCTGCAGCCTCGACTTCGATCCTCGAGTTTTCCGTGCCGCCCTCTCACCCCCCATCGCAGCACCCTTCCCCCGCTCCCTCTCTCTCTCTCTCTTTCTCTCTCTCTCTCCCCGTGTGTTGAAGAAGGCGAAGAAGAAGAAGTGAAGAAGAAGAAAACAGGGTGTTTTGGGATCCATTTGATTTGATTTTCTGGTTGGATATTGTGGTGTTTGGTGTTTGTTGGAAGAGGGATATAACTGTATTGGTGTTGTATAGGAGTTTGGTGTGTGCTGCTGTTCACTGCCTTGGAGTTGTTGAAGTCGAATTTCTGTTTATTGCTATTGGAGTATTGTTGTCTTGGAGTTGTTGTTGGGGGTGTTTACTGCATTGGACTCGGTGAAGTGAAGTTGCTATTTTGGAGCTTGCTATTCTAGGAGTTGCTGACTTTGGCGTGGCTGCCACAAATATTTTGCACATATTCTACTGCTCGGGATACTGATCCCGTTATTCTTGCTTTAATTTTATCGCCGTCGACTACCAGGCAAGTATCTCTTGTACAATTTTATTTGTTCTAGTACAAGCCCTTGTAAAAATACCACAAGTATATTATTTTTGACTCCAATTTGCATTCATAAGTCGAATTGATACCCGTTTTCATACCTAACCCATCGATCTGTATTCACATCTGATCGTGAATACTTTGTTCTCATATGCATGACACGAAAACAAAAAATTAATACACACATATATACTCCTATAATTATACATGATGTTGTGCATGAATTGTTTGTTACTAGGTTGCATGTTGTTATAATATATTTTATTCTTGATTAAGTATTATGCATGTCATTAGTTGCATCATCATGTTTTATTGACCCTGAAATATGTTTCCTGCCTCGTATAAGTCTCGATACTTGATCTTGTCATGTTACCCTTGCCATGTTACCCGTCCCTGTTGTTGCATGTAGTTTTTGTTCATATTTAATTGTAATTAAAAAGATAACAAGCCGGGGTATAAAGGGAAAAAATTTAGTAGTGGGCAATATAGAATAGCGTACTCGGACGGGGGCTCGTGGTTCCCCGACGCAAATTTGCAAGTTGTAATTTGTAAATTTGCAAATTTTATGTTCTATGTTTCACGTTACGTTACACTATGTCGACACTGCACGTATCTTGATACAAGATATACTTGACTTGACTCGACTGGATATGTTTTCCGAGTACGTGACCTATAGAATCCACTACTAGTCTAAACGTTCACTTGATTGCGGATAGCAACCATGTGGTATGGGACGCATGAAGTGCTACCTAGTTAGGTTAATAAAAGACATGACATTGACATGTACACTTGCATGATCCATTTACATGTTACATGATTATGATGACTTGTTTACTTGTCTACATGTTACTCGTTTATGTTGACACGTTTACTTGCTTACTCGTTCATATGTTACATGTTTCTATGGATTATTTAATTGTTTTCATGCACGTTATTTGTTCCATGAGGTCTTGTTCTTGACTCTGTCACATGTTGTATTTGCTCTATTATATGTATTCTTGATTTTCTGTTCTTTCCTGCTTTTGTTTCATTCTATTATTGTCCCGTTAGCTTGTCCACTTGCGGCCCGTGACTTGCATTAACGGGTACCTCTTTGTCTTTTCCTTTGTAATAATATACTTGCAGGTCCAGATGGAGAACTACCTGAAGGTGTTGCTGAACAGAGATTCTAGTCTTGTTTAATTTCATGTTATTTTAATTCTTATTTTATTCATGTAATCATTGTTGTAATCCGGGCGTGTTTCACCCGTAACTATGTTTCCTTCCAGTTGTTAGTTATGTTCATGTAATATGTCATGTACTTTGTTATCCTGTTGTGATTTTATATGCTTTCGTGGTTGAAATTGTTATCTTGTTGTTGAGTTAAATTTACAGCTTATGAATGATGTATCTGCATCATTCGCTGGGCCTCAGTTACGTGCCTGTGTTCCTGTATTCTGATAAGCGGGGCGTGACACTCACCAAGAACTATCTCTCTCATATCTCTCTGTGCAATGGAGAAATTATCAATGAAGTGCTCTCTTCTCATATTGGAGGAGTTTACAATATATAGAGAAGAATAAAGAGAACCCTAGGTTTAATCTTGATTTTCAGTCGTCCGATATAACCTGTATGAGAAGTAACTGAATAGGAGTCGTACGATCTAACTTGGAGTTGAAGATTGGACTGAAATGACCTCACAAATCGAGGACCAAAATGAACACAGTGTCACGGTCGGTCGACCATCCAACAAGATCGGTCGACCGTCCACCTCTCGGCCAAACCCTGTGCAACTACGATCGGGTGTGCAGTCGGGGGTGCGGTCGACTGCAACTTTGAATAGTTGCCCGTAACTCTGCCTGCACTATTGCTGCTCTGTTTTCTTCTACTCTCTTCGATGCTTGACCTCCGTGCTTTATCTTACCTTCTTCTAATCTAAACCACAAGTATTCAAGACACATTCCTAACAGAACTCCCATGCCGTTGACCGTCGCGACGAAGAAGAACCATACGATTTTGCTGCCAACGAGGAGGAGGACACTGATGCCCAGATCACCCCAAGCACCTGTTAGGGTTTGGACTCAAATACACGTAGGCACTGAGTACTTAATGTTGGAGAAGAAAAGGATGAGACAAAAAAGCAAGAGAATACAAGCAGCGAGTAGAAGAGTGCATCTTGGAGAGTTGCGGTCGACCGACCTAGGGGTGCGGTCGACCGCACCTATCTACTGAGAGTTCTTCGAGTGTATAGGTCCAACAGAGGAGAGGACGGTCGACCGACCTTGGGGGTGCAGTCGATCGGTCAGCTCTCAGGTTTGGTTCTACTCGTTGTGGTCAACCGACCTTGGGGGTGCGGTCGACCGACTTCGATGGCTGATTGTTTTTTGGGCTTACGAGTTTAAAGGCCCAATTGCTAGATTTGTGTTTATCCTTTAAGGTTTACTTGGGGGCTATATATATGGTCGTAAACTTTAGAGTTTAGTCATCTGAAAAGATCTAATCCATAACTTGTGTAATCAAGAGGTGAGTCGTTATCATTATTCAACTTCAATAGGGGATTGTGCCGAGTGTTTCAAAGGTGAGAGAGAGAGAGATTGAGAGTTGTAATCTCTTTGTAATCTTTGTATTTCTTAGGGAATAAAAAGTATTGGTTATCTCTGCATATTGATTGTGTTCTTGTGAGATCTTTCATATATTGTGGTGGCTTATTCTTGGTTCATCTATTTCTTGGGAGTTTCTATTGCTTGTTATGTGTTTTCGCTATTAGCACTACGAATTGTGGGGTAGATTCTTTGACAGCACCTACCTCGAGGAGATCGTCGTCACCACCGGCGATGAGGAAGAAGATACTATCTTCGAACTTAAGGCGAAGTTGAACTGGTATGATAAGGAGTCACTAAAGGGTCTGAAGAACGTGAGGCTTGGTCAATCGGTAGTAGATCCACGATGCCCATGATCGATGCCCATGAAGCGGGGAGCAGTGGATTGATCTTTGATCGACCATGCCTGCGTAGAACGATATGAAAATGCTTTTGATCTGACTCCTTTTGGTGTGAAAGTTCCAGGAGGGGTCGTTGGCTACCGACATTGAAAGGTCAACACCAAAGGGCAGTCAAAAGTTGGTTGTTAAAACAGAAAAGAGGCAGTCAAAAGACAGTCAAAAGTGAAAGAGAAAATGTTGGAAAAAGACAAACATGTAAAAAGGTGGGAAGTGTGGCATTTTGAAAAATGTGAGCATGCACAAACTCAAAAGGATAATACTACACCTACTACCAAATCTACTACCTTTCCCTTTACAACCTTAGATGGCACACTATTAGTGGAGATTATTGTAGAGTAGTTGGTACAAACATCTAATAATAGTGTGCCACCTAAGGTAGTAAAGGAAAAGGTAGTAGATTTGGTAGTAGGTGTAGCATAGTAAAGGGAAAGGTAGTAGATTTGGTAGTAGGTGTAGCATTACCCAACTCAAAATATTCCAGCGGAACCATTAATTAAATTTAATATATAGCAACTAATGTGCAAAGTTGGGCCTGAGTGGGGTCCAAACAGAGCAAGCTGGGTTTCAAAATAGGAAAACAATTAGGGAATTTGGAGGTTAGATGAGGCATTTCGTGCTCCTAGATAACGACGACATTGAGGAGCTGGCGAGCTCCCTGAAAAACGACGACATTGAGGAGCAGCGAGTTCCTATGTTGAGGAACTCGCGGAGGCGACAACGATGTTGTTATTGGTGGGAAAAAGGAACGACGCAGGTATACACGCAGCACCCAAGCCTCCTCTCCAACCCTGCATCGCTGACCCTGACATCTGCAATTCCACTGCCTTTGGGCGATAGGTCATTAGTTGTGATGGTTTGGGTTTTTGGTTGTGAAATTGAGAGAGAGAGAGGAGGGGGGAGAATGAGGAGATATTGCTCTTCATTGCTCTCTTTTGTTGACTGTATGTGTGAGATTTTGTGGGAGAGCTTGTGCGTGAGAGAGGCGTAGGAGGAGAGGAGGAGAAGGCAGGGTTCGGCGGATATTCGAGTTGGTTCGGATGACAAAATCCCACCTGATTCAATTCAGATGGGTGTACGTCAGCCATGAGGGCGGTGCACAAAGCTAAAGTGCCATACATTTGTTTGTAATGAGCATGTTGCTTCATGTTTTAATTCATGTTTTTAGCTTGTACTTTGACCCAGTATTCTGGGTTTGTTTTGTTAATTTCTGATTAATGAAATAGAGTAACCATATTCCACCTTTTCCCTATAAAAAAATATTAATTATAAAAAAAAGGTGAAGTTAGTAACATGCAAGTTTAGCAGTGTTAGGATTTTGAATGGGTTTATGGATTTGAGAAGAGGAAGAGAAGAGAAGAAGAAGACAGCCGGCTATTTTGGAAGAGAAGATTAGCAAAAATGTTGATTGATTATTTCCTTTGATTCAAAGCTTACATATGTGAAGATACAAAGCCCAATGGGCCCAAAACAATTTGGGTCATAACATAACAATCTCCACCTTGAACCAAATTGCATCTAAACAAACTAAAACATAAAGCAAATGCATAAAGCAAACACAACCTAAACAAAGGTAAACATAAAGATATGCTAGCAACATGCTAGAAACAAAACTAGCTCAAACTAGCTAGAAACAAACCGACATCAAACTTGAACAAAGCTTGAACTTTGCAATTGGAAGAGGCTTTGTGAGCATATCGGCCGGATTTGATTCGGTACCAATCTTCTGCACGGCAATCTTGCCTTCCGAGATCACATCTCGAACAAAATGGTATCGAATGTCAATGTGCTTCGTCTTCTCATGGTACATGCGGTCCGTAGTCAAATGAATCGCGCTTTGGTTGTCACAAAACACCGTAATAGGACCCTCAAGTGAAGACATCTCACCAACAAACGCCTTGAGCCAAATAGCCTCCTTAATAGCCTCAGTAATTTCCATATATTCACCCTCGGTACTTGAGAGCGCAACGGTGGCTTGAAGTGTAGACTTCCAACTAATTGCACAATCTCCAAGGGTAAAAACATAACCCGTCAAAGAATGCCTCTTGTCCAAATCACCCGCAAAATCCGCATCCACATAACCCGTTAGTTTCTTGCCATTACCAAACTCCAAACGAGCATCAATAGTACCTCTCAAATAGCGGAAGATCCACTTCACCGCTTCCCAATGCCCTTTCCCCGGACAAGAGAGATATTTACTTACCACACTAACGGCTTGAGCAATGTCGGATCGAGTACACACCATCAAGTACATGAGACTCCCGACTGCACTTGAATATGGAACCTTTTCCATATATTTCTTCTCATCATCGGATTTTGGGCTTAAAGCGGCCGAAAGCTTGAAATGCGCCGCAAGAGGTGTTGAAACAACTTTCGCTTTCTCCATGCCAAAACGGCGTAGCACTTTCTCGGCAAAACTCTTTTGTGAAAGAAACAACTTTCTTTTGGACCTATCCCTTGTGATCTCCATTCCGAGAATCCTTTTGGCGGCCCCCAAATCTTTCATCTCAAATGCCGAACTTAGTTGCTCTTTCAACCTCCTAACTTCTTTCAAGTTTGAGGATGCAATCAACATGTCATCCACATAGAGCAACAAGTAAATAAAATTCTCACCATCCAACTTCTTGAAATAAACACAACTATTATAATTGGAATGATGGAAATTAATACTCACCATGAATGAGTCAAACTTCTTATACCATTGCCGCGGTGATTGCTTAAGGCCATAAAGGGACTTCTTCAAAAGACACACACGGTCCTTCTTTCCCGCAACCTCAAAACCCTCCGGTTGGCTCATGTAAATTTGCTCCTCCAAATCACCATGCAAGAAGGCAGTTTTCACATCCATTTGCTCCAATTTCAAATCCTTCATTGCCACCAAAGAGAGCAAAACTCGAATGGAGGTGTGCTTAACTACAGGAGAGAACACATCATTGAAGTCCACACCTTAGACTTGACTATACCCTTTAGCCACTAGCCTTGCCTTGTATCGAAAATCCGCAGGATTTGAGCCATCAATCTTCCTCTTAAACACCCACTTGCAACCCACAATCCTCTTACCACTCGGAGGCTTCACAAGAGACTAAGTCTCATTTTGTTACAAAGATTGTAACTCTTCATTCATAGTGGCAACCCAATTGGCCGCATCTTTAGAAGAAATGGCTTCCTCATAGGAAGATGGCTCACAATACTCCACATCCTCTGCAATTACTAAACAATAAGCAAAGTCGGAGTATCCATACCTTGTATGTGGTCTTATTTTTCTTCTAGCTCGGTTCCTTGCCAATGCATATGGTTGTGCCTCTTCTTGGGCTTCCTCCAAACTGACATCATCATGTGAGATCAAATCATCACCTTCTTGGACCGGCACCTCAAACTCCACCTTCTTCTCAACCGTCTCATTCTCCTTAATAGTTGGCTCGGGTGCAACATCATTTGCCTTCAACATGGCCGACTCATGAAAATGACATCTCTTGAAATAAGGAACTTGGATGATTCGGGAAACCACAACTTATATCCCTTCACATTTGTGGGATACCCAATAAAAATATACTTATTCAATCTAGGCTCCAACTTTCCTTCATTCACATGTGCATAAGTGGGACAACCAAACACCATCAAATTCGAATAATCGGCCGTCTTACTCGACCACACTTCTTCGGGTGTCTTCAACTCAATTGAAGTGATAGGAGATCGATTTACCAAATAGAAAGATGTGTTAATGGCTTCCGCCCAAAACTCCTTACCCAAACCCGCATTTGAAAGCATACTTCTAGACCTTTCAAGTAGTGTCCTATTCATCCTTTCTGCAACACCATTTTGTTGTGGAGTGTTGACCACCGTCTTGTGCCGAACAATTCCTTCAGCCTTGCAAAAATTATCAAACTCACGGTTGCAAAAATCCAAACCGTTATCGGTTCTCAACCTCTTAACTTTCCTTCCCGTTTGGTTCTCCAAAAGTGACTTCCATTCTTTGAAGGTGCGAAACACATCACTTTTCTTTTTCAAGAAATAAACCCAAACCTTCCTTGAGAAATCATCAATGAAAGTAAGCATGTAACGAGAACCATTACCTTTGGAAGGCTCACAAGAAGGTCCCCAAAGATCCGAATGGATGTAGTCCAGTGTTCCCTTGGTCGAATGAATGGCCGTGGAGAAGCACAACCTCTTATGCTTGCCAAATACACAATGCTCACAAAACTCCAAGTTGCCCGTGCATTGGCCACACAACAGGCCTCTCTTTCTCAAAATGGTCATTCCTTGCTCGCTCATATGCCCCAATCTCATATGCCAGAGCCTAGTAGTATCCTCATCCGACATAGTACCCGAATGTGCAATGGCGGCCGAGCCCGTGACCGTGGAACCTTGTAAGAAATAAAGAGTTCCAATTCTCTTTGCCTTCATGATTGTGAGAGCCCCTTTAGAGACTCTAAGGACTCCACCTTCACTTTGGAACTTACACTCCTTTTCTTCAAGAGACCCCAAAGAAATCAAATTCTTAGACAAATCGGGTATATGCCTCACACCGGTCAACCTTCGGACCTTTCCATCATGGAACTTAATTGTCACCGAACCAATTCCGGCAACCTTACACATATTGTTGTTCCCCATGAGAACCTTACCATCCGTAGGCTCATAAGTCTCAAACCAATCTCTATTCGGAGTCATGTGTTGCGAAGCACCTGTATCCATCACCCAACTGTGTATATCATCAACATTAGTATCTATCACACAAATAGTATCAACCGTGTCACATTCGGCCACATTGGCCTCCTCCGAAGAAAAACCTTTACTATCCGCCTTTTGTTTATTTTTGAGCTTGAAACAATCGGCCTTAATGTGTCCCTTTTTCTTACAATAGTTGCACGTCAAATTCTTGTGCCTAGACTTCGAACGGGTCCTTGTATCTTTCGAGTTTCGGTTCCATGACCTACCTCGATCAACAACTAAACCAACATCTTGGCTCCCTTTCTCATTATTGGTCATTTCACTATCAATGTGCAACTTGGCTTGCAAATTGCTCTTAACATCCTCTAAAGAAATTTTATCTCTACTATAAATCAACATGTCTCTAAATGCCTTGTATGATGCGGGCAATGAGCATAATAACAAAAGGGCTTGGTCCTCATCCTCCACTTTAACATCAATCTTACTTAAGTCATTCAAAATAGATGCAAACTCCGTAATATGATTGGAAATTGATGTACCTTCAACCATGCGAAGAGTGTAGAGGCGCAATTTCAACCGCAGTCGATTGGTGAGGGACTTCTTCATGTAAATGTTCTTCAACTTCTCCCACAAAGCCTTAGCGGTCTTCTCCGATAGGACCTCTTGCAATGTCGAATCGCTCAAACACAATTGGATAATCGAGAACGTTTTATCATCCATCTCTCTCCATTTCTTATCCGCCATCGCATCGATCAATTTTTCTCGACCAAAAATGGCATCCTTAATGCCTTGGCTCGACAAAATCGCTGCCATACGCACTTGGCATAATGCAAAACTCATCTTCCCATCATACTTCTCGATATCATATTTCCCCGATATATCCATTCAAATTTCTTGAACCCAATTCAACAAAACACCAAAATTTTCCCCCCAAAAAATTAAATTACTCAAATCACCCAAAAACAAACCTTCTTCTTGATATCCTTCTCCTCCGGTGCTCCCGACGACGAAGACCAAGAAACCTGACGAAGAGAAACCCGACAATCAGATCAGCATAGGAAGATATCAGCAGCGGATGGTGATCAGATCAGATCAGATCAGCAGCGGATGGTGGCTGGAAGTCGGTTCGGTGGAATTGGAAAAGGGTTTTGGTGGTGGCGGAAGGGATCAGGAGAAGGGATCGGGATGTGGAGGTTTTGGTGTTGGCTCTGATACCAATTTGTTAGGATTTTGAATGGGTTTATGGATTTGAGAAGAGGAAGAGAAGAGAAGAAGAAGACGGCCGGCTATTTTGGAAGAGAAGATTAGCAAAAATGTTGATTGATTATTTCCTTTGATTCAAAGCTTACATATGAGAAGATACAAAGCCCAATGGGCCCAAAACAATTTGGGTCATAACATAACAAGCAGCAAAGCTGCTGCTTGGGGGTTAAACGTGCAGACATCAAAGTGATTTCAAGGAGAGAACATTGTTGTTATAAATGAGAGTAGAAATGAGAGAAATGCATATTATAAAAAACGCAATTTCACTTTCCGTCCCACTGAAAAAAATTATTTTTTAATTCTCCGTCGCAACTTCACTTTCCGTCCCTCCCCAAAAAAATTATTTTTTCATAATTAAACCCCCCCCCCCCCCCCCCCCCAAAATAAGTTCCCCTCGGACGGAACTTGTAGTTCCGTCCAGTGGGGTGGGCCCTACATTTTTTTCTTCTTTCCAACTAAAAAATGGTTTTAAATATTAAAAAGTTCGAAAAAAATTCGAAAAAACCGTGGGACGCAACTTCAACATCTGTATGTTACTATTCTGAATTTTTTTCCCCTTCCAACGCAACTTCAACATCCATCTAACATTAAAAAATTAATTAAATAATTCGTTTCACCCTTCCGACGCAACTTCAAAGTCCGTATAGTATTTTTTTATATATCTTAAATTGTTATAAAATAGCATTGGACGACTGCAGCAAATGCTAAAAATGATATATGTCCATTTTTGGACAATCACGACTGTGGATGCTCTTATATACTAAATATTCTTAAATTGGAAAATTATAAATGTTAGTTTTCTTGTTAATTATATTAAATCTGGATTTCCTCAGAACCTTGTAGAAATATTCTCCGTGACAATGTTTAATTATGGAGATTGCTTACGTACCTAGAACAACAACCTGATGGCATCCATGTCGTACAACAACCTGATGGCATCCATGTCGATTTTGGAGGGAATCCCATGCACTAATGAAATAATAAAATGCAAATTGCATGCTTATTTTGTGCTTATATGTAAATATTAAAATTACTGATGGTATTACCGACATTTTACTTATGACCTTTATCTAACATACAAGACGTCTATGACTGTTAGTCCATTGCAAAAGATGTATACTATCTCAACAATAAAAATAATTAAAACAATAAACTGCGAACATGATTTCTTTTTGACAACTAGTTATCTGATTTCACTAATTATACAACTTAAAATGTGATGCGAGTCACCTTCTTTTATTAAAAAATTATAGAAAAACAATAATAAAATGAAAACAAGGAAAGCAAACAAACTTCGTCACATGAAATCAAAGCTTATATCAGTTTCATTACTAAAAGAAATTAATGAAATAAACATTTCTTTTAAAACATGTACTTGACCTTTTTACCTTACATTCTTTCTCCTTAGTAATAAGTTTGAGTATTCTCAAATGTATAATAATAATAATAATAAGCATCGTCATAATAAGTTAATATAATCAATTAACATCCAAAGGAAAATTAAACTGTTTAACATGAAAAATAAATGTTACTCAACAAATTAAGGTGCAAATTGAGAAGATTTCTAATTCACTCTATTTAAGATTTGCCAAAAGATAGTATTATTTAAGAAGTACTAATTGAAAATTTTATCATCTAATAACCAAGAAAAAGGGTAGGTGCACCTTACCAACAACAAATTAATACCATAAAATCTACCTTTTTCCCCCCAATTATGAAATTTTAATTTTCTGTAAGTAATATATAATCCATGACGTAAGCTTAGCATCTTCCATATATATTACACTTCCTAGCTTACAGCAAGTCCTTAATTTTCAGTTTAATATAGGGAAGATATAATTAACGACATCCAAAATGTAATATATCAGTGTCCAAATACTTCCCTACAAATTAATGGTGTTTTCACCCCTAATGGGCATATACATGAAGACAATAAATCAACTTTTACTCCCACTACAAAGACTTGGAGACAAGCAAGATGATAGTGTCCGAGCGTAGCTAATACAACTGCAATTAACTAAATTTACAATATTCTCTTAAATTAAGTTTGAAAAAGCAATAAGTTACAAATAAAAGGTATGTTGCCGCTGGATTTTGATGTGGGGGCAATAGATGAGATTTGTAGGTTCGTGAGGAAAGGCGGAACCCTTCTTTTTCCTTGTTGATTCGTTGAATCCTTGGTGCTCCCTTGAAACCTGCACAAGCATTCGAGACACCGGGATGGATCCCGACGACGAACCATCCGACGCTCAAGTCAATACATAGAAAAAGTGAAGAGAAAGCGCTTAAGTGTGCAAAGAGTGATCACCCCCAACCGTAGGAGGTAGGAGGGTTTTTATAGTCGCCAAGGGGATCCCTTTCAGGATGAGAGTAAATCTCTATTTTTCGGTGTGGCAGGATATGGGTGGTTATAACCACCTCCCCAAGATCAGGGAGAGCCAGAATTTCTTCCAATCTTGTTGATCTGGCCCCTAGCAGGTTGAGACCCGTTCTCCACAGGTCATATCCGTTCATGAGTTAGCGGGTCCAAGAGGAGGGACCTGGTTTCCCATTCAGACCCGTCTGTAAGCAAAATTACCGTCTTGCCCCTGAGACTTTAAGATTCGCGCCCACTTTGAATGGTTCCAATTTAATCCCATTTTCAGCCATATCATGAGCCTCCCACTCCCAAAGACTGTGAGCCACGGCCTTTGGGGAGTAGTTTTGTTGTTTTAATGGCGTTTAGGGCTTTATCGGAGTTCTCAAAGGGTGTTCGAATCTCGTCTAAGGGGTGATGCTGCTTTTATGAGCTGGTAACGTGCCCAAGTTTGCTCTCAGGTCCTTCTGGATTTTTGATGATTTTTCCCCATTTTCAATTATTTTTTCGAATCAATTGTTTAATTTTGCGAGGTAATAATCTAATTTCAAGAGGCGTCAATTAATTATTCTAGCAAATGATTATTTATTCAGGAGGTCGAAAATATTTTTCCATAATTTATAATTATTTTTTAGAATTTTTAACTGATTTTTTCTGAATTTTTTATTATTTTCCCCCAATTTTTATATAATTAATTCGAATTTTAATTAAAATAAAAGGATTTATCGCCAAATTGACGACGTGGCGTAATCTGAACCGTTCATCCTGAGTCGGCACGTGGTTCGGCATGATCAGACGACAGGGTGGCGCTGAGAGACGTGGACGAGTCTCGACCGTCCATCAACATCTAGCTCGGAATTCTGAGTGATCCGACAGTTCATGTCGCTCGGCAAGACTTTCTCCGTATGGGCAGCTCGGAAGGCCAGTCGCTCGGATTGTGATTTCGAGCGACGTGCTGCAATCTGGGGCGTCCATCTAAATGCGGCACGAATCCCGAGGTCTTCTGACGGTGGATCTCACGTTTGGTCACGTGGTCGAATCATGGCCGTCTATCAGGTCGTAGCGCGAATCACGAGGCGATCGAACGGTTCATGCTGCTTGGTGTGATTTTCTTCGTATGAGCAGCTCAGTATGTCAGTCGCTCAGATTGGGTTTCCGAGCGACGTGGCACATTCTGGGACGTCCATCTGGAGATCATGCACGAATCTCGAGGCACGATGGCGTGGATCACGAGAAAACGTGATTTTGATTGGCATGGTTGAATCAGGACCGTCCATCAGATCTCGGCACGAATCACGAGGCGATCGAACAGCTCATGCTGGTCAGCGTGATTTTCTCCGTATGAGCAGCTCGGAATGTCGGTCGCTCGGATTGGGTTTCTGAGCGACGTGGCGCAATCTGGGATATCCACCTAGAATCATGCACGAATCTCGAGGCACGACGGCGTGGATCATGAGAAAACATGATTTTGATTGGTGTGGTTGAATCAGGGTCGTCCATCAGGTCGCGGTGCAAATCACGAGGCGATCGGATGGCTCTTGCTGCTCGGTCGTCATTTTCTCCGTATGAGCAGCTCGGAATACCAGTTGCTCGGATTTGGTTTCCGAGCGACGTGGCATGATCTCCGCCGTCTAATTGAAGATTAGGTACGAATCTCGAGACATGACGGCACGGATCACGAGAAAACGTGATTTTGGTTGATGCGGTCGGATCTGAGCCGTCTGATCAAGTTCTGGTGCGAATCACGAGGAGAAAGTTGTTTTTCTCCAATATGCAGCTTGGAATGCAAGTTGCTCGGATTTGGTTTCCGAGCGACGTGGCACGATCTCCGCTGTCTGATTGAAGATTAGGCATGAATCTCGAGGCAAGAGATGTTTAGGCTTCAGGGTTAGGCGTTTAAGCTTCCAATGAGCTGTTATGGGGGCCGAAAGTGTTCGAAGGCCCACCCGAATTTCACTTTAACACTTATAAGTTTTCACCACTCCTCTTTCCCCTCATTTTTCTCCTCTTTTTTTGTATTGCCGAACTGCAGACTGGCCACCGCTTCAACTTTGAAATGAATAAGAAAGTTCTCTATTTTGATTAAGTGTTGAGAAAGTCTCGAACTCTTTTTGTCTAAGTGTTGAGAAAATTTCAAACTCTTTTTTTGTCTAAGTGTTGGAGTAGTGTGAATCTCACGGTCCCGTGCCCTGATTCTTTCCAGATCGTCGAAGCGCTACAGGTCGTCGAGGTGCCTTGGATAGCTGAAGTGGCTCGCCTAAGAGCTAGTCTAGGAGCGACGAGATTGGGGCTCGAACGGAACCGAGAGCATCTTTAAGAAGTAGAGTGGGACCTCCGTAAGGCAAAATACGAGCTAAAGCACCTGAGGTCGACCTTAGTTTGTCGAGACATAGAAAGGAGGCAGTTAGAGGAGCGGATTAAAGATAAGATCCCTGAAGGTGATGACTTAGATTCGTCGGCTGAAGCCATCCTCGGCCTGAAGATTAAGCATCTTCGCCACTCCTTGTCTAAGGTGATGGCAGAGAGGGATGAGCTGAAGAAAGTGACCCTTGATAAGAGCATGGAGGTTGCTCACCTTCGGCGGAAGATCACCGAAGGATCTCGAGGGGCAGGCTCGATGCAGTTGCCTCGTCTGTCAATAAAGGTGAGAGATGACTCGCTTAAAGAGCAAATTGTCGAGCTCAAGGAAGAGGTCGCCCGTCTTCAACCACGACCCGAACGGAGCAATGCCCGATCCACCACTTGCACTCGCGAAGAGCGTGATAAGGGGATAACCTTCCACGAGCTGGTGCATCGCTCGTCGTCAGTGCATCAGAGTCTAGGCAACGTGCAAAGTGGAGCGGCACCTTCGTCGAGTGGAACGTCCATTGGAGACACCGCTAGAACGGGTACCAACGATGCTTCTCGGCTAGCCGGTCTAGAGACGAGTGCTGAGGGGGGACGTCGGCAGTTCAACATTCGTTGCCCTCGGGTGTCTCTTAACCGAAGTATGCCCGCGCCTCGGAGGCGCTAAAGTAGGCCTTAGGAGTCTTGTACTTTTAACTTCACAAGTGTTGTTTCTCGCTGTATAGATGAGCAGTTGGTCTTGTAACTAGATTTGTTTCTCAGATTTTAATAAAATAATACTTTTCTTCGTATTTGTGTGTTTTGTTGGCATTTGTAGTTGTCAATAGTTGTAGGTGCACTTCTGAGTAGTAAGTCACTTCTTACTCGCTTATAAGCAAGTAGTCGAAGCGAAATCGAGCCAAGTGTTGGACTCTGAACTCGTCGTTTAAAGAAAGAGTCAACGATTGTAGGAGCAATTCCGAATGATGAACCAATTCTTACTCGCATATGAGCAAGTGGTTGAAGCGGAAGCGAGCCAAGTGTTGGACTCCAAACTCGTCATTTAAAAGAGAGAGTCAACGATTGTGGGAGCCATTCCGAATGGTGAACCACTTCTTACTCGCTTATGAGCGAGTAGTAGAAGCGGAATCGAGCCAAGTGTTGGACTCCGAACTTATCATTTAAAAGAGAGAGTCAACGATTATGGGAGCAATTCCGAATGGCGAACCACTTCTTACTCGCTTATGAGCGAGTAGTAGAAGCGGAATCGAGCTAAGTGTTGGACTCCGAACTTGTCGTTTAAAGAGAGATTCAACGGTTGTGGGAGCAATTCCGAATGGCGAACCACTTTTTACTCGCTTATGAGCAAGTAGTTGAAGCCGAATCGAGCCAAGTGTTGGACTCCGAACTCGTCGTTTAAAGGAGAGAGTCAACGATTGTGTGAGCAATTCCAAATGGAGAACCACTTCTTACTCGCTTATGAGCGAGTAGTAGAAGCGGAATCGACCCAAGTGTTGGACTCTGAACTCGTTGTTTAAAGAGAGAGTCAACAGTTGTGGGAGCAATTTCGAATGACGAACCACTTTTTACTCGCTTATGAGCAAGTAGTTGAAGCAGAATCGAGCCAAGTGTTGGACTCCGAACTCGTCGTTTAAAGAGAGAATCAATGGTTGTGGGAGCAATTCCGAATGATGAACCACTTCTTACTCGCTTATGAACAAGTAGTCGAAGCAGAATCAAGCCAAGCGTTGGACTCCGAACTCGTCGTTTAAAGAAAAAAAATTTGCAAGTAGAGTTAGACTTCCCCAAAAATGGAAAATGTGCTAGGTAGAGTTAGGTTACTCAACAGATAGGGAAGTTGTGAGGAGAAGTTTCTCTTTATTGAAAACAACTGGGCGGCCCCTTCTAAGTTGCAGGCCGCCTTTACACTTTGATTAAAAACAAAATACAAGTAAGGTTTTTGCAATTCTGGGGAAGTTGTTTGGAGCAGTGTTTAGACACCCTCTCGGTACTTCATCAGGTCCTCGGTGTTCCAAGTCATTGGCATCTTCCTGCCCCCTGGGTCTTCGAGTTGATACGCACCCGGGCGTATAACTCTGGAGACCTTATATGGTTCTTCCCAATTGGGTGCCAGCTTGCCTCTCTTGCTTGGATCGGAAATTTATAAATTTCTCAGCACTAAGTCCCTTTTCTTTAGGTTGGTCGGTCGTACCCTCTTATTGTAAGCTTGAGTGATCCTACGACAGTAGGTCTCCTGGCAGATTGCGGCTCCCATGCAGATCTCGTCAATGAGTTCTAGGCAGTTGCGAAGCTGGTTCGTGTTCTGCGCCTCGTTATAAGCTATGAGTCGAGGTGAAGGCAGACCCACCTCCAAAGGGATAAGAGCTTCTGATTCGTATATGAGGTTGAAAGGGGACTTTCTCGTCAGAGTTCTTTTGGTGGTGCGATAGCTCCAAAGCACATTGGGGAGTTGTTCAACCCATAGCCCTTTGGTGGACTTGTCGAGCCTTTTCTTTAAGCCTGAGAGGATTTGTCGGTTCGCGTTCTCCACTTGGCCGTTGGACTGGGGGTGCGCTACTGAAAAGAACCGCTGTTGAATCCCGAGGTTGATGCAAAAGTCGTGGAAGGAAGCTCCCGTAAATTGGGTCCCGTTGTCGGTTACGAGAATGCGAGGTACCCCGAACCGACAGACAATGTTCTTCCAAAAGAACTTCTGCACCTTGTTCTTGGTGATCGTTGAGAGAGGTTCAGCTTCTATCCATTTGGAGAAGTAGTCTATTGCTACCACTAAGAACTTCAGCTGGCCTGGTGCTGGAGGGAACGGGCCGAGCAAATCCATCCCCTATATTGCAAAGGGGATCGAACTCGCCAAAGAGGCGAGTTGTGCTTGAGGGAGGCGACGGATCGGGGCGAACTTCTGGCAGGAGTCGCACTAGTGTACGTATTCTTCGGAATCACTTAGTAGTGAGGGCCAGAAGTACCCGTAGTTTAAAAGCTTCCGAGCAAGGGATCTCGCTCCCAAGTGCGCACCACATAGACTATCATGGGCCTCCCTTAAGGCATAGAGCGCTTCCTCCGGGGAGAGGCATCTCAGATAGAGCTGACCATCGATCTGGGTGTAGGAGCGTTTGTACATGACCCCATCCAGGAGAGTGTACCACTCTGCTCGTGTCCTGATCCTCCTTGCTTCTTTTGGATCTTCGGGAAGGACTCCATCTCGGAGGTACTTGAGGAGGGGCTTCATCCAGTTTTCCCTAAGTGTTAGGGGGTAGGCTTCCATTGGCTCCGAGCCATCTTCGTCGATGCTTGGTTTGAGAAGGACCTCTATCAAGATGGTCCGTTCCAAACCTTGGAGAGACGAGGAGGCGAGCTTAGAGAGGGCATCCGCTTGTGCGTTTTCCTCCTAGGGAACCCGCTGGAGTTGAACATCTTCGAATAGAGCTAGAAGCTCCCTCACCTTTGCTAGTTACCTAGCCATACGGTCATCCCTGGCCTCGTACTCCCTGGATATCTGATTGACCACCAATTGGGAGTCGCTGAAGACCCATACGCGCTTGGCCCCTGCCTTACGGGCCAAGCAGAGCCCCGCTATGAGGGCTTCATACTCTGCCTCATTGTTTGATGCCGGGAAGTTGAGGCGAAGGGAATACTGAAGGACGAAAGCATCGGGGCCAGTTAGGATGACGCCGGCCCCGCTTCCATCGGTGTAGGAGGACACGTCCACATAGACGGTCCAGACTGAGGGGGTCAGCGGGCGACTTGCATGAGTCGAAGATGGTGTTCTCCATAATGAACTCGGCCAGAGCTTGGGCCTTTATTGCCGTCCTGGGCTGGTAGCTGATGTCGTGCTGACTCAGCTCGATGGACCACTTCATGAGCCGTCCGGCAGTCTCAGGCTTGTGGAGAAACCTGTTTCAACGGTTGGTCGGTAAGGATGACCACTGAGTGGGATTGGAAGTAGGGGCAGAGCTTTCGAGCCGCCATGACCAGGGCGAGAGCCATCTTCTCCAGCTTCGGATAACGGAGTTCGGCGTCACGGAGCACCTTACTCACGTAATAGATGGGATTTTGTGTCTTATCCTCTTCCCTCACGAGGACCGCACTGAGCGTCTGCTCCGAAGCTGCGAGATAGAGGTAGAGGACCTCCCCAGGTGTTGGCTTGGTCAGGAGTGGGGGGTTGGCCAGATACTTTTTGAGCTTGTCAAAGGACTCCTGTTGTTGCTGTCCCCATTCAAAGCCTTTAGCCCTCTGAGGGCTTTGAAGAAGGAAAGGCACTTTTCCCTGGACTTGGAGAGAAATCGCCCGATCGCGGCGAGGTGCCCCGTGAGCCTCTGCACTTCTTTGACGTTGGAGGGGGGAGCCATTTTGAGAATGGCTTGGATCTTTTTGGGGGTGGCCTCTATGCCCCTCTGGCTGACCATAAACCCCAGAAATTTGCCCGATGGGACACCGAACGCACACTTGTTCGGGTTTATTCTCATATTGTGCCTCTCGAGCACCCCGAAGGCTTCTTGAAGGTCAAGAGTGTGCTCCTGCCCCTGGGTGCTCTTGACTAACATGTCGTCTACATAGACTTCCATGTTTCGGTCAATTGGTCTTGAAAGACCTTGTTCACAAGGTGCTGATAGGTAGCTCCCGCATTTTTCAAGCTAAAAGGCATAACACGGTAGCAGTAGAGGCCTTGGTCCGTCACGAACGAGGTCTTCGGGATGTCGAGAGGGAACATCCTGATTTGGTTGTACCCTAAGAAGGCATCCATAAAACTGAGGAGCTCATGCCCGGAGGTCGCATCGATCAGGGCATCGATGCTGGGAAGAGGAAAAGGATCCTTCGGGTACGCCTTGTTGAGGTCGGTAAAGTCAATGCATATTCTCCAACTCCTATTAGCCTTCTTGACCATCACCATTTTGGAGAGCCACTCAGGTAGTTCACCTCCTGAATAAAGCGGGTGTTGAGGAGTTTCTTAACCTCCTCCTTGATCACCTGTTGCCTCTCGGGGGCAAATTCTGCCTCTTCTGCTGGACAGGCTTGACCCCAGGGGTGACGCTCAGATGGTGCATTGAGAGCTCCTCTGAGATCTCGGGCATGTCTGCTGTAGTCCATGCGAAGAGGTCGCGATTCTCTCGTATGCACCGGGAGATGTCTTGCTTGGTGGAGGGGGAGAGAGCCTACTGACGCGAAACGTCTTAGTGGTGTCTTCTTCGGAGAAGGCCACTTCCTCCAATTCGTCCACGGGCTCGGAGATAGTTTGACTGCCCTCCTTAGGAAGTCCGAGTGCTTCCAAAAAGAGAACCGGACCCCCCATCGAGGTCATATAGCACTTCCGAGTTGCTTCTTGGCTACCCCTCACTTCTCCCACTCCTAAGGGGGTGGGGAACTTCATCTTCAAGTGGTTGGCTGAAGGGATGGCTTGAAGCGCGGCCAAACCTGGCCTACCCAGGATAGCATTATAGGCGGCCTTGACGTCGACCACCATGAAGTCCATTTGCTCCATGCGAGTTGTCAGGGCCTTTCCGACCATTACGTCGAGGGTTATAATTCCCTCGATCATAACCGGGACCCTAGTGAACCCGTGGAGAGTGTAGCCCGCGAGCTTGAGCCGGTCCCTGGACTGCGGGAGGCCTTTGAAGGCTTCCAAGAAAAGGATGTTGACGGAGCTGCCGTTATCTACTAAGACACGACGAACTTTGAAGTTTGTCATGCAGAGATTGATGACGAGGGCGTCGCAGTGGGGCACGGATTTAACCTCCCTTACGAAGGTTTTTCGGGAGGAGTTGGAATCTCACCCCATTGGGCCCCCGTGTATCAGTTGCAAGATGCCCTCTACTTCGGCCTCCGGAATCTCCGTGCGCTGCTTATTTCGCCTGTTAGCCCCCGAGGCGGTGGGGGCGGATTGGCTCGGTCCCTTTTTACAAATCAGTTGAGTTTCCCTCTCTAAATGAGGGCCTCGATTTCATCCTTCAAGGCCCGACATTCATCTATGTCGTGCCCGTGGTCCCGATGGAAATGACACCACTTACTTCAGTCCCTCTTCTTTGCCGGAGTATTCATCCTTGGGGGAGGCGGTAGGAGGCCATCATTCCCTATCTCCATGAGGATGGCAGATACACTCGCGTTAAGCGGAGTGAATTTCTCGAACCAAGGAGGAGGATGCCGCTGACCCCCATTGTCTTTTTGGATCTTCTTAGCTCCTTCTTCTTCTAAACCCTGCCGCTTATTCGTGGAAGATGATGCCTCGAAGGTGGGGCGGCGGACGACTTCTTCCGCTTGGATGTACTTCTCGCTCTGGAGTAGGAGCTCTAAGAAGTCCTGAGGGGGCTTCTTGGCGAGGGACGCCCTAAGATCAGCATTGAGGACATTGGACTGGAAGGCAATGGTGGCGACCGAGGGTTCCAAAGAAGCAATGGACCTGGCCTCGGCAGTGAAGCGTTTGACATAATCCCTTAGTCGTTCGTCCTTGTTTTTGTTAAGGAACAATAGGGTGTCGCTCATCTTCTCGGCGCACCGAATGCTCACGAAATGCATGAGGAAAAGACTCTTGAACTGGTTGAAGGAGAAGATAGATGCCGGTGCAAGCCGAGAGTACCATTCCCATGCCGGCTCCTTGAGTGTGGCCGGGAAGGTCTTGCAAAGGAGGGAGTCAGATGCATGGTGGATTATCATGAGAGTTTTGAAACTCTCAACGTGATCTGCGGGGTCCGACTCCCCGGTATAGGTCTCGAAATGTGGAGGCTTGAAGTTGTCGGGAAATGGATCATCGATAATGGTACGGGAGAATGGGGGCCTGCTCGGACGAAGGTCTCTTGCATGTCACCCCTCGTCTCGGTCGAGCTGGCCGGGGCGCCTCTCCATCTCGTGGATACGGCAGTAGACCGAGTCCTCCCTTCGGTCTTGTCTGGCCGAGCGCCGGGACTCGTTCTCATGTCGAGGAGGGCTGGGGCTGCACCGGTGATAGCTCAGAGTAGGAGGTGGACTGACTGAGATATGGGGTGACTTGGGGTAGGGCATGGACTACGGGAGTGGCAGTGGTGATCGGGAGAAGGACGGCGATGGTTCGCAGCCTGCCTAAGACTTCAGGAGCGGCGGTGGTGATTGAGAGAAGGACGGCGATGGTTCGCAACCTGCCTAGGACTTCGGGAGCGGCGAGGATGGTGAGGTTCCAGTCGAGGACTATGGGAACGGCAAGGATGGTGAGGAGCCGGTCGAGGACTACGGGAACGGCGAGGATGGTGAGGAGCTGGCGGAGGACTGGGAGCCCTACGGCCATTGTTGGGGGCAACGTTGAGAGCCCGGAGGACCGCCTCCTGGAATTGCTGGAATTCTGCCCTTGTGACGGGGGCCTCCTGCTCATGATGGTCCCGAGGTGCATGGCGACCTGTCGGGGAACGGCTCCGTCTTGGGTGATGTTGGGGCGACTCTATTCGTCTACGGGGAGAGTTGGATCCCCCTCAATTGGATGGGCGTGGCGAACGGTCCCTGGCCTGCTTGCAGCGAGGGTTTGACTCTTGGGCCCGCCTCTCCTCCAGATGGGTACGAAGATCGGGTCCCTGCTCGGTCTGCCGATTGTTGATCACATTCTGTAGATCCTTTGGAGTGGGGGAGTATAGGAAGCCATGGAATCGGTGTCGGCATTGTGGATGGAGACTCGAACCTGATGGATAAGTTGCTTGTGGCGACTCCATCGAGAGGGTTCCCCCACTGCAGCCTGGGGTCTCAAAGGCTGCTGGATGGACTGCGGAGACAGAGGATCGAGCTACTGGGTAGGTTGGTCGGGATGGGGGAGATCCCCCTGCGAAGGAGGAGGAGGAGGATGAGAAGAGGTTGTCCTTCGGTTGGAGTTTGTGGGTCTCTTCTTGGGAGGCATGGCTGGGAGTAACGTGGGTTGAAGGAGGAAGACGAGATTGCTTGTCGAGTGATTTCCCACAGACGACGCCAATCTGTTACCGCTGGATTCTGGTGTGGGGGCAATAGATGAGATTTGTAGGTTCGTAAGGAACTCGAACAGGCAGAACCCTTCTTTTTCCTTGCTGATTCGTTGACTCCTTAGTGCTCCCTTGAAACCTGCACAAGCGTTCGAGACATCGGGATGGATCCCGGCGACGAACCCTCCGACGCTTAAGTCAATACACAGAAAAAGTGAAGAGAAAGAGCTTAAGTGTTCAAAGAGTGATCACCCCCAACCATAGGAGGTAGGGGGTTTTTATAGTCGCCAAGGGAATCCCTTTCAGGATGAGAGTGAATCCCTATTTCCCGGTGTGGCAGGATATGGGTGGTTATAACCACCTCCCCAAGATCAGGGGGAGCCAGGATTTCCTCCAATCCTGTTGATCTAGCCCCTAGCGGGTTGAGACCCATTCTCCACAGGTCAGATTCGTTCATGAGTTAGCGGGTTCAAGAGGAGGGACCTGGTTCCCCATTCGGACCCGTCTGTAGGCGAAATTACCATCTTGCCCATGAGACTTTAAGATTCATGTCAACTTTGAATGGTTCCAATTTAACCCCATTTTCAGCCATATCAAGGTACAATATGAAAAACAAATATACCATTTTTTTTTCTAGGATACAACAGTCGGAGTAAAGCAAAATTATTTAGAGATTATGAGAGATAATAATAATAGAAATAAAGGTTAGGGTTTAATATCCTTACTGCTTGAGATATTATACCCTGATTATCGGAATTGAAATGTCTCAGGGCACTAGCACAAAACCAGTATATATGGGATAAGACTGGGTTTTGGGTACTTGGCTCTTAACCCACTCAACCTAGTCCAATAACTCACAGACAACACGTGCACAACACGTGTTGCCCCATAGAACATTATACACAATAATATTCTATTATATTGAGAATATACCAATATATCCAACAATCTCCTCCTATATTCTCAAAATATTAAACGGTGCGGGTTATCTCATCAGTTCCACATATTGTGGACTTGATCACATCATTTTTAAATAAACATTGAATCACAGGATACTATAGTTCATAGACTAAATCAATTATAACTTGAATAGTTCAAATGAGACTAAACCAAAATAATCAAATAGTTCCAAGACCATACAAAACAGAATAGTTTACAATGACTAAATCGACTAGAGATTTCTGTCATATACATATTTTCAGAATCAACCAAAGAAAATAAACTTCAAGAACAAAATAAGAATTTTAAGCTCAATGAACAGAATAGTCTTAAACTCAAAAGAAGTTTTACCAAGCGACTAATTTATTCTCGAGAGAAATAAACTGAAACTGTATCCTTGTAAACTATTTTATGTTTACTCCTTCATTTTGAGCAAATCATTATTTTGAAATCTATGTTGACAGATCCAACCCCTCCATCTTTGTAGTTTATTGCAAACAAAAATATCATGAGACACATCTCTAAGAATTCTAACAGATTTCATAAAGTATCTAGTTCTAAAAAGAACTTAGTACGATTCAAAATTAGCTTAAAAAAAATATAACGCAAGCATCATGATCAAGTTTCTCTAACCAAATAAAGAAATGAACAATTATAGTTTCTACACAAGAACTATACTAAGTTTCATATTGGAATGATAAAACAGTCAAATCAATTATGGTAAAATTCTCAATCATCAAAATTGGTATGAAACATGAATCCATAAAAGAGATATATCACCAAAATTGGTATGATATAACGACAATTCTAAACATCGGAAACACATCAACAGGTTTCACGCTTTCTTTTGGAATAATGTGATGATTCTAAGTAAGTTATGAGAATAAATAGCATTATCAAATTTGGAATGAAGTTATACATTAACAAAATTTATATAGAACTTTTTAAATTATCTACTTTTTAAATTATCTAAAGCATGTCAACTGTTTAAAATTGATGCTTAAGTTTGAACTTCTCTATGGCTCTAATTGGATTCTAAATTTCAAAATAATTAGGATGTCAAAGTTTTTTGACTCAGTAGCTTTTAACCCCATTCCCCCCATCCCTAGCTTTGATATTTAGATTACTTTCAAGTCTCTTAGAGCATCTGTAGTCGTCTGCTATATATGCATATTATGCATATTTTGTCAAAAAAATCGATGCAGTCGTCTGCTAAATATGCATATTATGCATATTCTGCTACAGTAGATTGCAATAAATTAGAGCGGATATGAGAATTATGCATATTATACAGGACGCAACTACACATTGCGTCCGACGAGAAAAAAATATTTTTTATTCCTCCGACGCAACATCACATTGCGTCCCTTACTAAAAAAATAATTAACCGTAATAAAAAAATAATTAACCGTGATATAAAAACTAAAAAAACTAGCTAAAAAAATTCAACAAAATGTCAGAGCGTCTGACCATTTTGTTGGATTTTTTTTAAAATAAAAAAATCTCAAAAAAGGGAGATTTTTTTTTTCTCTTCCGACGCAACATGAAGTTGCGTCCATCTATTTTGGGGTTTTTTTTCTTCGTCCGTCTGATCTGAGATTTTTATTATTTTAAATTAAATTGGTAAAAAATAGCATTTGACGATTGCAGCACAATAGCCAAATGCTATATGCATTTATCCATATATGCATAATTTACACGATGACGACTATGGATGCTCTTAGTAAGAGTAAAAGCCAAAATTTATCTCAATTGCACTTTTTCTATGAGAAAGTTCAACTATCACTACAAGACTAATAGGCTTTACCGGCGTTTTTTTTCACATTCACCGGCGTTTTTAAATGCCGCCATAGATACCACTGGCGTTTTATAAAATGCCGGTGCAAGTGTCGCTGAATCGGGTGTCACTGTATCTTAGGGACATTCCTCGGTATTTTTTATGAACGCCGGTATAGGTTAAAACTACACCGGCGGTTGAAAAACGCCACCAAAAGGGTGGTTTCGTTTGGAACTTCAGTTTTCGGCCATCACCTACACCGGCGTTTTTAAAATGCCAGTATAGGTTGCCAGTTTTGCTGAAAGCTACCCCGGTGCTTGTAAAAAACGCCGAGGTAGGTATATATTTAAAAAAAAATTTTTTTAAAAATTAATTTTTAAAAAAAAAACCTTCAGCACTCTTACAATCAAAACCAATTACAAAACTAAAAGAGACCCATTAAAATATGAATGAAGCATAATAGTATAATATCATCAAATTGTAATCTCATAAACATAATAATGTGATCCCATCACATTCATAACCAAAATATGGAGGTCAAAATATTGAGTTACAAAGAGTGAAAAAAGATTATTTTCACTGTCAAATTCAGGCAAACAAGATACTAACTGAAATGAAACTTATACTTTTATAATACTCATGAGATAACTGTCAATTGAAACCACAATATAAGTTCAAACAAGATTATTTCATCACTAGTCACTCCTCTGTAAATCATAGTATGCAACTTCAGTTACATAATCCATCTCATCATCACTTAAAACCAATGAGAAAGAACAATCTCATTTTCAAACCCAAGCAACAAGCATGAACATTATCTTAGAAACTGATTCTCATCTAGACATCATGATATAATTGTATATAAAGTTTAGATAAAAAAATGTCCATCACTAGTCACTCCTAAAAAAATCATAGTGTGCAACTTCAGATATATTATCCATCTCATCTCCAAATTCAGACAAAAAAGCAACTCGTGAAGCTACACTTCTAGACAAACCATTGCTCAGTTCTAGACAAACCATTGATAATAAACATTGCTCATTTGCAAGTCTTCCCCATGGCAATGAAGCATCATGTAAATCACAACCACCTGTTTGGATTTTCAGTTTGGATGATCAATCAATTAAATTGAAATGATAGTAGCCGTTGTTGGCTATTGCTGAGAGTAATTTAGCTCAAATTGAAATGATAGTGACTGGTACATAAACATATACATAATCATTTTACTCTTACATGATCATCTCTTCCTTCTCTTCCTTGTATTGAAATCGCAACCCACTACTTGCCCCACATCAACAGATGGAAAACATGCAAACTAATAGAATGCCTTAGAATAAAATAATTCAAATTTTCTGCATATTATTACCCTATGTTTGTCATGAACATCAAACAATTTCCCATCAAAATGAGCAACTATGGACCAGAATACCCCCAGACATACATTCAAAAAACCTCAGACTAGCTATGGCCGGAGAAGCAGACAAATGCAAAATATTACAAACATGAAAGTACATACATGAACACAATGCAGACCCCTATGTGTTTTTCCATATTAGAACTTGAAAGTCTATGTAATTCCATGGAGGCAGTTAAATCTGTTTGTCTTGGACAAAATACCTCGACCCGTTAGAAAGTCTTAAACACCTACACTGCATGACTAAAGGTTTAAACACCTACACTGCATGACTAAAGGTTTAACAAACAATACTGTTACATCAATTTGTCTACTAGAAAGTTAAACTATCTTCAACATTACAAATTTAGCTATCACAGAATATAGTTAACCAATAATTAGAAGCAAAAACAGGATACCATGCTAATAATTGACTTAAACAAACTAATTTAGTATCTATTAGAGTTAGATACGGGTAATACATAGAATCAGTAAAAATGCACTCTACAACACATGGAATATGTATATATGTGCAGATAGATAGAAGAATATCATTGAGCTACGGTACCCTACATCCTTTACACTTGCTGCTAATTGAAACAAATTATCCCATATTATTACTTGTTAGACGTTTTAGGAAAATATTCACCATAACTAGCTAACTCTGACATTCAAAAAAATTTGCTTCAATTGCAACAAGAAATGTACTAATAAACTCAACAACCATGCTTAGTCTAAATACCCCTGCTAGGTTATGTAGTTCAACAAATAATCCCCAGCACGTCGTACAAATCATCTCTACAAGATGAACCATCAAATTCACAAGGGTTGACCACTTCATCACATCCATGATCTAGAACCGACGTAATTTAAGACAAAACACACCTACACTAACTCTGAAGCACCCGAAAGAGATTTTATAGGCAGGTGCTTCAGAGTCAAATCAAAGAAAATAATCTGAAAAATTTTGCGTATCGCATCATTTCTATTGCTGCTCCTATTCAATTTTTTATTATCTTGAACCCTTCAATTATGGTTGTCATTGCAAATACTCAGTAAAATACTTGCTACTTAAAACACTTCCGTTTCGAAATTAAATGTGAACTGTGAGGTAGTTACTAGTCTTACACTTATAGTAGTCTTATACTAAATGTACAGTTAATCTCAAGCTCTTAACCAAGTAGTATCTACTAAGTATTAAGTACTTCCAGGAAAGATTACCACAAGATTACCACAGCTTGCTAGCATACTTCCATGAGCCAGCAATATCATAGTCAATGCATAATTTGACATCCTATAAATTAAAATAAAATTTTAAAAAAACGAATCAGAAATTTCAAGAACAAACCTAGGGTTTGTGTAGAGGAAGGGGCGACGGCGGGGGAGGGGGGCGGCGATGGGGGGAATGGGCGACGGCGGGGGAGGGGGGCGGCGATGGAGGGAAGGGGCGACGGTGGGGTAGGGGGGGCAGCGATGGGACAGCAAAGGGGGAAAGGGGCGACGCCGGAGGAGGGGGGCAGCGATAGGGGAAGGGCCGACAGCAGGAGAGGAGACGATGATGGGGGGAGTGGTGACGTAGGGGGAGGGGGGCGGGGATATCGATGGGGGTCGATTTGGGAGGATGGAGATGGAGAGAGAGAGAGAGAGTGAAAAAATTGGGGATAATTAAACCTAAAATGAGAGAGAGAGAGAGAGAGAGAGAGAGACTGGGCTTTTACTTATCCGCTACCTATACCAGCGTTTCAACGCAGAAACGTGGGTGTATACCTACATACACCGGCGTTTTTCACATACGCCGGTGTAGAGTTGGATTTTTTGTTTCTTTACATTAACTGGCTTCTACAGCGGCGTTTCTACCAAAACGCCGGAGTAGAAACGTCGGTGTAAAACTATTTTCTTGTAGTGTATGCTTCTTTCAGCCTTAATGTACTCCTTTTATTATTATAGAGTGAGTTATGGGATACAGTGCATTGTAGCTTGATAGTCAACGGACAAAATTAGAGAGTTACTTAAACTTCTCAGTGGATGACTAGCAACAAGCCTTCAATTCACTTAGTCTCTTCCTCTACATAGGATAAAACATAGATGTCTGTTTTCATGGATGATAGCACAATGCATATTTGCCTTTTTGATTTTCATGACATTTCTGTTCTTCATGTGTAAACACATATCCACTAGTTGTCGACTTTCACTAATTTCTTAGCATTATAATGCATCAAATCTTCCATTCAATCCTGAATGATAGCTAAAGTAGCACAAAGTAAACTCTTGAGTACTTCTCAAGTATCTCAGTAGCCTCTTAGGGCACTATAATGTGTATTAATAGGACTACTAGTGAGTCTCAGATCATACCTACCTCAAAGGCTATTTCTGTTAGTGCAGATCTTTGTATATATATATGAGACTTTCAATAAGTTTAGAATGATCTATCTGTTTCATAGTTGCACAATCTTTAAGTGTCAACCTTTATCATAATCATAAGATGTTTCAAAACACACTTTCAGTCACTATATTTGTACTACCCCGAATTCTATTTACATGTAATTCGTAGTACAACAGGATCTTTTACTTCAATTCGTACAATTTTATAAGGAAATTAAAACTTCTATTACACAACGATGTTTATTACAAAGTTACACAGTGGAAGTTAAATAAAATATAACATGAAATACAACTCTAAAATCAGCAGCTTTAATCATGAATATAATCTTTATCATCAACCGTCTTTAAGTCCTTACCAATCCAATCAAGCCCTGCACTGAAAATCTATGGGCACATCAATTTTTTACAACCGACGCAATGTTATAAACAGCGATATTCTCTATGCTGTATTATAACGAAATCTCTTACTTTGGCAAACACAAACTTGAATGCATATAAAAGTGTAAAGAGTGACTATACTAAACATGTCAGTGTATGATATGACTTAATTCCTAATGCAGATGTTATACTACAATGACACTAATGCATACTTGTTCGGATTCTATGAACCCCTGCTATATAGACCCGAAGGCAAGCACCTGCGTACTCCACATTAAAGGATTTAATCTCTCGTCCTGAAAACTACTCGGTAATAAAATCAAGTTTTAGATATCCCACGAGTACAGACCCCAGCCCTAGAGTCCATCGTCGGGCTTATACAGAAATCCTCATTGTGTGAACATCCTGCAAGTGTCGCTTTAGCCCCAGAATATATTGGAGATTGCCTTCAATCCGTCCGACTAATCATCATCCCGGAATCCACCGCCCGATCAATCATAATATGGGATTAAATTGAGGCTCGTCTCGTTCCGCAAGCAACCACAGTTCCGGACTCCACAGCCCAACTGGGTCTATAGTCCCGGAATCCACCGCCCGACCATATAGACGTGCCCTACTTATATTTGCCCAAGTTTTATTACATTTTCCATAGTGCCTATCCTTAAGTTTGAAACATGAATAAATAATACCACTAGAGTTAGCTTACCCCTTTACTGGACTTACAAAAAAATACTGAGAACGATAGCCCATACTGGCCCTTTCTCAAAATTAATAATCATTTCCATTACTTTTGCCGGTACCTGGGTCTCACTAATCCTCTAGAATCAACATCTTTTCATATTCAATAACTTGGGGTACTCATATCCTTATAACTCGTGTTCTCAAATTCATGTATTTATATTTTATTCAAATCCTTTCATTCATTCTCAATTACCAATCATGAAGTATACACTTCTTGGTTGATCACACAACCAACAATTTATTATCAAGTCCCTTTGATTAACAAAAACTCATTTTCACATATATTTATTCTTGAATAATATATTCCAAATACAAAGTTCATTTTGATCAATAAAACTCATTTCCTACTCATCCATATTTAAATTATAAATCTCAATTCTATTCAGAAGATAGATTCATTATTTTCATAAAAGATTCTACTATAACTTTGTAGTTAAAAATACTTAGAATCATCCTCAATTACTTCATCTAAACTCATTTGCAAAACAGTAAGTTCAAAACAGAAAACTGCAGTTCATGCTTCTTGTAAAAATCATAGAAAATTTTATACTTCATGAAACTTTGTGCTATTTATATAAAAATAAAGGTATAAAGTCTACTACAATTTCTTAGTTATAAGTTTCTCCAAAATATTGTATCTATAGCTCTGAATTCTTCGAAATCTACAGTATGGTCGAAATATTGAAATACTACCAATTGTACAGTCTTGTAAAATTCATTATAAATGCAATTCTTTGTGAAAATTTAATTTCTTAGAATTTACAGAAAGTTTAACGAGTCATCTATAAGTTCTTAGTTCTGAATTTTCTCAAATTACTTCATTTACGATGCTGAAATAATCAAAAACCGAAATGTGTACAAATTTCCAGCAACTAGTCGACTGCCAATCAGTTCTAAGTTTACATTTTATTAAAATAGTAAACGACCTACAAATCTTTTGAAATTTTAAAGGGATGTTTCTGACATATACAAGATGCTACCATAAAAGTTTTAGTTCTAGATTCTAACTATTTTATTAAACATGATTTTCTGAAGTGTAAGTAATATTAAAAATAACAACTTTCTTTGCATGAATTAGCAACTTTGTGTACAAATTTATATCCAATTCATTTAATCTAATCATGATGTATTACCATGCATCCAAACAACAACATTTGAACTTATCTACATGACAATCTTTCAACTAGCCTTTCCTTTCATAATCATATCTATTAAACATTCTAAATAACATCATCACAAAATTAACCACAACTCATATGTATAAACAATGTTATACATCAATTATCATACACATGCATGCTACTACATTTTAGAAAGTTCAAGAAGTTACCCACCTTATAGTTGCAAAAGAAATAGAAACTCCTAGCTCCAACAAGAATGAGACTTCCTTCTCCTCCTTAACAAGCACCGAAAGCTTTCCTTTCTCTAAGCAAGAACTCAAGCCACTCTTTCTTTCTTTTCTTTCTTTTCTTTTCTTCCCTTTAGTTTCTCTTTTGATTTTTGGTGTAAAGTTCATGAAGTAAGCGGTGATATTTACAGGATCAAATGGGTGAATGAAGAGACACCCATTACCCAAATAAAAATGCCCATTATCAAAATTAAACACCCACCATAACACCAAAAACACAACCCCCAACTCTTCACATTATTGGCCGGCCATCCTTTGGCTTTCCCCCATGTGCACTTTTGTGCACGTGCACACTCCCCTCATTCATTTAATTATTTGGTTATAGCCTAAATGTATATATATTTGTTACATGACTAGTGTGATAACACATTTAAAAGTGTATTTAATATAAAATTTTGTCATGAGCCTTTATCTTGAAATTAGTTTCTTTTGAGCTTTTAAAATAGATTAAGGCCCATGGATTTAAAATCAAACTAAATAACTTAAAAAATGAGAATAGATATGCATGGTTCTTAGAAAATTCTTATGGACTACATTGCTTAAAATTTGTGCCTGAAATGCACGCATAAAAATAAATATTCAAAATATGAAAAAGATTTGATTAACGGGAAAATATTTATAAATACTCGGAATATAATACACAAAAATATTTTTTTTGGTAATGTTACGGATATTTCGCGTAACGGTAAAATTTACGTAATCAACACGTGAATTGAAAACATGTGCAATACACGTAGAAACACAAAGATTAAAATTAATATTCGAGTTGGCAAAAAATGGGGAAAAAATGAATTTTGAGATAACGAAAAACATGTAAATAATCAGAATATGACATTTATATAAAAATACGTTATGAATATTATTCGTAATGGTACAAAATACACGTGCGTAACACACGAGGACAAAATTGTCATTACTTAATTTTTTTCGGGTGTTATAATATACTCATTTTGGGAACACATTATTGATTTGATGAGTTTGACTGAGAGTTATCCCTTGCCAACCGAAACTCACTCTTATACCTAGTATGGTGTCCACAACCCCTAGGTGTTTCATGCTGAATTCTTTGGATAGTACATTTCAAACTTTATTTGTAATAGAGAGGTTACTTCCAACAACAAGCATGACAACAAAACAAGTAAATGATAGCCATTATATTTGATATACCACAAGGTTAAAGACATTGATCTGAATTACTTGATTCATATACTAGGCTCTTTAAGAATTTTGTCAAGTTATTTAGCTGTCAGCTATAATACATGTTTTAAAATATACGATGATTTTACCAAATTGTAAATCTTGTTCGATAAACATATTAGTGTAAAACTCTTGGTACAAAAACTTTTTCAGTACAAAATTGTTAAGTACACAACTTTTCAATATAAAACATTCAGTATAAAACTGTTTAAGCATCTCTGATAAATAACAAAATTTTCAATAGATGTAAATGTAAGAAGAATACTTATTGTAGTAAATATAACATACATGTGAGTAAACATCAAACAAATCTACCGCACTTATTTTAATCAATCATTTAGCTACTAAAAAATGTATTAAAATTGCTACTGAACAATCAAAACTAAGTTTCTTCTACAAAATTCACCTTATTTACTATAGTTTTAGCCTTTTTCGACAAATCAGCTAATTTAAAATATCTATATAATAAAACACAAAGAAAGCTATCAAGTGCTCTCCTTCAATCCTCCAAAAAATTAAAGGCCCAGATATAATCTCACAAAACATATTTTCCCCCCAAAAGTTCCCCCCAAAACTCAAATTCAAATCCCCCACCCAAAACAACTCCTATATTTATTTAATTATTTCTCTCTCTCTCTCTCTCTCTCTCTCTCTCTCTCTCCCCCTCTTCTATTCAAAAAATTAAGAAAATAAAATTTTAAAAAATTTTAAAAAAATTAAAAAAAAAAAATTTAATTTAAAATTTTAAAAATTAAAAAATTAAAAAAATTAAAAAAGTAATTAAAAACTTTAAAAACTTTAAAAATAATTCAAAAAAATCAAACAAATCATATAATATGTTTGCTACGTTAATTAATTTGCTGGACCTCCAAAACTATTTTATATGATCAAACAAAGTGCACCGTTTCGAAGACGTGCCATAGGCACGTGTCAACGAGCAAACCTAGTTATTGTATAATAAAAAATTAATTTCATTATCTGCTAAAGAGTCTACTTGGCTCATCTGCCATTGAAGTTTTGTGTCAGAATGGCTAGTTCTTGATTCCAACTGTGAATCATTGACTGTGTCTATAAGACTAGACAATTTTGCACAGTTAGCTTTGATGAACACATCCTCAAAGAACTCTGCAATTATAAATTTTACTGACACAAATTAGATAGATCCAAAATCTGTTCATAGAACTACATTCTACACTTTCTAAGTATACACAAATATTTGTCATATGTCCTACTTTAGGCCTTCTAGGGTCATGTACTGTAACAAATGTATCACAACAAATATTCTCACTTTAACAAAATTATTTGTGTTTTTATGCCATAATCTAAAGGGTGTAATTAATTTAGAGTGTAGTAACATATTACGAATATGATTAACAATACAACATTGCCCATACTTACACAAAATCAAACAACATTCAATAATATAGAATTCAACAATTCTCTAAATTTTATCAATACCGTTTTGACTGTAATAAATAGAATGCAATAGTGATTATGTCAAATGCAAACTTCTCAAAAAATATTAAAACATATTCATCACCTCTATCAAATCTGAAGCCTTTCGATCTTAGCATTTAACTATATTTTAATTTATTTAATAAAATAACGAGTTCTTCATCCTCCATATATATGACAAACATTCAATAATCATCTACAATAGTGATTAAGTTCTTCTGACCAATCATTATCTCATATAGTCATAAAGCTACTGAGAACACAAATTTCAGAATGTATTGACTCAAAAATTTGTGTGCTCCTAGAGACCATACTAAATGATTTTCTAGTGATCATAATCTATGCACAACTTTCATATTTGTCACATTTAATGAGGTGTCATATTATGAGTTTCAACAAGAACACAAAATTTAATGTATAGTTCAAATGTCCTAGTCTATTATGCCGTATTTAAGGACCACACAAATTAGAAATACTATAATGTAATTAACTATACAAGCACATTATAAAATAATGATAATATGAGTTAATACAAAATTACTCTATCATATTTCACAAAACAATTTGCTATCTCTCATGATTCTAACAATGTCTAAGTGTTCAAATACTTTGAGCTAAGAGTTCTTTCCTTCATCCGTTCTTCATCATCTTCGAAATATTAAACGATATAATGCCCAGTATTTTAAAATTCAATTCTGCACACATAGTACAAAGAGCAAGAAAGAATAATATGTAACTAATTGAGTCATATCCTGCATTACAATATGCTCTCACCTAAGTTACAGATATTTATTATAAATTTTATACATCAATCTTTATTAGAGAAGAAAATATATGATCTTATACAAAGTGTAAACAATGGGTTTGTCAATATATCTATACACATAATATGACAAGGCACACATAACAACCCTAAACATGCTAATTTTCAAAGTGAGACTAATTATGATCTAAAACTTTCAATCATGTGATCAAACGCACAAAACATTTGATCATACCGAATTTTGCACATGAAAATATTGAAAATAGGATTTTAGTGGATCATACTAACACTTCAAGTTAGAAGTGTTTTCCAAATTTGATGGAGAAGCCTGCATAGTGCAGACTTATTTACCGTGACGCAAATTCATTACCTCCAATACATACAATTTGTAAGTAACTTTGAAGTTCCTGCGTTCATCAAATTGTTAAATATTAGCCAATTAAACGAATTATTAGCACTAATTCATTTTAACAATAATTTAATTGGAGATACCAATTTATAGTCAAAAGCTATAATTTATCTTATCAAAATAAATATTTGATCTTCAGCACATAGCCAAAACAGTTATTCAAACTTGTATTTAATTAAACAATAGTTAACACGGTTTTGGACTTTAGCACTAGCAATAATAAATAATTAAAATATATATGCACGTAAAGAACTTATCTTAAATTTAAGATCTGATCCAGTCCAATCATATTCGGATCTAATCCAAACAACATCCTCACCGCCCACACTATGTCCAAGAATTTTATCTGCATCTCGTATTGTGCTTTCTTCTTTTGACTGTTAAAATCAGAACCGTTAAATTCATCTAATTTAGGAATCTCGAACTAACGATTATGTTTTTCCGTCTCAAAGGAATAAACAATAAATTTAAAAAATTAAGGGTTTACTCTGAATAATTATTACTCACATAATTTCTGAGGAAGTTGAGTGTTTTTCTATAAAACTGTTTAATAAACTAACTAAAATAAAAATTAGATTAAAAGAATAAGCATGAATCTTAAGGCATAGGAGAACTGTATCTCAAGAGGTAGTGGAGCACAACACATGTTACGGATCAGGTCGAATTTGGATGCTCGTCGGGTTGCAGAACAGATCCACAAACCCTCAGTCGTACAAAGTAGCAGGCAGCAGACCCAACATCAACCATCACATGGGTGGGATTGAGTCACCAAACACCAAACACCGGATTTATACCAACACCAAATGCACCACCAAACTCCACACATTCAAAGTCAACAGCTACAGATCCTGAATTTTTGCCCAAAACACGAAACACCAAACCTTCAACCAATAGGAATATGGGTTGTTTGGATATGAACCACTCATGATCCAAAGTTGATCCCCTCTTCACACCCGAACAAGTAACACCAATGGCGTCTAATGAAAAATCCGGATCTGACATTTCCCGTCCCCGGTCGCTGTAACACATGGGAGAGAGGAGAAGGAGGATGAGGCCGGGGTGGCGACCTGCGGCGACGGCGAGGGAGTCCGACGATCGATCAACTCCAATTATCTTTCATAATCTCAAAATTAAAATATAATATCTCAAGATTGTTAGAGATTACGAGAGATTATAATAAGAGAAATCAGGGTTAGAATTTAATATCTCTACTGCTTGAGATATTATAACCTGATTATCAGAATTGGAATATCTAAGTTGATATGGCTAAAAATAGAGTTAAATCGGAACCGTCCAAATCGGGCACGAATCTTAATGCTTGGTGGCAAAATGGTAATTTCACCTACAACCGGGTCTAAAATGGGTTCAGGGTCTTCTTTCTAAAAGGCCCCACAGCCCATGAACGGATCCACCTCAACTGGGTGCGGGTTCCAACCTGCAACAAACCCGGTCTAGCAGGATAGAATTAGGATTTCTGATTATACTTAATCAACAGCCCTGATTCGCTCTATCCTTTCACTGGGAATTAGGGATTTTATTCCTAAACTGATCCCAAAGGCAGCTATAAATACCCCCCATCCACCACCATTAAGAGGTAATCAATCTTTTGCTAGTTAACGTTCATTCATAATCTTCTCTGATTACTGACTTGAGCGTCGGAGGGTGCGTCGGAGGGATCAACCCCGGTGTCTCGCACTATTTGCAGGTGAATGGCGGGAGTCAATGGTCAAACTCCAGTGGAAAGGTTTCAGGTTTGGTTATTCAGTTTTCCTAAGAATCCACAAATTCTATATATTTGCCCTACACCAGATTTAGCGGTAACAGATTGGCGCCATCTGTGTGAATCCACGAATTGAACTCCTTCCTCTTCCCTTGGTTAAGATCATCTCCAGCCATGCCTCCCCGAAAGCTAAGATCCAAAGGGTCCAACCGTGGACCCACTCCTCCTCAACCGCAATAGGAGATCCCCCTCCAAACCGTCCAGCTGCAGGGGCAACTCCCACCATAGCCTGATCAGCCCCCGCAGCAAGATCAACCTCCTCTTCAGAACCTTCAATCCCACAGGGCTCCGCTCGAGTCCCAAAATGCCGGTACAGGGACCTCCCATCCCAATCCTCAGAAACAACCCCTTCATCATGACCACGTCTCCGTGCACAACCCCTCTACTGATTCGATGGCATCTCACAACCTCCGAGCTTCTGAAGAGCTCCGCAATATCCTTATCAATCGACAGAAAGAAGAGGACCTTCGCCACCGTTTGGATGAAAGGCGGGCCCGTGAGGGAGCCTCTCGCCAAGAACGTCCAAATGAGGGATCTCCTCGTCGCCGGGACTATCGGAGGTCCCCACCACACAAAAGACAGAGAGAGTCCCCTGAGCACCATAGGAGAAGGCCTCACTCTCCCGCTGGTCGGCAACCCCCGAGGGATGATACTGCACCCATCACCCGTGCCGAATTCCAGCAATTCCAAGCAACCATCTTGCAAGCCCTCAACCTCCGGCCGAACAACAACAATGCCCGGAGGGTCCCCACTCCTCCTCCGGTCCAAAGTCCTCGCCATCGGAGAGGTGCCTCGGCCAACTAGACAGGGAAGAAGAACTGAGGGGAAGGACCCTTCGTCCCAGCCGACCTCCCTTCTCTCGAACAATCATGGAGGCACCAGTTCCAATAGGCTTCAAGCCCCCGCAGTTCGAGACTTACTCCGGGGAGTCAGACCATGTGGACCATATCGAGAGCTTCAAGACCCTTATGTTGATCCACCAGGCTTCCGATGCACTACTATGCAAGACCTTCCCAGCTACTCTCAAGGGTCCAGCTCGGGAATGGTACTCTCGCCTCGTCCCATCCTCCATCTTCTCCTTTGAGCAATTTGAAACCATCTTCATCACCCACTTTGTGAGTAGCCATCGCACCGAGAAGACCAGTATCTCGCTAATCTACCTCAGACAGAAGAAGGGCAAGAAGCTGAGAGATTATGTGAAGTGGTTTACCGCAGAAGCAAGGTCTATTTCCTCCCTCGACTAGTCGGTCGCTGCAGCAGCCTTCCAGTCAAATGTCCTCAACTCCAGCCTTCGGTCCTCCCTTGCCAAGAAGCCCCCGCAAAATTTCTCCGACCTTCTTCTTAGAAGTGAGAAATACATCCAGGCTGAGGAAGCTGAATATATCCCTGCCCTTGAGAGGTCTGCCTCCGGAACCAAGAGAAAAGCTCCCGAAGAAGAGGGAGTCAAGAAGCTCCAGAAGGACAATAGGGGCCAGCGCCACCTGTAGCGTCCCAAATTTCTAATATAATATCTTAGAAAATACGTGGCACAATTCCCAGCATCAACTTCAAATGTAATATTAAACAAAGTCAACACCAATAAAATTTTCAACTTTCATTTCAATAATCATTTTCATAGCACAGCAGAATACAATACACCTTAATCATAATTATCTTTTCTTTACAACACTTTCTTTTACAATTACATAAGTCATTACATCACTTGAACCCAAGTATTCGAATCCGAGCTATAAGAAATCACCTGTAAAATATGAGGCTAGAGATATCCCTAACCCCCAAAACTAAAGGGGTCAGCCATAAAGGTGTGAGTGACATAAAAAAACAAACAACATAAGTTAAGCATAGATTCATAAACAACATGTAATAAACAAGAATACATAAAATGTGACGTAGCAAAGAAACATGAAAACATCAAGTGAAACCAACTAAGTGTCAAGTGTAGAACATAGAAACCACATGCATAAAACAAAGTCAAGAAAACACAAGTCTATATGCTAACTCTCTAATGCGTACTTGTCGGAGTCTATGCATCCCACTCTACATAGGTCCGGTGCAAGCCCTTAACGTCTCCACATTATAAGGTTTAATCCCCCGCTATGCAACTAATCCTAACACGATGACTACTACGAGATAAAGATAAACTGTGAGTATTAGCCCATGCCCCGATAATTTCGAAAGTCAATCTCTATCCACAGATAATTCCAGAGACTATTTCACTCACACCTGGGAATCTTCGAGAATACCCCACACCGCAAGCAATGGCACCTCATCACACGAATACCACATGTGCGTCGTCTCGACCCCGATAATTTCGGAGATCAATCCCACACCACAGGTAATTCAGGAGACTATTTTACTCACACCTGGATAATTCTGGGGATTATCTCACACCGCAAGCCATACTGAGGTTCATAACCCATGTTCTCGTTCATCATATCACCACTAGTGCTTGTCCTTATCATTTTTTAGGTTATTTAATTACTTGACGAATCTCCTAGAGTTGGTGTACCCTACCGGACTTAACTCAAACAACTGATCAACTAAAAGCCTCAATAGGCCCAAACATAAATATCTCAACTGCCGGTATACTAAGGTCATATGCACCCTCTAGAGACTCACACTCAAATATCCAAACCAATCTTCCAATATGAATTGCTCAGTCAAAACAACTTGAAAATATATGTTCAGTAGAAGATAAAGTATAGAACAGTAAGTTATAGATTAAAACATTTAGAGAATAAATCATTTGAAAGAACATTCAAATATATAAAGATACATCAGTACCAGTCGACTATAGACAAGCGTAAGTCGACTGTCCGAAAGAGAATTCATGGATTTTAAAAAAATAATTCTAAGTATAGCAGTCGACTGTAAAGGATATAGGTTGACTGTCCAGAGAGAAAAATTACAATAACTTCGATAAAATAATTCTAAGTGGTACCAGTTGACTGTAAAAGTCATCAGTCGACTGTCCAGAACGAGATTTCAAGAAAACTAGAGAACATTGCAGCTGGGTCGTGTCGGTCGACTGAGAAGTCATACCAGTCGACTGTCGACCTACAGACTGCATACTTTTGGTTGTGCACATTTCAACCGATACGTAGTTTTACTTTATGAAAACGATTTCTACGAAAAGCTTGTTTCTTATATGATCAAATACAACTTGTAGGACATATAATATTCCATAAAACTAAATCAAAACTACTCGAATTTATAAAAATAGAGATTTTGTTGATTTCTTCCGATTAAAACATGGATTGTGCATGTAGTCAAAATAGAGTTTCTTAAAAAATTATTGATCACTGAAATAGTTTCGTATACAGATCCAAACCATATAAATATCAAAATCTCAAAGAAAATTCCCATTTGGGTATATTTCCTCAACTCAACTAAATTTCCAAGTTCGATTTTCATGTCATGATCTCTTGATTCATACTTTTCCTTTCAAATTTCTCAAAACTGAATTACTACTACAACTCACAACTATAATCAATTCGTAACATCACCATATAAAATTTATTTTCAACAAATACTCAAAAGTAATAAAACTCTCATCTTTATTAGGTTTATGCATAAAATCCACCATATTCAATCAATCCAACATTGATCCAAAGAGATGGACTACCCATGATCTCCAATAGGTCATTCATCAATCTCGAATTACCCATATACAATTTTATTTACAACCAACTAGGGTTTCACAAGATCCAATTTTTCATCCATCTATCCAACTTATCATGTACATATTCATACTCAAACCCTAAACATGCTTTCTAGTAGATGAAATTCAACATCCAAGATCAATCAAAATATTCATATCATTCGCATACAACATACACAAATCAAAAGAAAATAAACAAGTCACTCACATACAACATGCACAAAAGAAAATAAAACACAACAAATCACTCACCTAGAATGAAGAAAATCTGGTAAGAAAACCTTTCTTTTGCGAAATCCAAGACCCCCTCCTTAAATCTCCAAAAAATAATAAAACCCTTGTGTTGTGCAGCAAGACGGCTGCACTTCTTTTAAATAGGCCGGAATTGGGGATTTTAGGGTTTTTAAACACATTTGCAAAATAACCCCTTGAAAATATAACTTTACATAAATAGATCCCTATACATGGAAACTTGATATAAATCAATTAAATTGAGATTTAAAAAGTAAAATAGACACCTTATTTTCAGCCGGCACTGTTTAAAAAGTCCAGAAAATAGTTTTGCACTTTCACCCCTCTAAATAACAATTTTGCAAAAAGATCCTTCTTTTTCTTAATAGATCCAATAAATATCAGAAAAATCTAAAAAAATTACAATTAAATCCCAAATAATAAATGATGATTTTCCATGAAGAAATTTTGGCTTTTGATCTTCTCAAGAAAATATTTGCACGTGTAAAAAGATAATTCTTCAAAAAATATTTATTAAATCTCCCAAAAATTCATTTTAATTCATTTATAACCCTTTAAAATTATATTTAAAAATATGGGGTACTACACCGCCCCCCTCCCAGATTCGAGAAATTCACTCCTCTTAACGCCAACATTTTCATTATTCTCATGGAGGTTGAGAAGGAAGGGGTTATACCTCCTGCCCCGAAGATGAATATCCCTGGCAAGAAGAGAGACAAAGAGAAGTGGTACCGATATCACCGGGACCACGGCCATGACACCAATGATTGTTGGACCCTGAAGAATGAAATCGAGGCCCTCATCCAAAGGGGGCAGCTGTCTAAATTTGCGAGAAAGGACCAAATCGATCTTCCTCCTCTCCCCAGGGGGGCTAACAAGGGTCCTGAAAGGCGCGAGGAAACTCTCGAGTTCGAAGAGGAGCGCATCCTACATCTCATTCATGGAGGCCCTATGGGGGGCACCTCCAACTCTTCTCGAATGGCCTTCATCAGGACGATCAACTCAGTACATGGCATGCCCCCTCCTAAGTACCGGTCACTTTTTTGGATGAAGACCTTAAGGGTGTCCGAACCCCCCATTGAGACGCACTAGTGATCAACCTCCATATGGCGAACTTTAAAGTGGAGAGAATTCTAGTGGACAATGGTAGCTCCGTTAACATTCTCTTCCTCGCGGCTTTCCGAGGACTCAAGTTATCGTGGGACAGGCTCAAGCCCACCGGCTACACGCTCCATAGGTTCACAAGAGTGCCAGTGACTATCGAAGGGGTAATCACCCTCGACGTAACCGCTAGTAAAACTCCTACTACCCGAACGGAGCCGATGGACTTCATTGTCGTCGATGTCCCAGCTGCTTATAATGTGATTCTAGGCCGATCTGGCCTAGCTGCTCTAGAGGCCGTCCTGCCGGCTTATCACCTCAAGATGAAGTTCCCCACCAGGGTGGGAGTAGGGGAAGTAAGGGGTAGTCAAGAGATGGCCCGCAAAAGTTACATGACCTCCACCGGGGGACCAGTCCTCTCCCTCGAAACTGTTGAGATTCCCCAAGAGAATGTCCGGCCAACGTCTGAACCGGTGGATGAATTGGAGGAAGTGCTCTTCTCCGAGCAAGATCCGAACCGCAAGTTCCTTATCAGCAAGACCCTCACATCTGCCCTATGTTCCGACATAGTCCAATGCATTAGAAAGAACCGCGACCTCTTCGCATGGTCGGCTGCCGACATGCCAGGAATCTCCGAGGAGCTCCTCGTCCACCACCTCAGTGTTGCTCCGGGGTCCAAACCGGTCCAGCAGAAGAGGTGCAAATTTGTCCCTGAGTGCCAGCAAGCTATAAAGGAAGAAGTGGACAAACTCCTTAAGGCCCGGTTCATACAAGAGATCAACTACCCCGAATGGCTCTCTAATGTTGTTATGGTTAAGAATGCCAACGGGAGTTGGAGAATTTGCATCGACTTTACGGACCTGAACAAAGCATGTCCTAAAGATCCATTCTCTCTCCCAAGCATCGACACCTTGATTGATGCCACTTTGGGCCATGAGCTGCTCAGCTTCATGGATACCTTCTCCGGGTATAACCAAATCTGAATGTTTTTTCCGGATATTCCGAAGACCTCCTTTGTCACCGATCAGGGGCTCTACTGCTACAGGGTAATGCCCTTCAGGTTGAAGAATGCAGGTGCGACCTACCAATGCCTTGTCAACAAAGTCTTTCAGAACCAAATCGGTCTAAACATGGAAGTGTATGTTGATGATATGCTAGTCAAGAGCATCCAAGGGGCCGACCATGTTGCCGTTCTACAGGAAGCATTCGATGTATTGAGAAAGCATGATATGAGGCTCAACCCGAACAAGTGTGCGTTCGGAGTCTCGTCGGAGAAATTTCTGGGCTTCATGGTCAGCCAAAGAGAAATCGAAGCCAACCCTTAGAAGATTAAAGCCATACTAGACATGTCTCCTCCCAAAAGTGTGAAAAAGGTTCAGAAGCTCACGGGGCATCTCGCGGCCATAGAGCGCTTCCTGTCCAAGTCAGGGGAGAAGTGTCTCCCTTTCTTTAAAGCCCTCAGGGGGGCTAAGGGCTTCGAGGGTCAATAGCAACAAGAATCTTTCGATCAGCTAAAGGCCTACCTGGTTAACCCCCCTCTCCTCAGCAAGCCTATCCCCGGGGAAACACTCTACCTCTACTTAGCTGCCTCCGAACAAACCCTCAGCGCTGTCTTGGTGAGGGAAGAAGACAAGGCTCAGAAGCCCATTTATTACGTGAGTAAGGTACTTCGGGATGCCGAGCTCCACTATCCAAGATTGGAGAAGATGGCGTACGCCTTGGTCATGGCATATAGGAAGCTTCGCCCATATTTTCAGTCCCACTCGGTGGTCGTTCTTACCGACCTGCTGCTCAAGCAAGTCCTACACAAGCCCGAGACCTCAGGCCGTCTGATGAAGTGGTCGATCGAGCTGAGCCAGCATGACATATCATACCAGCCTCGGACCGCAATCAAGGCTCAAGCCTTAGCTGAATTTATTGTTGAGAGCACCATCCCAGAGGTTAGCCAAGCAGCAAACGGGCATCCTATTTGGACAGTATATGTAGATGGATCCTCTTGCACCGAGGGAAGCGGAGCCGGGGTCATTCTGGTAGGCCCAGATGATTTCGTTCTCCAATACTCCCTTTGTATTAACTTTAAAGCCTCCAACAATGAAGCGGAGTATGAAGCCCTTATAGCCGGCCTCGATATGGCTCGCAAGGCAGGGGCACAATGCCTCCGGATATTTAGCGACTCTCAGCTGGTCGTGAATCAAGTCTTAGGCGAGTACGAGGTGCGAGATGACCGAATGGCTAAGTATCTAGCCAAGGTCCAAAATCTCATGGCTCTATTCGAAGAGGCACTCATTCAGCGAATTCCCAGAGAGGAAAATTCCCAAGCAGATGCCCTCTCCAAGCTAGCCACCTCTTCCCTTCAGGGTCTCAAGCAGACCGTCTTGATTGAAGTGCTCCTCAGACCGAGCATAGAAGAAGAAACTCCCGACTCGATGGAGTCGCTGCTCGTCCAACTTCAAGACAACTGGATGTAACCTCTGATAGAATTTCTAAGGGATGGACTCCTCCTCGAAGACCCAAAGGAAGCTCACAGAGTCCAAACCATAGTGGAGAGGTACACCCTTGTTGAGGGGGTCTTGTACAAATGCTCCTACACCCAAGTAGACGGCAGACCCTACTTGCGGTGCCTCTCCCCGAAAGAAGCAACATATGCCTTACAAGAGATCCACGAAGGTATTGGCAGAGCACATTCAGGGTCAAGGTCCCTCGCTAGGAAGGTGTTGAACTATGGGTACTTCTGGCCTACACTTCTACAAGATGCCGAACGACATGTCCGGCAATGCAGCTCCTGTCAACAGTACTCCAGCATTCATCGCCTACCCCAAGCACAACTCACCTCTCTATCAAGTCCGATCCCTTTTGCAATGTGTGGAATGGATTTGCTGGGCCCGATCCCACCTGCCCCCGGTCAAATCAAGTTCTTAGTCATGGCAATCGACTACTTCTCCAAGTGGATAGAGGCCGAGCCTTTGGCTACAATCATGGAGAACAAGGTGCTTCATTTCTTCTAGAAGAACATCATCTGTAGGTTCGGAGTTCCTCGGGTCCTGATAACCGATAATGGAACACAATTTACAGGGGCCGCATTCCGATCTCTATGTAAAGACCTCGCCATTCAGCAACGCTTCTCCTCTGTCTCCTATCCTCAGTCAAATGGTCAAGTGGAAAATGCCAACCGAAAGATCCTCTCCAGTATCAAGAAGAGGTTATATAAGTCCGCCAAAGGCTTACGGGCAGATCAGCTCCCCAACGTACTGTGGAACTATCGCACTACGAAACGGACCCCCACAGGAGAGTTGCCTTTCAATCTCACCTATGGGTCCGAAACTGTGATCTCCTTGGAAGTCGGCCTACCATCTCTTCGCCTTATGGCCTATGAAGAAGAGCAAAATGCCAGAGAGCTTCGGGCGAATTTGGACTTGATCGATGAGCTCCGTGAAAGAGCTTCGATTTGCCAGCAAAATTATCGAAGGAGGATCGAGCTGGCCTACAACAAAAGGGTCCGTCCTACCAATCTCAAAGAAGGGGACTTGGTCCTCAGAAAATTGGCTATCTCCTTCCCAGCCAGAAGAGTATGCTAGCCCCGAATTGGGAAGGACCCTACAAGATCACCAAAGAAGTTAGCCCCAGAACATACCGTCTTGATGACCTTGAAGGCAGAGAGATCCCCAGAGCTTGGAATGCCGACCATCTGTTGAAATACCAAGAGAGCGCATGAACGCCTCTCTAAGTACCTTCAGATGTCGAACCATTCCTTTCCTTTCATTTGTATTTTGCTTCTTTATTTCTTCAATGTAATAATGGCTTGCAACTTAGAAGCAGCCGACTAGTAGTTATCAATAAAGAGCTTCTTTCATACTTTTCTTGTGATTGCTTGCATCTCTCTGTTTTTAATTTCTTTTACTTAAACGACGAGTTCGGAGTCCAATACTTGGCTCGACTCCACTTTGCAGGCTCGCTCTTAAGCGAGCAAGAAGTGGTTCGCCATTTGGAATTGCTCCCACAACCGTTGAAATATACTCAAACGACGAGTTCGGAGTCCAACACTTGGCTCGACTCCGCTTCGTAGGCTCGCTCTTAAGCGAGCAAGAAGTGGTTCGTCATTCGGAATTGCTCCCACAACCGTTGAAATATACTCAAACGACGAGTTCGGAGTCCAACACTTGGCTCGACTCCGCTTCGCAGGCTCGATCTTAAGCGAGCAAGAAGTGGTTCGCCATTCGAAATTGCTCCCACAACCGTTGAAATATACTCAAACGACGAGTTCGAAGTCTAACACTTGGCTCGACTCTGCTTCGCAGGCTCGCTCTTAAGCGAGCAAGAAGTGGTTCGCCATTTGGAATTGCACCCACAACCGTTGAAATATACTCAAACGACGAGTTCGGAGTCCAACACTTGGCTCGACTCCGCTTCGCAGGCTCGCTCTTAAGCGAGCAAGAAGTGGTTCGCCATTCGGAATTGCTCCTACGACCGTTGAAATATACTCAAACGACGAGTTCGGAGTCCAACACTTGGCTCGACTCCGCTTTGTAAGCTCGCTCTTAAGCGAGCTAGAAGTGGTTTGTCAATCGGAATTGATCCCACAACCGTTGAAATATACTCAAATGATGAGTTCAGAGTCCAACACTTGGCTCGACTCTGCTTCGCAGGCTCGCTCTTAAGCGAGCTAGAAGTGGTTTGCCATTCGGAACTGCTTCCACAACCGTTGAAATATACTCAAACAACGAGTTCGGAGTCCAACACTTGGCTCGACTCCACTTCGCAGGCTCGCTCTTAAGCGAGCAAGAAGTGGTTCGCCATTCGGAATTGCTCCCACAACCGTTGAAATATAGTCAAACGACGAGTTCGGAGTCCAACACTTGGCTTGACTCTGCTTCACAGGCTCGCTCTTAAGCGAGCTAGAAGTGGTTCGCCATTCGGAATTGCTACCACAACCGTTGAAATATACGACGAATTCAGAGTCCAGCACTTGGCTCGACTCCGCTTCGCAGGCTCACTCTTAAGCGAGCTAGAAGTGGTTCGCCATTCGGAATTTCTCCCACAACCGTTGAAATATACTCAAACGACGAGTTCGGAGTCCAACACTTGGCTCGACTCCGCTTCGCAGGCTTGCTCTTAAGCGAGCTAGAAGTGGTTCGCCATTCGGAATTGCTCCCAGAACCGTTGAAATATACTCAAACGACGAGTTCGGAGTCCAACACTTGGCTCGACTCCGCTTCGCAGGCTCGCTCTTTAGCGAGCTAGAAGTGGTTCACCATTCGGAATTGCTCCCACAACCGTTGAAATATACTCAAACGACGAGTTCGGAGTCCAACACTTGGCTCGACCGCTTCGCAGGCTCGCTCTTAAGCGAGCTAGAAGTGGTTCGCCATTCGGAATTGCTCCCACAACTGTTGGGATGCACACGAAGTCCCTACAACTAGACTAGACATGGGAGAAGAGTACTTAGAGGAGCTAACTTTTGGTTCTTATGGTTCATTTAAAGTTGAAGAAATTCTCCAATCGTCATTCGGAAATTGCTCCCACAACCGTTGAAACGCGCTCCACTGTCGCGTGCGAAGTTCCTACAACTAGACTAAACATGGGATAAGAGTACTTGGAGGAGCTAACCTTTGGTTCTTATGGTTCATTTAAAGTCGAGATAATCCTCCAAAAGGCTGCTCTCCACTGCAAGAAACTCACATCTCTTACAAATTCACGAGTTAAGAGGCTTGAAGCAGTGCTCGGCATGCCTTGCCGAACGCTCTTGGCACCGACGCCCAAATGAGCAAAAAACCTTGCTCTGGGACTCTGGTGCCCCTTGCCGAGCGCTCTTGGCACCAACGCCCAAACGAGCAAAAAACCTTGCTCTGGGACTCCGGCGCCTCTTGCTGAGCGGTCTTGGCACTGACGCCCAAACGAGCAAAAAATCTTGTTCTGGGATCTCGACACTCCTCGCCGAGTGCTCTTGGCACCGATGACCAAACGAGCAAATGTCTTGCTTTGGGACCTCGGCACGCTAAAGATGGTAACAAATAGTTCAACAACACAGGAATGAACAAAACACACAAGTCCAAAGAAGGAAAAAAAAGCCTCGTTTCTGTTAAATTTGGGAAGACAGTACAAGACAAACTTTTCTTTACAACAAGGTTACAAGAGTTCAAAAGCAAAAACTACAAAGCCAACTCGTAACACCTAAACAAAACACAAAGTTTGGGGAGCAAGAGAGCTTCAACGCCTCCTAGGCGTAGGGATGTTCTGCTTCAAAGATACTCAAGGACAGCAACGTCTAACCTCAGAACTGGTCTCTAGGCCGGCGAACTGAGACGTATCCTCGGCACTGCTCCTAACAGTTGCGCCAACAGACGCTCCGCTCGATGAAATTGCAACACCACTTTGGGCGTCGCCCAGACTTTACCGAGCAACAAGCGAACGGGTCGCAAGCTCGTAGAACGAAATCCCTCGTTCGCTCTCTTCATGAGTGCACGAAGTGCTCCTGACGTTGATCGGTCTCGAATGCGGTTTGAGGCGAGCCACTTCTGCCTCCAGCTCGGCTATCCGTTGTTTCAAAGAGTCATCTTCTACGTCCACCTCGAAGCGAGGAGGAACTGCGGAGCTCGGGATGCTAGGACGGCTGGCAATGATTCGGCAGAGCTGAGTGACTTCGATACCCCTGTCCACTGTGGCCCTCTTCACTACAAGGAATTTGACATATAGTGACAGCAAAAAACCGTGGGTATAGCCCAAAAAACCGTAGGTATAGCCCATAAAACCTATACCAACGGACATATTTTTCCGTCGTTTTTAATTAGCTATCCCCACGGCAAAATGCCGTCACTATAGCCTATAGCGACGGTTTTTTCATCCGTTGGTATAGGTATCGGTGTTATACCCACGGTTTCGTATCCGTTGGTATAGGTTTTAAGGACACCACTTGCTTTCCTATACCCACGGTTGAAACTCCATTGCTATAGGTTTTAGTGATGGTTTTCGGATCCAAATATTTAAATATATACCCATCGCTCTATACAAATTTTTTTCTTATTAATTACGCGTATGATAGTTTAATATTTTCTTTTATAATATTAATTCAATTATAAACTAAATACACAATAAAATAGATAAATGTATTTATGAAACAAAATTAGATAAAATTAAACTTCAATCATATTAAAAATTAATGAAGTATTACAAGCATGTCAAATTACAAAATAGTTAATAACCAGATACACAATTGAATTCATGTGTGCAGACATGAGAATCAATACTTTAAACTACGATCAACATATTCAATGGCATTATAAGATAACATTCAATTGACTCCTCACTTGAAATACGACACTAACAATTTTCTTATTTTATGGCAACCAGATCTTGATTCTCTTTGCAGTAATCTTCTTTTAGCATCCTGCAAATCTCCTTAACAGCCTTCTTCACTTCATCGACGGCAAACACAAACTCGGCTGCAATTTGAGCGAGTTCAATCATTTCTCGCTTGCTGAGAGCCATTCACAAACAAAACAAAGCAAAAAAATCTAACTTCGGTCATCAACAAATAGTCAATATTCTTTTTGGTTATCACATTCAAATAATGGGAGTGATGCCTACCAAATGTGGTCATGGCCAGATAGTACTCAGAGGAGAGACTAGTCGAGAAGAGGACTGCATCATCAGTTTGTGTTACGTACAATATCAAATAAAAATAGATTACTTGCAACAGCCTCACATTACTTGGGAGTATACATATGGAAGTGCAAAAGTACTTTGTTCAGAGAAAAATAATATAAACCAACCGAAAAAGCTAAGATAGTGACAAACCTGACCAGCAAGTGCTAAAGCATCATTGAGAAGAGAAACAGCTAACCAAACTTGCAAGCAAATCTGGTGGCCGGCCATGGGAACTGGACCTTCCCGAGCTGCCATTGATGTTGCCAGAGTCATAGTTAGAAGCACGGCAACTGTTCAGCCAATAAACAGACCACCTGCAGAGTAATTGAATCACACAATCTTCAACTTTTATGAAACTGCAAACTGTTTAGATACCGGTTTAAGCACTGTTTAAAAAGTATTATAGATAATTACACCCTGTTCTAAAGCATGATCCAGGCCAAAGATGAATATAATTGCATTAGCAAGCCTTCCTTGAATATGGGAGTGGTAAATGTAACCAATGTCTATTTGCAAGTGACTTTTCACTAACAACTGACTGATACATTAGTTATCTGGAATAATATATCATTATAACGCAGCTCTGGTTACCTAAGCATATCTAAAAAAATGTTGTTAATGTGCATTAGCTCATGTGATTATCTTGGTAAAAGTAGAGAGCAGAGAGAAGCAGGAACACAGAGCATAGGCTTCAGGATCTTTAAAAACACCAAAGCTATTTGAAAAATACAAAAAAAGATTAAAAGAGAACATGTTAAACATCAAAGGGAAAATGATTTCAAAATTAGCAACTAACATTTAAGAAAATTGAAAAAAATAAAAAATCAATATAAGATGACAATGAACTCAACAATAGGGGGACAAATTATGGTATCAGATTAATCCCGAGACCCTATTCAACCTCACTCTCGTATTTCTTTCCATGTACCATTAAAAATATTTAAGAAACACAAAACCTAGATAGGTTGAAAAATCTAATAGTAACTCCTACCCTCACATAAAGTTTAAAATTCTAGCTACATTTATATCCCAGTTTGTAACCAATTTCATTAATAGTGTTGAACCTACCTTGACAGTAATTGTTCATTTAACACCTGTAATATGAACGATTTTCTTGAATATTTAACTTCTCTTATAATAGAGATAAAAAGATATGTCAGGATACGTATCAGGTTCTTCATGTCTAGCAGGTGGCGCCGTTGACATATCAGGCATTTGCTTGCAATTTCTCATTCCAGAATTTGTATTCCCTTTTGTCTTGGCTTGCCTCTCTCTGTTAATATCAGAGCTTCTAGCAGCACTCCCTGCTTACAGAAGAAGGTTAGATGAAACTGGCAAATTTACTACCTAGTATTATCAGGTTATACTCTGTTAAGAAGCACCTGAAAGATCAGACCAGATCTTCGTGTGGTCAGAACCTGCTGATGTCATGCCAGGTCTTGCTCTTTCTGACTGAGAACCAATTCCTCGGATTTCTTGAGCATGAGTTCCTGAAGCATCTGTTGGTAGTTCTGTTGTATTTACCTCATTAAGTTGTGAGGCAAGCATAGTAGCAAGAACAAGAGTTGCATCAAAATCAGAATTTGACCCGTCGTCAAACCCGAATCTTGGAGCCATTAAGATAGGTCTGCACATCAAGTGGGGAAATTATAACTAATCACGAGTTATCAATAATTTTAATCGTTAAAAAAGAATTTGATTGTTAGAGGCTTACTCCCCCGCTTTCTCAAAAAAGAGGTGTATGTCTACTTCGCATCCTTCACAAAATGAAAGAAATGCCTACTTTGGTTCAAACAAAAGTAAAGAAGATTAGCCAAGCACCACATAGAAATAGATGTAAAACTAAAGTAGACATGCTAAAAGTACCATCATAACTATTAGTTCAGCTGAATAGTGCAAATTGGGGTTACGAGTTCTAACATTATACAAAGTGGAAGCTTTGCTTATTCTTTAGTTCCACATCAGTTATTTGGAGCTCCTTCAAAGATCAAGTTGTTTCGTATTACAGTTGTATGTTAGGGCTTGTTCAAACTCCTTAGGTTATTATTCATCTCAAATGCATTTAAACCTAACAATTATCAAGTTCTTTCTCACCACCTTCAGTTCCTTCACACCAAAGGTAAAATCGACAGCATTGCCAACATGTGTGTACTGCACGAACTCTTCAGCGGGGTCAATCCAGAGTTGTGTATGGAGAGCTGAATCACTATTATCTGCAACCAAAAGAAAAGTGAACCTTTATTTCAGAAACCCAACACTCAACTAACATACCGTGATAAACATAAACTCATAAATTAATCTTTCAATGGCAAAACCTTTAGTAGGATCAATATAACTTCCCAGAATTCACACAATTAAGTACTCTTCCCAGAATTCACCCTGACCTTGTCATAAGTTATAGCATTATTTAGTGCTAGAGTAAGAATTGATGGTAGGAGCTCTGGATTTGCCTTCATAAAGCAAAAGCATTGTTAATGAACTCCAGAGTAATGATATTGCCCTCAAATGAGTAGTTTAGAAATACAATAAGGAAAAAGGGATTTACTTCTAAGGCTGTGTTGAGAGTTCCCTTGATATTTGCTGCAACGATAAATTAGACAGCATCAACACAATACAAATATGAACTAACCTAAATGAGAGTATAACGTTCAGAGTCTTACATAAAAATTCAGACCGCTGTCTACGTTGAATCAGATCAGCAGCAGCGGCATTTCCTGTGAATGGCCCAGAGCTTGTCATCATTTCCTAAGAAGGTAAGCACAAACGGCAGGAACTCATAATCTAATCAATAACATAAATTAAGCAAACTATAACAAAAAAGAAATTGTAGAAATGAGGAAAGATTGTTTGTTCCTTTGTCCAACAGAATTTAGTTTGTTTTTTGTTGTTTTCCTCTGTTCTTTATATGTGACCCTTCGTTCTAATTCCTTCTCTTCTTTCTAGCTTCTTACTGATTCTACATCCATACTGAACTTCTATCACTTAAAATTGGCAATATGGATTCCTTTAGTTTCATATGAAACTCGCATAGAAAAAGCCTGAAAATAATGTCCAAACCACTGACACATCCAAATCATGGACTAAAGAAGAAACTACCGAGCCTAAGAGGAACTTCAGTGTGGTAGTAAGACAATAAAATGTGACAAGATAGGCCATGGTTTCAAACCATGCCCATCCTACTATTCGAGAGAAATTTATATCACATGACCTATAAATTAATCATGGGGGTTTAACCTTATCTGTTTTTTTTTGAAATAAAAGTGACCATAGTCACCTGTTTCATTAATGGAAAGTTAACGAAACAAAGAGTACGTTTAACCTTATCTGTTAAACTTATTATCTATGACAGATCCCTTCTTTTTTTTCTGAACTCCCTTCCCAATTGATTTTGATTTACTATTCAACTAAAGTACAACATGAAGCCACATTTTGAACAATAATATTGGACGCACAATCTATAAATGTCCGGACCGGTGCAGCTAACAAACATATTTCCATATATAGGGGAAGAATCAAGAAAGCCCCTAACATTTGCATTTTAATCAAGAAACCCTATACCGTTAATTTTTTTATCAATAAAATAAACCCCATACTATGTTTTTTTTGTTGTTGTTTCTGTTAATTTTGTATTCTGTCTAGGAAATGACAAAATTGCCATTTTTTTCTAATCAAGAAACCCCCTAAAGTTTGCATTTTTAAACAAGAAACCCCCTAACGTTTACACTCCTAATCAAGAAATTCCATGTTGTTAACGGAGTAAGGGGTTTATTGATATATATAAAATATAAAAAAAGCGTTCGGGAGTTTCTTGATTTAAAATGCAAGCGTTAGGGGCTTTCTTAATTATTTTTTTCCCGTATATATTTAGCATTGTAGCTAACCCAGAAATTTTCCTTTCACATATCATTGCCATGATTGGTATACTCAAGGACAAGGTCATTCATTGCCAATCAAAAGCTCTACCATAGTACTATCGCAATTTCCCCTACATCACTAGAAACCTTAAATGAGCATGTCTTCAAATCAAACTTCTCATCTTACATGCAAAACTTCAAACAAATCCACTCACTCTTAGGCCAAGTTCAACTAATCTTCCTCCGAGATCTATAGTCTTCTTTGAGTTAAACTTTAAGGCCTATGTTTAAACCTCTCTCCGACTCATTCCAAAACATAAATCAAAATCGATTGTACTTAACCTCATCAATGCCCAAGAATTTTTCGACACAACATCTCTACTCCAACTTCACTGTTAATCAAAGAGGAAGTACTAAATAACATGATCAAATACGAGGAACAATATATGCTCTGTAAACATAGAGATCATAGAAAGCACTAAGGATTCTTTCAAATAGTACATACCATTCCAACAACAGTCCCCACAAATGTCAGAACCTCCCGTCGCCGAACGTTGGGTTCCTCAACTCTGTGCTGACAGCAGATGCCACCCTAGTTTCAACACAGAAAGAGTAATTGCAAAAAAAACTTTTCAGTTTTACAAACTATGACCAAAAAAGATAGAACGAAATTGGGGATTTTGGGTTTGACTTACATTGGTAGCATTGTTGCCGCCTCCACCAACTCCGACCACCTTGATCCTCGCCGAGTCCATCGAAACAAACGGCGAGTAGCTCGAGCACCGGATCGGAACCGACCGAGATGGAGCTCTTCTCGAAGAGTTGCGAGGCGGATTGCTGCAGTGAGAGAAGAGGGGTTGGGAAGTGGGGATTCGAAGACAAAAAGACGGCAAGCTTGGGGAGAGAGGATTTGGGGAGAGAGGGATTCGGGTGTGAGAGATAGAGAAAAGAGAGAGATGGGTTTGAGCCTGAGACATAATCTATAGATTTGGGGGGAAGATGAAAAAGTTGGGGGGAAAATGAATTATAGAATATACCCACCTATACCCACAGTTTACTATTCGTCTGTGGGTATACAATGTCTGTACCCACGGTTTTAGTGATCCGTCACTATAGGTATCCGTTGGTATATGGCAAATTTCTTGTAGTGCTTCAACCGTCGACTTCTGCCATCAATTCGTCGCGTTCGGCCATCAGCTTGCCCACCGTCGTCGTCAACTCCTCTTCTTCCGCCAGAAGCTCTGCCTCCACAATCTGCAGGTGGTGAACCTCAGTGAGCATATCGTCCCTCTCCGCTATCACCTTCGACAAATAGTGTTGGAGACACTTAAGCCTCAGCCCATTGGTGAAGGCTGTCGACGAGCCGTCATCCTCGTCTATGGGAGGTATCTTGGCGAGCCTACCCTCTAGCCGCCGAATCTCGATGTCTCTCCGGCCTAAGATCAGCTGCAGATGGTTCCGCTCACTCTCGACCGTGCGCAACCCCAACTCGACTTCGTAAAGGCGCTCTCGGCACCTGGTTAAACACAACCTTGTTGCCCCTAAGCCGACCTCAGAGTGTAACTCCTCCCCGGAGCGGATGGGTTCGGCAGACTGGGTCACCTTGGCGAGCCGAAAAGTACAAAGCAGACAACGAGAATGCTAGTAAATGTTAGAGAAATTTTCTTCACATTCGACTCCTGAACAAGGCTACATGCACCTAGCAAAGACTAAAATCTTGTGTTTTAACACTTAGTCAAATTTCAAAACCACTCAAAAGAAACACAAGGTCGAGCTCAAAAGTTGTATTTTCATTCATAACAAAAATGCGGTGGCCAGTCCGCAATTAGGCAATACAGTCAGTAGCTCAAAAGATAAAAAAAAATAACAAAAGAAAGAAGAAGAAGTCAGGGGACGACCTCTTTCCAGGGGAGTCGAGACTGGGTGGGGACGGACTCCTCCAAAGGAGCCAGCACCGCCAGCGGAGTCACCACGGACCCCTGCACCTCGCCGACGACCTGGACGTCATCTTCGTCGTCCTCCCTTCCTCCTCCGACTCGGGGTCAAAGCCCTCAACGTGGTCCGGGAAGAGCCGCCATCCGGAGCAGTCGACCTCAGGATAATGCTCTGACACCTGAGTGATGGCCTGGGCGTACGCCTTGGTCATGTTTCCGGCGAGGAAGCCTTGCGCCTTCACCATGGTGGTCACTTCGGTTTTCTTCACCGCCGTAGCCTTGGCCTTGGCCTCCGCCGCCTCGGCCTACTGCTTGGCCGACTCCTCCTTCTGCCAGAGCAGGTTGTCCTCGAGCTTTGTGACAAGGCCCTCAAGGTACTCGAGCCTCGTCGCCTTCCCCTCGAACTCGACCTTCAACTTGTCGAGTTCGTTGCCCATTCGAGCCTTTTCGGCTCGAGCTCGGTCGGCCTCCTTCTTGAGGTCCTTTTCCAACTCCGCCATCTTTTTCATGAGATGGCCAAAGTGGACGGTTATCTGCAGCAGAACAATGAAAAAAGCAAGAAGTTAGAAAATCAAACATAAAAATTGCCCACAAAGCGAAGGACGATACTTACCGATACCGCCGAGCGAACGATCTCGATGGCGTCGTCACCCGCCATGCCGGCATCCATGGCGGCTCAGTCTTTTGGCGTCGCCAAATGCTTCACCGCCTGCATGCTCGACGCCGAGTCGCCGAGGAACCCATCGAGCTTCCGAACCTTCCAGTCCGGAGCATAGATCTTCTTGTGCTTCTCCGTAAGGAGCACCTCGGCGTCCACCGTCAGCGGCGGCATCTCCATCCCGAGCGTAGCGGCAATCGGGAACTCCCCTCCCTCGGTTGATGCCGAGGCTACTGCCGGAGATCGGGTCTGTAATGCCCTGATTTTTCATTTAATGTAAAATTATTTTATTTTGCACGTAGTATGCACGTGCAATATTTTGATTGAATTAAATCTCATAATTATTTTATTGTGATGTGTATAAATATTTAAATATGTGTTTTCAAATTATTTTATACAAAAGCCTTATTTTAATTAGATTAAAAAGGCCTTTTCTTAAAAGCCCAAAATGTAATTTATTTATTTTATTTTAAAATAACTATTTCGGCCCAAAACTAAAGCCCATGGATTAATCTATTTTTATTTAACTTGTCATGTAAAATACAATTTAAAAGACTATTTTATTTTTTATACAAAAATTAAATGTACAATTTTGGTCCTAGTTGCATGCACGTGCACTACACGTACACGTGCAATGCACACTTCTCCTAGTAGGCCGGTTGCATTCTTTTGGGAGGGAAAACCAAATTTTGAATGGTGATCATGGTGGTGGTTATTTAGATGAGGGTAGTTTTTATAACTCCTACTCTAATCTTGGCCCTCCATCCTACAACCAACTAGTTAATCCTAGCCATTCATTCTATTTGTTTTCTAGTATAAATACCCCCCCCCCCCCCCCCCCCCCCCCCCCCAATGGCTAGTATTCTTATGCAATTATATCTTTCCAAACCTATAGTCTAATTTAGTAATAGTTGTGAGTTGAAAAGATTGAGAGATTGTGTGGGATTGCTTGCATTTTTCCAAGGAGGAGAGGCCGGCTAGTTCAAGGAGGAAGCATTCGGTTTGCTTTGGTGTTCGTGGAGCTTGTGCGCGCATCGTCTAGGATGAGGTGCATCTTGTTGCAAGGATTTGTTGCTTTCGTGATTGTTTCTCTCCATACAAGGTGGGTTTGATTTTCCTTATTTCTAATTAGAAATGATGCATAGAAGATATTAATAAGAATACATTTTTAATGAGAAAGATAGTTCATAAATTGATTGGAATGTTAATGAACAACTTGCATGTGGTTCTACTGTTAAAATTGAGTTGTGGGTAAAATTCTCCATGCTTGTTAGACTGAATGAATGATAGTGGTTAAATTTCCTTAAGAATGATGCTAGTATGATTTGAGACTTGATGCATAAAAATACTAATAAGAACGCTAGTTAAATTGGAAATTTGAAGCATGAAATTGATTAAAAAAGAGCACACTTTTGAAAAGAGTAACTTTCTTGAATGTTTGAGTTGTGAATATGCTAATGGATAAGTGGTTATCTATTTTATGATGTACGTGATTTGACTAAGAAGTATAGGTTGGTTTAGTGAAACCACATTTTGTTAACATCAAAGAACTACCCACAAAGTTAGTAGTTTGAGTTTTGTGTTAAAGAGACCCTTTGTGTTAATGAATTCAAATAAGAGTTGTATGTAGATAAATGCTTAAAATCAGTAGATTGATGTGAAATGTATTGTCAAAGAGATTAGAACACTATGGGGCAAAGAAACATAAAAAAGAAAGTGCTAGAATGTATAATTTGAATTAAAAGTGTAAAAATATGTTTTTATTATCACAAAAATTATTTTGCTCACACTGACATATGAATTATGTGAGGGAGAATTATTCTGGAGTTATACAGTATTTGATGAGAGTAAAACGAAAAGAAAGCTAGTTGAACATCGAGATATTTTTAACAACAGCGAGAAGTGGTTCAAAAAGAATTTAATGTATACTGTGACAACTGAGCGTGTAGCTCAAGTGGTCTTGTGGTGCGGTTGGGTTCTCTGGGTTGATCGGTTCGAATCCCTGTAGCCGCATATATTTCTCACAATTTTTGTAAGCATATAACTTACCGATCAGAAAGTAATAAATACAATTTTGCCCCTCCTTATACCGCTAGCACAGTTCGGCCTAGTGGCGGGTGCTCTTGGCTGTGTTCTCCGTGTGCCTGGGTTCGAATCCTACCCTCGGCAAGTTGAAAAAAATATTTTTTGGGGTTTTTAGTTGTCCAAAAATTATGGAAAAAATATGGTTATTCTCACAAAAATGTAAGGGTTTTTATAAAAATGATTTGGGCATTATTTGAATGAAATACACTATGGTTTGTGAATAAAAGACATAATTAGAACTATGGTTCTAGAGTGTACACTTGTGAAAAATTATAGTTTATAAGAATAAAGTGAAATGAAGTATTAGAAGATGATTTGGCAAAAAGAACCTTGTTGTGTGATATAATGCAATTTATTCTCACTTGAGATTAGTGTGGAAAAATATGAAGTATGAATATTCATTAGTGATGTGAATTCCAAATGTGGAATTATTAATTGATAAAGTGCATGAGTTCATGTATGATTATGGATTAATGAATGAATTAGAGATCATATTAATGAAAAGGAAATCCGTTGGTTATGAATATGAATTTTATGAGTCTTAAGTACTCATTGTGGAAATTGTGAATTGGAATTGAATTGGAAGAGTAGCTAAGTCTCCCCCGGCAGTTGGAAAGAAAACGAAATGAAATATTAAAATTAGACCAAGGTTGGTCATGTCGAAATGAATGAATAAGTCCGATTTAGTGGAGAGGCTAACTCTAGAGATTTAATTTTGTTCATGATTTTTAATAAAACTAAGGATTAGTACATAGTGGAGACGTGATGAAAGTAGAAGAAAAACACGAGTATGGGGGCTATCGGATTAGCGGTGTGAGAGCGATCCACAGGCTGCCTGCTTGATGCGTCAAGACATGGCGTGGGCGCTACTCCAGAATTATCGTCCCGGTGGCGACGCTCGTGGGATGTTCGAGTGGCTATGGGTGGTGCCATTGTTCCATGGCGGAGGCTGAATTGTCCATAGTCTGCCTGTTCGATGCGTCGTGTCAGTGCGTGGGATTCCCCTCCAGGCTGCCTGGACATGGGCTCATAGATCATAGGACATCTAAGACACTACCGTAGTTACAGTAGTAGACTAAGTCATAACGAGGGATTGAACCCTATAAAGATGAAGAACGATTAAGGGCTTGCCTTCGGGCCTATGTAGTATGGGATGCATAGAATCCGAACAAGTGCGCATTAGTGTCATGTAACATAAATAAATGCATTAAGGATTAAGTGCACAATCACAACACGACATCAATAGGGTAGCCCCTTTATTTGAAATGTGACAAGTTTGTGTTTGTTAAATATGGAAAATTGAGTTATACTATTTCCGGCATAGAGAGGATGGCCGTGTATAATGTTCGTCGGTTGAATAAACTGACGTACCCACAGTCTTATATGCAGGTAAATGACATGTTAAAGAGGAATGGATGCTCAAAGATTGTACCATGTTGTTGTACATTTATTTAATTGTTGTATTTTACTTTCGCTGTGCAAATGTAAAATGTAATATTGATGTAAACTCTGATGTAAGATGAAAAGTTTAAATTTCCTTGTAAATTGTACTAAAGGAAGCGGAAAGATCCTGTAGAACATCTCGAATTCAGTGTATTTGGGATTCGGGGCGTTACAGAGTGGTATCAGAGCCACGCTTTCCACGTTTCCACACTTGTACAAATTTATAAGGAACGACACCCTAGTAGTGGACATTAAAGTGTGTGTTTGATGTCTAGAGATTTAAATGTAAGTGACTTTATTTGTGTTGCTCTAAGATTTATGCTTCTTCCTCTCTATTTCTAAGATGGCTGATCACTTCGACCCTGCTGGAGGCGATGACTGGCATATCATTGAGGAGGAGTACCATCCTGGACAGGCAGATTCAGAGGACGAGTACTATCCAGGGCAAGCAAATTCTGACGGTGAAGAATGGCCTGAATCCCGAGAGATCACCCCACCTCCGGATTCATCTGATGACTCTTCTTCTGACGAAGGAGAAGAACCAGTTCCAAATAGTCTTGTGACTTCTCTTCAGAGGCAGGTAGAGACACTGCGAGAGAGAGTCGGATTGTTAGAGGCTCAGCTGGCGAAACGGAAGGATGACTTTTCTATTCTCAGTCATCGGGTTTGGGAACTCGAGAAGAGGAAGAACCTGACTGATGTGCTGAAGGATGAAGTTGATGAACTACGGGAAGAACTTCGAGCAGCGAAGAGGACCATGGGAGGCATAGTGCTTGACTGGGAGGAATTTCTGGAAGAATTCCGCAGTCACTATTTCCCCTCCGACGTCCAGGAGAAGAAGGCTATGGAGTTTCTGTCGCTTCAGCAAGGTAGCATGTCGGTGAGAGTGTATGAGACCAAGTTTACTCAGCTCTCTAGGTATGCGCCGGAACTGGTGATGGATAAGGCTAAGAAGGCTCGTAAGTTCGAGCATGGATTGAGGCCGAGCTTGAGGTCCCAGATGATACCGCTTGGTATCAGGAGATTCGACAAGTTGGTGAAGAGGGCAGCAGCGACGGAAGCGGATATGGAGCAGTTCCAAGTTGTTCAGAACCGGAGGAACAACTGGCAGTCTGGAAAGAGGCCCGCCAATTCTGAAAGTTTCAAGGGGCAAACATCTGCACAGAGGTTCAAACCGACAGGGGCGAACGCTATTAGTGTGGCTGGAGGACCTGGAAACAATGTGGTGAGACCTCCTGCGGTGACTTGCTTCAACTGTGGTGAAACGGAACATTACCGATCTCAATGTCCCAAACTACGGAATGGTAATAGCAATGTACCAACGCAGCAGGCTGGGAAGAGGCCTTACCAAGGCGAGTGTTTGCCTTGACTGAGGCTGATGCTGATGAGGCAGATCAGGTCATCTCTGGTACGAGGGCTGGTGTTTAGCGGTTTTTGTCATTTCTTTTCCCACTTATATTGTGAAACTGTTACGTAATGGTGTGTATTATGTAACAGGCGAACTTTATCTTAATGGAATAAAAGCTGTTGCGTTGTTCGATACTGGATCCTCTCATACTTTTGTGTCTCCAAAATTTGCTAAAGTGTTGGGAGTTGAACCGAAGATTTTTCCAGGCAAGATCTTAGCAGTAGCTACTCCGTCAGGGGAAACTTTAACCACTGATCGGTATTATGCTGATTGCGAGATTGTAATTGGAGATCGAATCTTTGGCATTGATCTGATCGAGCTAACTATCTTGGGAGTCGATGTTATCATTGGCATTGATTGAATGTCGGTGTACAGTGCAAGCATCGAGTGTAAGACCAAGACGGTAACAGTGAAGGCTCCAGGTGGACCTGAAGTCACTTTCCAAGGGAAGCAGAAATGTTCTAAGCTGGTGGCAACTATCCGCAAGGAAGAGACTCCTGTGGAAGTGCAAGGGATTCCTGTGGTTTGGGACTATCCGACTGTGTTCTTGGAAGATTTTCCTGGGTTACCCCCGCATCGTGATGTAAAGTTCAGCATCACTGTTCAACCGAGAAGTGCACCCATTTCTAAGGCACCGTATAGGATGGCTCCAGTGGAACAGGATGAGGTGAAACGGCAGATTGAGGAACTGTTGGAGAAAGGCTTTATTCAACCTAGTGCGTCACCTTGGGGAGCACCAGTGCTTTTGGTAAAGAAGAAAGATGGATCGATGAGAATGTGTATCGATTACCGAGAGCTGAATAAGGTCACTGTTCAGAATAAGTATCCGATTCCTCGAATTGATAATTTGTTCGATCGTCTACAAGGAGCAGCTATTTTCTCCAAAATAGATCATCGATCAGGTTACCATCAAGTTCGAATGAAAGCCGAAGATGTGCACAAAACTGCATTTAGAACTCGACATAGGCATTATGAATTCTTAGTTATGCCATTTGGAGTGACGAATGCACCCGCAATCTTCATGGATTTGATGAACAGAGTTCTGAGGCCATTCATTGATTCTTTCGTCGTGGTGTTTATCGACGATATCCTCGTGTACTCCAAGTCAGAGAAGGAGCACACCGAGCATCTGGCAGCAGTTTTGCAGAAGCTAGAAGAGCAGAAGTTGTATGCCAAGTTATCCAAGTGTGATTTCTGGAAATCTGAAGTGGCATTCCAAGGTCACATCCTTTCTAAGGAGGGAGTGGCAACTGACCCTCAGAAGATAGAGGCAGTGAGAGATTGGGCTAGGCCTACTATAGTGAAGGAAGTCAGAAGTTTTCTTGGAATGACTGGATACTACAGGTGATTCATTCAAGGTTATGCTCAGATAGCTGTACCGCTTACTGGACTGACCAAGAAGAATGTGAGCTTCAAGTGGACTGAGCAAGTGAGGCGAGCTTTCAGGAGTTGAAAGAGAAGCTGACTACTGCACCTATTTTGGCTTTGCCTAGAGCAGGTGTTGAGTATGATGTTTATAGCGATGCTTCACATCGTGGGCTCGGTTATGTCTTAATGCAAGAAGGAAGAGTAATCGCTTATGGGTCTAGGCAACTACGACCGCATGAGAAGAATTACCCGACTCATGATCTGGAGTTGGCTGCGATTATCTTTGCTTTGAAGCAGTGGAGGCACTACGTGTACGGTGAGAAATTGAACATGTACACGGACCACAAGAGCTTGAAGTATATATATCAGCAGAGGGATCTGAATTTGAGGCAGCGGAGATGGTTGGAAGTGCTCGAGGACATGCGACCTGAGATCAAGTATCATCCTGGGAAGGCTAATGTTGTTGCTGATGCACTTAGTCGCAAGAGCAGTTTGGCCAGTTTGATTACAACTCAGAAGCATCTGATTGAGGAGTTGGACCGAGCAGGTATTGAGGTTGTCTTGCAAGGATTGGGAGCATCTTTGGCTCAGTTGAGGCTTCAACCTACTTTGAATGCATGGATCATTGCAAGTCAGGAGGTTGATGCTGATATCTTGGAGATGAAGTAGCAGGTTGGCGCTGGCAGGTTGCCCGGATTTCAAATCAGGGATGGAGTGCTGTGGTTCGGAGAGAGGCTGTGTGTTCCAAATCAGGCGGACCTGAAAGAGAGTATTCTTCAGGAGGCGCATGCTACTCTTTTGTCGGTACATCCTGGGAGTACTAAGATGTACAAAGACATCAAACAGCATTTCTGGTGGTCAGGATTGAAGCGGGATGTGGCTGAATTTGTTGCGAAGTGTGAGGTTTGTCAGCAAGTCAAAGCCGAAAATCAGAGACCCGAAGGTCTATTACAGCCGTTACCTATTCCGGAATGGAAGTGGGATAACATCAGTATGGATTTCATCACGGGATTGCCTAAGAGTTCTAAAGGCAATGATGCGATTTGGGTTATAGTCGATCGACTTACCAAGTCTGCTCACTTTTTGGCGATGAAACTCATTGCTTCGATGGACAAGTTAGCTAAGTTGTATGTTGGTGAGATTTTTCGGCTTCATGGTGTTCCGTCAACTATTGTGTCTGATCGAGATGTGCGGTTTACTTCGCATTTCTGAAGGAGTCTTCAGACAGTTTTGGGGACCAAGACAGATTTCAGCACTGCTTTTCATCCGCAAACCGATGGGCAGACCGAGAGAGTCAATCGTATTCTTGAGGATATACTTCGGTGTTGTATACTAGACTTTGGAGGCAGTTGGGAAAGGCATTTACCTTTGGTAGAGTTTGCCTACAACAACAGTTTTCAGACCAGCATCGGGATGGCGCCGTACGAAGCTTTGTATGGCAGGAAGTGCAGAACACCTGTGTGTTGGTTTGAAGTTGGGGAGCGGCAGTTGTTTGGTCCTGAGCTTGTACAGCAAACTTCTGGGAAGATTGATCTGATCAGGAAGAGGTTGGTAGAAGCTCAGAGCAGGCAGAAAAGCTATGCAGACAACCAGAGAAGGGACCTTGAGTTTGAGGTTGGTGACTTCGTCTTTCTGAAAGTATCGCCCAGTAAAGATGTGGTTCGGTTTGGCAAAGGCGGGAAGTTAGTCCTGAGGTTTATAGGCCCGTATAAGATATTAAAAAGGATCGGGAAAACTGCTTACCGGCTTGAATTATCGGAAGAGTTGTCTCAGGTGCACAATGTCTTTCATGTGTCTATGCTGAGAGGTTATATTCCAGATCCGAGTCATCATTTGCCTGAAGTGCCGGAAGGTTTGCAGTTAGACCTGAATTACATCGAGTCTCCTGTTGAGATTGTTGATCGTCGAGAGAAAGTCTTGAGGAATAAGACGACACCGATGGTCAAGGTAGTCTGGAGAAACCACTTGGTTGAAGAGGCTACTTGGGAGTCTGAGGAGAGGATGTTAAAGGACTATCCTGAGCTTTTTGCTTGATTGTATCTTTGTATCTTTTGTCCTTGTTGTTGTGTTGTATTTTCTATTTTTCTCGCTCTTGACTGTAGTTCCGGGGACGGAACCATTCTAAGGAGGGAGTGTTGTAATGCCCTAATTTTTCATTTAATGTAAAATTATTTTATTTTGCACGTAGTATGCACGTGCAATATTTTGATTGAATTAAATCTCATAATTATTTTATTGTGATGTGTATAAATATTTAAATATGTGTTTTCAAATTATTTTATACAAAAGCCTTATTTTAATTAGATTAAAAAGGCCTTTTCTTAAAAGCCCAAAATGTAATTTATTTATTTTATTTTAAAATAACTATTTCGGCCCAAAACTAAAGCCCAAGGATTAATCTATTTTTATTTAACTTGTCATGTAAAATACAATTTAAAAGACTATTTTATTTTTTATACAAAAATTAAATGTACAATTTTGGTCCTAGTTGCATGCACGTGCACTACACGTACACGTGCAATGCACACTTCTCCTAGTAGGCCGGTTGCATTCTTTTGGGAGGGAAACCCAAATTTTGAATGGTGATCATGGTGGTGGTTATTTAGATGAGGGTAGTTTTTATAACTCCTACTCTAATCTTGGCCCTCCATCCTACAACCAACTAGTTAATCCTAGCCATTCATTCTATTTGTTTTCTAGTATAAATACCCCCCCCCCCCCCCCCCTGGCTAGTATTCTTATGCAATTATATCTTTCCAAACCTATAGTCTAATTTAGTAATAGTTGTGAGTTGAAAAGATTGAGAGATTGTGTGGGATTGCTTGCATTTTTCCAAGGAGGAGAGGCCGGCTAGTTCAAGGAGGAAGCATTCGGTTTGCTTTGGTGTTCGTGGAGCTTGTGCGCGCATCGTCTAGGAGGAGGTGCATCTTGTTGCAAGGATTTGTTGCTTTCGTGATTGTTTCTCTCCATACAAGGTGGGTTTGATTTTCCTTATTTCTAATTAGAAATGATGCATGGAAGATATTAATAAGAATACATTTTTAATGAGAAAGATAGTTCATAAATTGATTGGAATGTTAATGAACAACTTGCATGTGGTTCTACTGTTAAAATTGAGTTGTGGGTAAAATTCTCCATGCTTGTTAGACTGAATGAATGATAGTGGTTAAATTTCCTTAAGAATGATGCTAGTATGATTTGAGACTTGATGCATAAAAATACTAATAAGAACGCTAGTTAAATTGGAAATTTGAAGCATGAAATTGATTAAGAAAGAGCACACTTTTGAAAAGAGTAACTTTCTTGAATGTTTGAGTTGTGAATATGCTAATGGATAAGTGGTTATCTATTTTATGATGTACGTGATTTGACTAAGAAGTATAGGTTGGTTTAGTGAAACCACATTTTGTTAACATCAAAGAACTACCCACAAAGTTAGTAGTTTGAGTTTTGTGTTAAAGAGACCCTTTGTGTTAATGAATTCAAATAAGAGTTGTATTGATAAATGCTTAAAATTAGTAGATTGATGTGAAATGTATTGTCAAAAAGATTAGAACACTATGGGGCAAAGAAACATCAAAAAGAAAGTGCTAGAATGTATAATTTGAATTAAAAGTGTAAAAATATGTTTTTATTATCACAAAAATTATTTTGCTCACACTGACATATGAATTATGTGAGGGAGAATTATTCTGGAGTTATACAGTATTTGATGAGAGTAAAACGAAAAGAAAGCTAGTTGAACATCGAGATATTTTTAACAACAGCGAGAAGTGGTTCAAAAAGAATTTAATGTATACTGTGACAACTGAGCGTGTAGCTTAAGTGGTCTTGCGGTGCGGTTGGGTTCTCTGGGTTGATCGGTTCGAATCCCTGTAGCCGCATATATTTCTCACAATTTTTGTAAGCATACAACTTACCGATCAGAAAGTAATAAATACAATTTTGCCCCTCCTTATACCGCTAGCACAGTTCGGCTTAGTGGCGGGTGCTCTTGGCTGTGTTCTCCGTGTGCCTGGGTTCGAATCCTACCCTCGGCAAGTTGAAAAAAATATTTTTTGGGGTTTTTAGTTGTCCAAAAATTATGGAAAAAATATGGTTATTCTCACAAAAATGTAAGGGTTTTTATAAAAATGATTTGGGCATTATTTGAATGAAATACACTATGGTTTGTGAATAAAAGACATAATTAGAACTATGGTTCTAGAGTGTACACTTGTGAAAAATTATAGTTTATAAGAATAAAGTGAAATGAAGTATTAGAAGATGATTTGGCAAAAAGAACATTGTTGTGTGATATAATGCAATTTATTCTCACTTGAGATTAGTGTGGAAAAATATGAAGTATGAATATTCATTAGTGATGTGAATTCCAAATGTGGAATTATTAATTGATAAAGTGCATGAGTTCATGTATGATTATGGATTAATGAATGAATTAGAGATCATATTAATGAAAAGGAAATCCGTTGGTTATGAATATGAATTTTATGAGTCTTAAGTACTCATTGTGGAAATTGTGAATTGGAATTGAATTGGAAGAGTAGCTAAGTCTCCCCCGGCAGTTGGAAAGAAAACGAAATGAAATATTAAAATTAAACCAAGGTTGGTCATGTCGAAATGAATGAATAAGTCCGATTTAGTGGAGAGGCTAACTCTAGAGATTTAATTTTGTTCATGATTTTTAATAAAACTAAGGATTAGTACATAGTGGCGACGTGATGAAAGTAGAAGAAAAACACGAGTATGGGGGCCATTGGATTAGCGGTGTGAGAGCGATCCACAGGCTGCCTGCTTGATGCGTCAAGACATGGCGTGGGCGCTACTCCAGAATTATCGTCCCGGTGGCGACGCTCGTGGGATGTTCGAGTGGCTATGGGTGGTGCCATTGTTCCATGGCAGAGGCTGAATTGTCCATAGTCTGCCTGTTCGATGCGTCGTGTCAGTGCGTGGGATTCCCCTCCAGGCTGCCTGGACATGGGCTCATAGATCATAGGACATCTAAGACACTACCGTAGTTACAGTAGTAGACTAAGTCATAACGAGGGATTGAACCCTATAAAGATGAAGAACGATTAAGGGCTTGCCCTCGGACCTATGTAGTATGGGATGCATAGAATCCGAACAAGTGCGCATTAGTGTCATGTAACATAAATAAATGCATTAAGGATTAAGTGCACAATCACAACACGACATCAATAGGGTAGCCCCTTTATTTGAAATGTGACAAGTTTGTGTTTGTTAAATATGGAAAATTGAGTTATACTATTTCCGGCATAGAGAGGATGGCCGTGTATAATGTTCGTCGGTTGAATAAACTGACGTACCCACAGTCTTATATGCAGGTAAATGACATGTTAAAGAGGAATGGATGCTCAAAGATTGTACCATGTTGTTGTACATTTATTTAATTGTTGTATTTTACTTCCGCTGTGCAAATGTAAAATGTAATATTGATGTAAACTCTGATGTAAGATGAAAAGTTTAAATTTCCTTGTAAATTGTACTAAAGGAAGCGGAAAGATCCTGTAGAACATCTCGAATTCAGTGTATTTGGGATTCGGGGCGTTACAGGGTCGGGGTCACGTCCACCGACGCCTCCACCTCCTCGGCCGCGCTAGCAACCTTCTGGGTCTTTGCGGGCGGCAGTTTGGTGGCGACCCTCTTGCGCTTCTTCGGTGCCTTGCTTCCGAGGGCAGCCCTCTGCGCTAAAACCGCTTCGAAGTCCATGGCCTCTGCACCACACAAGAAGCTGATTAAAATACACAAGTTATAATAAGTAAAGTAAAAAGAAAAAAAGAACGTAGAAAAAGCCGCGTACTGGGATCTATGCAGCAGAGCCCTCCCCTGAAAAGAACGTTTTCGGTCAAGTCGCGCCAATCGAACTTGGGTCGGTCGAGAAGGACCCGAACTGACTCTTCTTCTTGGGGGTGAAGCACCGACGACTCCCTCACTCGCTTCGTCACCTCTCCAGAGGGTATGGGCCATGCCTCTGCACTCCGCACTATGAAATATTTATCGTGCCAGTGCTTTATGGAGTCGGAGCAGACGACGAGTCAGGCGCCGAGCCTCGGGGCCAAATAAAACTAGAACTCCGATCGGTTCTGCTGATGAAGCTGGTAGAGGGTCCGGAGCACCCTTAACTCCGGCTCGACCCCGGCTGTCTAGCAGTGGAGCATGAACCCGTTAATGACTCTCCACGTGTTCGGCATAAGTTGGATGGGGCTGACCCCAAACCACCTAAGTACCTGAATCGCGAACGGGTGGAGAGGGAGCCGAACCCTGGCAATAAAGGCATCAACAGGCCAGAAACACATGTTTACTAGCAGCGGCGAATTGGCCCTAACCCCGGGACCTGGTAGCATTAGTTCGTACTCCCCCAGGATTTGGAAGCAATCCCGGAATGCTGCCAGATCCTCCACGCTGAGGATGGATACCGTTTCGTCTGCCTCGGAGGTCTCCCTTGCCGCGTTCTCCTCAAAGGTCCTCCCCCTCCCATGAATGATGCGCTCGGCATGCTCCTCCGGAAGTTCTCGAACCCTCTGGAGCCCTGTCAGCGGCCCCGGCAACCTGCCGAATGGCCCCATGCGCTTCGGGTCCTCTACTATCGTGTTCTGACCAGAAACCCTCTTGCCCTTATCTTTGCGATCTATCAGACTCGGAGATGGAGCTTCGCCAGCAGGAGGGGAGGGCTCGGAGATTGGGGAAAGAGACATTTTGTACTTGAAAAAAAACTAAGTGTAAGTTACCTTGAGGTGACAGATACGGTCGGAATTTTCACTAGAAAGCGATCGACGATCACTGTGAGCTCTCGCTAGTAGAAATTCACCGCCTGAGTAAAAATTTGGAGAAGTGAAAAATGAGAGAGGGGGCGGAGTTTTATAGAGCTTGGCACACGAAACGAGGATAATGGGCCCAAAGAGCCAGGCCCATTTACACAAAGCGACAAAAGGAGCTGAACCGTCACATTATTTACCGTGCCAAGCTGAACTGTCGCATTAATGGCTGTCACATCTGTCAGAGTTGTCAGAAGTTCAACAGTCACCAGCTCAGCCTGCCGTTTCCTAAGACACCAAAAATCTTGCTCTGGGATCTCGGCACGCCTTACCGAGCGCTCTTAGCACCGACGCCCAAACGAGCGAAAAATCTTGCTCTGGGACTCCGGCGCCTCTTGCCGAGCGCTCTTGGCACCGACGCCCAAACGAGCAAAAAATCTTGCTCTGGGACCTCGGCATCCCTTGTCGAGCGCTCTTGGCACCAACGCCGAGCAAAAAACCTTGCTCTGGGACTCCGGCGCCTCTTGCCGAGCTCTCTTGGCACCGACGCCCAAACGAGCAAAAAATCTTGCTCTGGGACCTCGGCATCCCTTGCCGAGCGCTCTTGCCACTGACCCTATTACGTGGAGAAATTGGACATCGGCACACCTTGCCGAGCGCTCTTGGCACCGACTCCCAAACGAGCAAAAAGTCTTGCTCTGGGACTCCGGTGCCTCTTGCCGAGCGCACTTGGCACCGACCCCCAAACGAGCAAAAAATCTTGCTCTGGGACTTCAGCATTCCTTGCCGAGCGCTCTTGGCACCGACCCTATTATGTGGAAAAATTGGACCTCGGCACACCTTACCGAGCACTCTGGCCATCGACCCTATTACGAGGAAAAATTGGACCTCGGCACACCTTGCCGAGCGCTCTTGCCACCGACCCTATTACGTGAAAAAATTGGACCTCGGCACACCTTGCCGAGAGCTCTGGCCACAGACCATATTACGAGGAAAAATTAGATCTCGGCACACCTTACCGAGCGCACTTGCCACCGACCCTATTACATGAAAAAATTGGACATCGGCACACCTTGCCGAGCGCTCTTGCCACCGACCCTATTATATGGAAAAATTGAACCTCGGCTCACCTTGCCGAGTGCTCTTACCACCGACCCTATTACGTGGAAAAATTGAACCTCGGCACACCTTACCGAGCGCTCTTGCCACCAACCCTATTATATGGAAAAATTGGACCTCGGCGCACCTTGCGAGCGCTCTTGCCACCGACCCTATTACGTGGAAAAGTTGGACCTCGGCACACCTTACTGAGCGCTCTTGCCACCAACACTATTACATCGAAAAATTGGACCTCGGCGCACCTTGCCGAGCACTCTTTCCACCGACCCTCTTACATGGAGAAAATCACTCCGGACTTCGGCAAAGATTCACCGAACACCCTCTTCGCGCCTGCAACCTGGCCGAGGTATCTACACTCTTTGACAGAAGGTGCCAAACCCCCATGGACCTCGGCCTCCTTCATAGCATGTGTCCAGAGGGGGTCGGCGACGAAGCCGAAGCATCTAAGCCATGAAACGGCGGAAACAACATCGAGTCGTCTACCTAAATATTGCGAAAAAATGGTTGAAAATTGAGGGCGATCCATTAAAAGTTCTAAAGAATAATTATAAGTTCAGGGGAATGCTCTTGAACCCCTGGGTAAACAATTATTGCTTAAAATAGTTAATTAAGACCTCCGAACAACGGATCACCACTTCGCAAAATTAGATAAAAATCAAAGTTAAACCACCAGAAGTCCTGGAGTGCTCAAGAACAGCCTTGAGCACGCAACTAACTCTGAAACTATCACAATACCTCATACAAAGATGCGACATCCCTCATTTGGACTCCGATACAACTCTGTAAGCCACTAAAACAGTAAAACTACTCCCCAAAGGCTGACCAAACTCAGTCTTCGGAAGTGGGGGCTCATGATATGGCTAAAAATAGAGTTAAATCGGAACCATCCAAATCGGGCACGAATCTTAATGCTTGGGGGCAAAATGGTAATTTCACCTACAACCGGGTCTGAAATGGGTTCAGGGTCTTCTTTCTAAAAGGCCCCACAGCTCATGAACGGATCCACCTCAACTGGGTGCAGGTTCCAACCCGCAACAAACCCGGTCTAGCAAGATTGAATTAGGGTTTCTGATTATACTTAATCAACGACCCTGATTCGCTCTATCCTTTCACTGGGAATTAAGGATTTTATTTCTAAACTGATCCCAAAGGCAGCTATAAATACCCCCCATCCACCACCATTAATAGGTAATCAATCTTTTGCTAGTTAACGTTCATTCATAATCTTCTCTGATTACTGACTTGAGCGTTGGAGGGTGCGTCGCCGGGATCAACCCCGGTATCTTGCACTTTTTGTAGGTGAATGGTGGGAGTCAACGGTCAAACTCCAGTGGAAAAGTTTCAGGTTTGGCTATTCAGTTTTCCTAAGAATCCACAAATTCTATCTGTTTGCCCTCACACTAGATTTAGCAGTAACATAAGGGCACTGCCACAAAACCACTATATATGGATAAGACTTGATTTTGGGTACTGGGCACTTGACCCACTCAACCTAATCCAATAATCCACAGATTACATGTGCACAACATGTACTGTCCTATAAAATATTATACACAATAATATTCTACAATATTGAGAATATATCTATATATCCAATAAAACTTATTTTGGGTTGCGTTCTCCATGATTAATCTCTTATTAATTTCCTTGGACTTTTATGTGCAGAGTGGCACCTATCTGCGAAATGGCCCAGGCCTGTGGCACATCGACGACTACAACTTCTGCCACCTCTTTGATGGCTATGCTACCCTTGTTCGCATGAACTTTGAATCTGGTCAACTCATCTTTGGTCACCATCAGATTGAATCTGAAGCATATAAGGCAGCGATGAAGAATAATCGTCTCTGTTATCGTGAATTTTCAGAAGCCCCTAAAACAGAAGGCTTTCTATCCTACATTGGCGACCTCACACCCCTCTGCTCTGGTGCCTCCCATACTGACAATGCCAACACTGGCGTAGTCAAACTTGGCGATGGTCGTGTTCTGTGCCTAACCGAAACAATCAAAGGCTCAATCCAAGTTGATCCGAACACACTAGACACAATTGGCAGGTTATACTGATAATATAGGCGGGCTCATACACTCGGCCCACCCAATTGTGACCAAGATCGAGTTTTTGACCCTATTGCCTGACTTGGTGCGGCCTGGTTGTAATGTGGTCAGAATGGAACCTGGCACGTCTGAGAAGAAGTTCATTGGGCGAGTGGACTGCCGAGGTGGGCCCACACCAGGATGGGTGCATTCTTTTCCAATAACTGAACATTATGTAGTCGTTCCAGAGATGTGTTTGAGGTATTGTGCACAAAATTTGCTTAAGGCGAAGCCGACACCATTGTACAAGTTTGGGTGGCATCCGAGCTCGGGGAGTTACATGCACATTATGTGCAAAGCTAGTGGCAAAATTGTTAGTCTACTAAACCATCTTTGGACCTTTGGTTTAGGTTAAAACTTTAAAATATATTTTGTAATTATTCATATCTCCTTGGGTATATACATAGGTATCAAGTGTGGAGGTGCCCAAATTTGTGACCTTCCACTTCATCAACGCATATGAAGAGACTGACGAGGATGGGCGAGTCGTACCGCCATCATTGCCGATTGTTGTGAGCACAATGCTGACACCACCATCCTCGACAAGCTCCGCCTTCAGACCCTCAGAACTACCGCTGACCAAGATGTTCTTCCTGATGCTAGATTCTTTTCCATTCCCAAATTTAAACTCAGAAAACTTCATTTTGAAGCATAAAAATTAGAGAAATGTAATGAATATTCCTCCTAGTTGAACGAACAACTAGGGCATAAAATAAACTTCCTAAAAATGATTTTGTAGAGTGGGCTGGTTTCGGATCCCTTTAGATGCAGGAAGCCCAAAGGGAGAATTGGGTGCAGCTCTAGACCCAAATGAGCATGGGAAGGGCTTGGACATGTGCAGTATCAACCCAGCATACCTTGGGAAGAAATACAGATATGCATATGCTTGTGGGGCGGCAAGGCCTTGCAACTTCCCTAATACTCTTACTAAGGTAAATCATTAATTATATTTTTACGAAATTACATTTTCCTTTAACCGTGAAAAAATATTGTTAACAAGTTTGTTTGTTGCAATTAAATTTAGATTGACTTGGTGGGCAAGACTGCTAAGAACTGGTACGACGAAGGAGCGGTTCCTTCTGAACCGTTCTTCGTGGCTAGGCCTGGGGCGACTGAGGATGACGATGGTAAGTTTCTAAACTTTGCAGAAGATTAATAATTTGTGCATTGCAAGAATTAGATATAGTTATATAACCAATTAAAAACATACTAATCATGCAGGTGTGGTTATATCGATGATCAGCGATAGAAACGGAGAAGGGTATGCGTTGGTGCTTGATGGTTCAACCTTTGAAAAGATTGCTCGGGCAAAATTCCCATATGGGCTTCCTTATGTGCTTCATGGATGTTGGGTTCCCAGATAAATAACACTGTTCTTTCCCAAAACAAATAATAATGATAAAATAACAAGTACAAAAAGAAATAATGGGGGGTAAAAAAAAAAAAAAAATACTACTACGAACCCAAGTACGCATAAACCTGACTCTCTTAGCTTTTGAATGCGAGGAAGGCTTATTGTACGTGTCAATGTCTCGTTCTATTGTTGATGTAGATTGAGGGGGGGGGGGGAATCTGGTAGCTGTAATCTTGTAATGTTTAAATATACACCGTTTTGTTACACAGTGATGTGATGTTATGATTGTGTGAACCCCTAAATCTAGTGACTGTAAAATTTAAATAAATAAACAAAACTCCTTAGGAGGATAATGTCAACGTGATTTTTTCTGTTTTTTTGCATATTCGTCCACATCGTTGATTTGGTCAGTGAACTATATTCTTTTGTAATTCAATAATATAAAAGGGCATTGCCTGATATATTGAGAATATATAAGGAGATTGTTAGATATATAGGTATATTCTCAATATAATAGAATATTATTATTTATAATGTTCTATTGGGTAACACGTGCTTTGCACGTGTTATCTGTTAATTATTAGACCGGGTTGACTAGGGTTTCAAGCCCAGTACCCAAAACCCAGTTTCATCCCATATATACGGGTCTAGAGGTAGTGCCATTGTGATATTCCAATTATGATAAGCAAGGTATAATATCTCAAGATTTAGAGATTATGAGAGGTAATAATAAGAAAAATTAAGGTTAATATTCTAGACTAAGGTGCTTGAGATATTTACCCTAAGTATCAAGATTGGAATACCTAGACTACTATCACAAGCCAGTATTTATAGGATAAATACTGGTTTTGGTATTAGGTTCTTAACCCACTAAACCCGCGGTCCGACATCCATTCAATTAGTACGTGTAACACATGTATTACCCATAGAATAATATTACACATAATATTATTCATATAGTAAGAATATACCTAAAAAATGGATTCGGATATGGATATCCGCTTATATATATATATATATATGAGTGATCTTCCGTTGCAAACGGGCCGGAACGGGTCTATTCGCATAGACCCGTGCGAACTTCGATCTGGACCGTTGGATCAAAGATCCAACGGTCCAGATTTTTTTAAATAAAATCTTGCCTTAACCCGTCGTTGGGGATGACGGGTTAAGGCAAAATTTTTTTTAAAAAAATAGCCTTAACTCGTCCTTCCCAAGAACGGGTTAAGGCTATCTATATTCATTTTTATTTCCATACAGTTCGTCTTCTTCGGCGATTGCTCTCTTCTTCTTTCTTCGACGAACCCAACCCAACCGGAAAAAAAACCCTAGCTCCGACATCTCCGTCCGCTCTCCCTCTTCTCTCCCAACTTCGAAGATCGAAAACCTACTCTTTGTGGAAGTCGAACTCCGACGATCGAAACCCTAGCTTCTCTTCCCCTCTTCGATACAAAATCGAAACCCTAGTTCTCTTCCAAATCGATTGTTTGGCTTGATTTGGACCTATTTTGTAAGGTATACACTATTTCTTTACCCCAATAATCTACATTTGTATTATTTTTTTGAATTTGCGTGTAGTAATTTATTTAGAAATTGGGAAAAAAATTTATAGGCGTTAGTAGATTTTAGATGTAGAATCGGGTTGACCTCAAGTATATTCAATTGCCGAATTATGTTGCTTGCATTAGTAATTTGTAGAATTAGAATTGTATATACGAAATTAATTAGAAACTTTTCAGTGCGGTTATGGTTGAAAACCCTGCGAACGATCGTAAAAAAATACGAAACTTTCCGAGTAGGTTCGTCTCACGTAGTACAAGCCACATCAACTTGTAGAAGCGAGTTTCGACTCACGGTTCGAGAGATACGGCCGCGTATCGCTTTCGGTTGAAAAAAACCAAGTATAGCGGTACACGGCCGTATATCGCAAACCGTGACTCGAAACTCGCTTCTACAAGTTCGGGTGGCTTGCCCTGCGTGAATTCGACCAAGTCGGAAAGTTTTATAATTTTCGGATGCCGTTTGTGCGGTTTTGCTCAACTTCCCTGCATGTGAATTTTTTGACTTAGAATTTTGTAAGTACGTTTAGAGTTTAAAACACTTCAAACCACCTCCAAAAATTACGAAACTTTGTGAGTTGGTTGGTGTCCCCTAGGAGAAGCCAACCCAACTTGTAGAAGTGAGTTTCGACTCACGGTTCGAGAGATATGGCCGCGTATCGCTTTCGTTTGAAAAAAATCATCACAAAGCGGTATACGGTCGTATCTCGCAAACCGGGAGTCGAAACTCACTTCTACAAGTTCGGGTGACTTGCCCTACGTGAATCCGACCAAGTCGGGAAGTTTTAAAATTTTTGGATGCCGTTTGTGCGGTTTTCTCAACTTGCTCGCATTATAAGGTTTAGACTTAGAATTTTCTAAGTGCGGGTAGATTAGAAAACTCTTCAAACGACCTCCAAAAAATACAAAACTTTGCGAGTTGATTGGTGTCCCCTAGGAGAAGCCAAACAAAGTTGTAGAAGTGAGTTTCGACTCACGGTTCGAGAGATACGGCCGTTTATCGCTTTTGGTTGGAAAAAATCATTCGTATCTCGCAAACCGGGAGTCGAAACTCACTTCTACAAGTTCGGGTGGCTTGCCCTACGTGAATTCGACAAAGTCGGAAAGTTTTAAAATTTTCGGATGCCGTTTGTGTGGTTTTCTCAACTTCCTCGCATTATAAGTTTTAGACTTAGAATTTTCTAAGTGCGGGTAGATTAGAAAACCCTTCAAACGACCTCCAAAAATTACGAAACTTTGCGAGTTGGTTGGTGTCCCCTATGAGAAGCCACCCAAACTTGTAGAAGTGAGTTTCGACTCATGATTCGAGAGGTACGGCCGCGTATCGCTTTCGGTTGAAAAAACTATTATCAAGCGGTATACGGTCGTATCTCGCAAACCGTGAGTCGAAACTCACTTCTGCAAGTTCGGGTGGCTTGACCTACGTGAATTCCACCTAGACGGAAAGTTTTATAATTTTCGGATGCCGTTTGTGCGGTTTTGCTTTAATTCCTCAAATGAGAAGTTTTTGACTTAGAATTTTTTAAAAACGGGCCGATTAGAAAACACTTCGAACCACCTCCAAAAAATACGAAACTTTGCAAGTTGGTTGGTGTCCCCTATGATTAGCCAACCCAAGTTGTAGAAGCGAGTTTCGATTCACGGTTCGAGAGATACGGCCGCGTATCGCTTTCGGTTGAAAAAAACCCTAATAAAGCGGTATACGGTCGTATCTCGCAAACCGTGAGTCGAAACTCACTTGTACAAGTTTCGGTGGTTTGCGCTACGTGAATTCGACCAAGTGGGAAAGTTTTATAGATTTTTTTGTTTTCATTCGTGCATTTTTTAGTATAATCTCGGTATGTTTGTTTTGTTATCATTTTTATCAACCACATTTTAAATTTTTTGTCAGATAGCTAAATGGCTAGAACAAGGCAACCGAGAAGCCCGTCTGGTAACACTAGTGGCGCACCAACTACTGAGGTAAGATTGATTACTATTATTGGTTTTAAATACGAACATGTAACATTATCTCAATAATAATATTAGTTATATTTATTCGTGTAGGTTGGTGGCCGTCAATCCACATCGGCTGAGGCAGGTCCGTCGTCCTCGGTTACATCACCCGGACCCGTGGACACAAGCGTACTCACCCTGCAACCCAAACACTGATCGGAAGCCGTGTAGAATGGGTTCGATAAAAAATGTAATTTCCGGAAGCACACAGTTCTTCCTTTTGATGAGTGTATCACGCCGTATGTGGTGGAGGCTGGTTTCTACGGAGCAAGATTCATTCACTCTGTGAAGCTAGATCGGCCACTCCTTACAGTTCTAGTCGAGCGAAGGAGGCCGGAGACCCACACATTCCACCTACCAGTGGGTGAGATGACTGTGACCCTACAGGATGTGGCAATGATAACTGGACTACCAATCGATGGGGTTGCCGTGACGGGGAACATGGACTTCGATCGAGTTGAAGTTGTTCGTGACTTACTCGGTATCGACCTGCAGTTGGTAGTTCTCCAAAGGAAAGAGGCCGCCGAAAAAGATATCCGCGAAAATGTCCCCGCAGATTCTGATGAAGATCTATTGTATGAACAAATAGAAGCTGCGAAAGATAAAGCGGAGGAAGAAGTGATGGCTGACGCTTTCGATGGTAAATCACTGTACATCAACTGGTTAAAATTTCAGTTCGAGGAGGAATATTTGGACGCCGATTCGGACGAGCAAACCCTGACGTACTATGCACGTGCATACATTTTTAGTTTGATAGGGGGACTTATCTTCCCAAACTCATCCGGATCAACCGTGCCGCTAATGTACCTACAGTTGTTGAAGGATTTCCAGTATGCGGTTCGTTTTAGTTGGGGAGTGCGGCACTGGCGCTACTATATAGGAATTTGTGCACATATTCTTTAGGTGGCGTACAGATGGGTGGCACAATGGTGCTACTGCAGATATGGAGTTGGGAACGCATCCACATCGGACGTCCCCTTGTTGAGCTTACACCGGATTGGTTGGCCGACCCGGGGGCAGCGGTGTTGTTACCTCCTCTAGGAGCATATTGGGCCGGCCGGCACGCGTGGGCCGATAACCCACGCCAATCTTTAACATACTACAGAGATGAGTTGGACAACCTGCGGGATGAGTTCGTCAATTGGAAACCGTACTCGGCCGACAGGTTGCAACGGGTTCCTCCAGTCTGCCTAGACAGATCCCTTTGGTTAACGGCTGCACCTCTTGTGAACTTTGGAGTTGTGGAGTTCCAGTATCCTGACAGGGTCTTGCGGCAATTCGGATATCAACAGAAGATTCCTGAGGTCAGGTTTTATGATAAAAAGTTGCACGAGGTCAGGGGAACGGGACGGGTGCCCAACTTCGATTGGGCTGATTACCATCGTGACCATGTAGCCAACTGGAACACCATGCGGCGGCAAATGACACTGAATATGATGTACGTCGCGATACCATACAATGGCTCCCTCCAGCAGGTATACATGATGTGGTACAAGCGAATAACCCAGTTGTATGTTTCTCCAACGGCCGCCGTACCAGCTGGTGTGCAACTTCCGATTCCCCCTACCCAGGTAGAACCACCTCCAGCATATTCCTCCTCCCAGCCGATGTACCAACCAAGGGCTGAGACATATCGAAAAACGGTCAGTCAAATTTCATATAGTTTGTAAGCATGTACTGTATTTAATTGATGCCGCTAATTATGAATGATGTTTAAATTGGAATTTTTCACCAACTGTAGATTGAAAACGCATGGGAGGTTGTTCGAACAGCTGCTCGCGTCCTGAAGACTAGGATACCCGACAGCTTCAAGGCGGTAATCCAGGAGATGTTAGCCCCTTGCCGTCGTACTCAGGAGGACGCGGGTGAAGGTCCACAGGTTGAGGCCTATTTGAGAGCCAACTTGCCGCCAGCAGGTTTAAGGCGAAAACAAACTGTGAGTAGGGGAATTCGAATCGCCGAGCCACAACAAGTACAAGAAGAGCCAAATTCCGAAGATGTTGATGAGGAACAGTCGTCGGATGATCCTGATTTTCCCCAGACACAAGGCAGACGGCGAAATCCTCAACGAAAGTGGCAACCTCCCAATCAATTCACACCAAGCGGTGGCAAGCGGCGTGGTCGTAGACGGTGATCTCTAATACTCTGTAATAGCGTATCTTTTGGTTGGTGATTTTGTTATTGCAGTAACTAACGTATTGTTTGTTTCTACGTTGATAAACTGTTGTAGGTGAATTTGTGGGCATGGTGTGCAAGCCAAAGTCGAGAACGCCTTCATTTGTAATTAATTGTCTTTTGGCCATGTGCAACCTGATATGTATAATTTTGGTGTAAATTTTTGAATATTGAATTTATTTCAAGTAATTAAGTGGTTTGGTTGACATTGTACATTTGTACGCCTTCAACTTTCTTGTGAAGATATCTGTTGTATTATTTACTTTGATGTGCCTTCATTTGTGAATTTGTGAACAACATTTGATGAAGTCGTTTCTGTATCAGGAAAAATATACACAGCCAAAAACAAACAAAAGTGCTGCACAAATATCTATACTTAACCCGTTATTGACGATAACAGGTTAATTGAGCTTAACCCGTTATCACTAAGGACGGGTTAGGTAGAGAGATATTGACAGTCCTTTGGAAGCCTACAGACCATGTCTTGGTAAAGTTCTGCTAATATGGATCTTCTTAACCCGTCACTGTGAACAACAGGTTAAGTGAACTTAACCCGTTCTTCACGACAACGTCTTAGGTAGAGCGATATTGGCAGTCATTTAATTCCTACAGACCAAAGTACTGCCAATATCGCTGTCTTTAAACCGTTCTTGGGAATAACGGGTTAAGTTCCTTAACCCGTCGTTCACAAAAACGGGTTAGGTAGAGAGTTATTGTCAGGACCCTATCCAAGTTTTCAAATTATACTGCCAAAATCTACTTACTTAACCCGTTCTTATAAATAACGGGTTAAGGTTACTTAACCCGTTCTTATGAATAACAGTTTAGGGCGTTTGAAATTTTGGGTTTTCTACAAATTTTTCTTCACTCTTTGCGAGAACTGTCTCCTGAAGTGTGCAAGGTGACATTAATATGCCCATAAATTGTTTATAATTTTTATTAATTTACATTTACTACCTCGTAACTAACCACTATAAATTTATTACCATAATAAGTTTTGTGAAAGTAAAAAAATTAAATTACGAGATTTTTGTACCAAGGGTTAGGGTTAAGGTTAGGTTAAGATAGGGTTAGTGTCGGGTTAGGGTTATGGTTAGGTTAAGATAGGGTTATTGGTGAGTGTATGTTTTTTGTTTTGATTAATTAGGTTCATATTTGTGGATCCCCACATCTATATTTGACTTTGTAACATGTGGAACCACATGTAAAACATGGCAAGTATCTTAATTTGTGGTACGAGTCGTTAACTTGTAGTACATTAACAGGCCGTTCTAAATTTCCACACTAATGAATCCATTCATCCATCAGTCAATCAAATTGAAGGTTCAAATCATGGCTAATCAAATATATCTTCTCCCACATGTCTTTATTGTGCTACTACATGTGAACTTGTGCCCCCACATGTGATCAGATCCAGTTCTTGTTAGCTAAGTAATTATATTTGGTGGCATTGCGCTCTAACAACGCAGAGGTGCTTTTCCATTATGAATACCATCATCATCACAGTTGATCCAAACCCGTTATTGGTCTTTTTGTACGTGGATGTGGGGATCTACATGTGGTTTTTCCTCCATATAGGCTACATGTGGGATCTACATGTGGTTTTAGGCTACATGTGGGGATCTATATATGGTTTTTCCCCCATATAGGCTACATGTGGGATCTACATGTGGTTTTTTTCCTATATAGGCTACATGTGGGATTCTACATGTGGTTTTTCTCCATATAGACTACATGTGGGAATCTACATGTTGTCTCCACCGAAGAAGTGGTGTTGTCATCTAAGCCAAGTGACCACCACAAGCCAGAAAAATTTAAACATACACCTAAGTGGGAAAAAGCACCAAGCTAAATAAGCATAACTCAGCACCCGCCTACTATTATTGCAGACACTTCAATATGGAAAAAAACTAAACTACATAACCACATGTACATCCCCACATGTAGCTTATATATGGCCTATGTACAGATCCAGTTCTTGATGACCAATTAATCTCATCTGATGACGAGATGCGGATCACGTGATGTAGCCAATATATAGGCTACATGTGGGGATCTATATTTGGCTATGTACTTTAGGTTTTTCTCATATTGAACTTGTTCTACTACGAAGAGAAAAAGAGTGGAGAGTCTAACGCCACATTTACCCTAACCCTAACCCCTAACCCTAACCTACTAACCCTAGACTAACCCTAACCCTAACATACAACATTTTTTTATTGTTTTTTAGGTTTTTTTTATTGTTTTTTTAGATATTTATGTACAGATCCAGTTCTTAATGGCCAATTAATCTCATCTAATGACGAGATGCGGATCACGTGACGCATCTGGTTAGGCTTTTCCATTAGGGATCTCAGCATGTGGGGATGTACATGTGTTTTATCAACAGCAAATTAGAATGAGGACCAGCAAGAAAGCCTAAAATGATTCTTATCAGTCCTTCCACAATAAGTGTATCCCTCATGTACCCACATTAGGGAATCTACATATGGTTTTTTTCCTATATAGGCTACATGTGGGGATCTACATGTGGTTTTTCCCCCATATAGGGTACATGTGGGATCTACATGTGGTTTTTCCCCTAACCCTAATCCTAACCCTACTAACCCTAGACTAACCCTAACCCTAACCTACAACATTTTTTTATTGTTTTTTATGAACCAAAATACAAATTAATTTGTGTTAATTTTAATATTCGTTTGATGATATCAATTTTATATTGGTTAGTTATGTGGTTAGGAATGGAATTAAAAAAAATATAAAAAAACAAAGAACATACATATGACTGTCTATTTTGTAGAGTTCAGAAGGCAATGTACGTAAAGAGTGGAGAGGCGTATGTGATTAATGATAGAACTTAAATATCTATAAACTCTTTACTGGAAACTTATTACCTATCATCTCCCACCTACAAATATTAACGTATTTAATGAATAATTTCTCATAAATTGTTTTCATTAAGTGAACTATAAGTTATATTTACAAACTTTTTTACACATTTTTTTACATGCGAGTTAATAATTATGAGTACTACCGATTTAGGTACACTTAACCCGTTATTGACGATAACGAGTTACAAGTACTTAACCCGTTATCGTCTATAACGGTTTAAGTTAACGTATATTTCGCCATCTACTTATGCAAGTAGCCATAAACTTCTGCCAATATAAGTGTGCTTAACCCGTCGTTGGTGACAACGATCTTCTTTAGCGTAACCCGTTATCCGTAACAACGGGTTACATTGACAAAGATTGGCAGTGGTTCATCATGTACAGGCGTAACCAGTTCTGGAACATGATCAAGTACACTTAACCCGTTCTTGGTACTAACGGGTTTAATGTAATTAATCCGTTGTCACCAACAACGGGTTAACCAGGTGTAATTTACACACATCGACTGTACATTTTCAGACAATTGCTGTCCTTGCTGCTCTTTTTTTTAGACTTGTATCATGTCTTTGTTGACTAACAAGGTTTATCCTTATTGTCTTCTTCTTCTTCATGTTTCAGTATTCCTTGTCTATAACTGAGAGACCCATATCCATTACCTATTGATGAGCAGTGATCCATATTGCCTTCTCCTTGTGTTGATCCATATCCATTACCTATTGACGAGCAGTGAGAAACCCAAGTGGGCTATCATATCATGCTCTCCTCTTTCTTTTTCCTAGCCTATAACTGAGAGAGTTAGACTCATAACTCAAATGAGTCTTCTCTTCTTCTCTTCAAGAGAACTCAAATGAGAGGCTTCAATTTTCTCAACTTCTCTTCAAAAATATGAGGAATCAATGTTCTCTTCTTCTCTTCAAGACCTCTTTTTCCAACGACAATAGGGAGGAAGAACTTTGAGTTGTAGAAGAAATTTGAGTACAAGGGTGGTCGCCTACAATTGTTCTTGTGTATGAAGATGCAGGAGTAGAGAGACTTGTTTCAGTGTACAAGTGCATGCTTGGTTTCGCTCAAGGGGTAGGGAGGGCCGCTGGCTCTGCCTTTTTTTTCACAGTATTTCTCTTAGTCTTCTATTTTTTAAGCGTTTAGATGTGTTTGCATAAGTAGCAATTGTCCGCCTTTCATACACATTCGTTCTCTATTGTTACACAGAGTGTAAGAATTCTCTGCTTTCGTCGGACGGAGTAGTGGTGGGTGTCACAGTGTATTCATGGTACTTTTCAGCTTCTTGGCATGCACACCTCATTGTTCCGGTAGTAGTCGGTGTCGTACCCATTGTTCCGGTGGAAACGGTAGTAGAACCACTGGTCCCTTTTCTTGTTGCTGGTTGGTCAGGGGGATCTGTATGAGGTCCTGTCTTCGATTGCTAATAGAATGGCCGACACGTTTTGTGTCAGTGGCGTGTACCTCTCGAAACACGGGATCGGAGGGACCCTCTTTATGCCGGTCCCGTCTCTAGGAACCTTCTTGGCTGGCTCTGCCTCTTCGGCCTTGCGCTTTCCCTTCCCCGGGACCTCTTTGGCATCCTCGGAATTTAGGGCCTCCTCCACCCTAATGTACTTCTCGACTCGATTGAGCAGGTCAGGGAAATTGAGGGGAGGTTTCTTGGCCAAGGACCCTTCAGCTGGCCGTATCGGATGTTGTGTCGGAATGCTGCCGAGGCGACCCCGGCATCGAGGGAGGAGACAGACCTCGCCTCTGCGATGAACCTCCAGACGAACTGACGGAGTGACTCCCCTTCCTTTTGTCGGAGGTCCAGTAGGGACGCGCTCGTCTTCTTGGCCTTCCTGCTGGTCACGAAGTGTGCAAGAAAGTTGGCCTCCAGCTGATCGAACGAGTAGATCGAGCCGGGGACGAGCTTAGAGAAACAATCCCGAGCCGGACCCCGGAGGGTGGCAGGGAAGGCACGACATAGGAGGGGATCCGAACTGCTGTGAATCATCATGAGGGTCTTGAACCCCTCCATGTGATCGACAGGGTCACCCTCGTCTCATAAGTATCGAACTGAGGGGGGCAAAAGTTCCGGGGTATTTATTCTTGTAAGATTGCAGTGGAGAAAGGAGGTCGGGTCGGCCTATGACCCTGAGCCGCCCTCGGGCCGCCATCGCCGAAGTGGTCAAGGCAGTTCTCCATTTCCCGTAGGCATCGTAAGACGTCCTCGTCACGTTCTGGTGGGTGGGTTAGGCCGCGAGACTCGCTGGCTCCGGCATGGGACTGCGAGTAAGTGCAGTGGAGTGTCTCATTGACGGGGGTCCCTAAAATTTCCTCCAGGATCTCTGCCCAAAAGTTTTGGAACTCACGGTGTGTGACCGGAGCTTACCTGGCCGGGTCGCATTGGGGTGACGACCTTCGGTCCGCACGACTGAGCTCTGGCTCGCGCTCCCGGGATGGGTGCCTGGGATGGTTCGGGGCCGAGTTGGAAGTGGCCCCTCCCCTAGTTCGGCTGGCTTGCTGGTTCTGGATGACCCGACGTAAGTCGGTTGCGACCGAACGTGAAGCGCCTGGTCCGGGTTTGCCATTGACCCTCGGATGGTTGGATCCGTGAGTGTCGGCAAGGATGTCCTGAGGAGGAGCATCCGACCGACGTGCAGAGGTGACAGCTCATCTGGCCATGGGTGTCATGTAAGCTCGGACTGAGGGGATGACGTTCCTGGCCGGGGTCGGACTGAGGTCAGTACCGAGGGTTCCCACAGACGGCGCCAACCTGATACAGTTTGTTTTTGGGGTGTGGCTGCAACAGGTGTGAGTTCTCTCAATTTGTAAAGAGGAAGTCGCGGTACTGGCTATACGTCCGACCCTCAGCTGAGGGAGCGGCTCGGGAGCAGCAGAAGTGAGGTGGAGGTCAGATGCTTGGCTCGGATCCAGCATGCTCGGCTCGGATCTGGGGGCTCGGCTCGGTCTCGTGTACCTGCACTCTTCCTAGAAACACCGGGAGAGATCCATGTGGCAGGTCCTCCAACGACCTAGTCAGTTACTGGAAAGCAACAGTAGCTTGGATTTTAGAGGGGAAAGACTGATTACCTTTGAATGAGAGAGAGGGCCTGGTATTTATAGGCAGTGCAAATGGGTCTGGGACCTGAGCGGGCCGGGTCGCACCCGTTCTCCTGTGGGCCTGAGGCGGTAACAGCCCGTTTGACCTTTATTGACTCGATGATCAGGAGAGAGTGGTTTTTTAGGGGATCTGGTGGCCCAGTAGGGGCCACATCATCTGATCCATATCACTTTTTATAAATTAACCAAAATTTAAAATCATTTTAGATATTTAAAGTCTTAAACAATATATTTCATTAGTAAATACTCCCTACAGAATCTCATTCAAAAGCAGAAACATGGCTTCTGTCTTGGATCAGCTTATTCAAATGCCTAATCAAAAATGTCAGGATCAACAATAAGCTATCCTGACACCGATCCTGAAGGAATTTGTGATTGGTATGACCTCCAATTGTATTTAGAAATGCAAAATACAAATTGAGGGAAGAAATAAGTAATATTTTTAAATTGATAATGATGAGGTTGGCTATGAAATGGAAACCAACACCATACCATCATCATCTAAGCCTTCTCTTATAACCATCGGGGGTTACCTATGGATTACAATGCCTCATCAAATATTAAAAAATTTACAGTCTGTTGTTGACCTACATCAACCCTATCTTAGTTACTACAAAATTCTTGGTCAATAGAACTACAGGCTAGAAAGCTTACTAACTATAATCAAAAAACACAAATTCGCATGGACTTTTGGAAAAAAAATTAAAAGGAAAGACGATTACTGAAGGAAAGTGCATTCTACTTTGAGGTATATAAACCTCTTGTTTTGACTATATATCTCAAAATTCTAGCATTTGGTGGTAGGGCCGGCCCTGAGTTCTCGGGCCTGAGGTAAACTTTCGAAATGGGCCCCCCATACACTTTAAAAAAAAAATGTATACAAAATTTTGCACATTATCAAAAGTAAAATATGCAAAATATATAAATTTGTATGGCTTCAGCCAAATTTGAAGTCTCAAATTCAATTCATGTCTTCAAGCAATCAAGCCTAAACTCAAATAATTTTATTTTAAAAAAAATTAAAAGCTCAAATTTTTTTTTTTTGGCCCTAATAAGAGTATTTTTTTACGCACAAAATATGTGCCTATACTTACAAGGGAATTACAAATTTGGGACCCCTAAAATTGCAAAAATGCCGGGGGCCTGAGGCGGCCGCCTCACCCGCCTCATGGGTGGGGCTGGCTCTGTTTGGTGGTCTCAAATCTCTGCATGGCCAAATCCGCATAGGAAATTCGCCTACCAATACTGCTGATAACCAATTCCCAAATACCGATATGGAGAGTTGAGACCATGTTTTGATGTCACTTGGTTATAATTATACGCATATGTGATACATAATTGTAAGGTCATGTCCTACTGTCTACAAACTTGCAGTGCCTCATATCCACAAACATAAACATGCATCTATGATTTCTACGTTTACAATAATAGAAGTCACTCATTTAAAACCATAACTAACCTCTCAGCATCCAAGACCCTCTGAACACATTCCTCTTAAGATGGCTCCCAAACCTAGTATAAACTCCTACCACCTCAAGAAACTTCTTTGCCTGGCGGAAATTTTGATAGACAGAATCCTTTCAGAATCTATGAAATTTAGTTTTGATCACTAGTTTGTTTCAGTATTTGCTGAATTTGTTAATTTGTGAGTTTGTTTTTATTTTTGGACAATTTGAATTGTTAAATCCATACAACATGTGAACCACATATATGGAGAGCATTAGGATTCCTACTGACTGAATAATGAGTATGCAGACTTTACATTATGAATACTTCCTCTACTTGACAAAACATCAGTGTTGTTTGAAACTTGTAGGGGAGAGGAGGAGGGCGTCGGGACGGGGAGAGAAGGAGATGAGAGTGTCCGGATCGGCGTCGGCGAGGGTAGCGACGGGCTGGCGTAGGGTGATGGCGAGAGTATCATCAAGAGCGCGAACGACGACGGCGTGTGGATGCGTCAACAAACAGCGTACGACGACGTGGGGGGAGTTGGGTGGGATGTGGGCGAGGGAAGGTTAGGGTTAGCTTTTTTATTGGTTTTTTTTTTTTTTTTTTTTTTTTTTGTTTTTGGTTTTTTTTTCGGTTTTGTGTGTGTGAGGTATCAGATCCAGATCTGGTTAGTGGAGGAGCCGACCCGATATGACCCGATGCTATTAAGTAGCTTAAGACATAGTATATTTCTTATTGTGTTTTAGATTCTGGACGCTCAGCATTGGACACCTCATCATTCAACATTTCTTATATACTAGTCTTACGAAATGTCTATTTCTAAATCAGTCCCCCAATTCATGTTGCTTCCATTCAAATTATCTTTAAAATGATCCTCTCTTGGTTACAAAAATGTATGTTTAATTTCGTTATTCTCTTATTTATGGAACAGAATTGTCGGTTCCATCATTCAAAAAAAAAAAAAAAAAAAACACTTAACTGAAAGAATGAGAAAAAAACATCTCATATGTGTAGGGTAATGGCTCGATTCTGGTATTTGGTATCTGCAGTGTTCGAAAGTTTCAGAGCTTCAGTCGACTGGATGGAGGAGCAGTCGACTGTCCAGAGAGGAGTTTTCGAAGACTGAGAATACAGCAGCAGCAGTCGACTGTATGTGGGAGTCAGTCGACTGTCGACGGGTTTTGGATCCAGATTCGGCCCAATTCGAAAGGCCCAATAGTTTCCCTATAAATACACCCGTTAGGGTTTTGTAAATTGTAACACCTTATTCGGATTTTGAAGCCGTCATCTCTTGTAAAGGCTTTGTTTGCCCATTGGAGATCATAGTAAAGAAACCCCAACCGCCCCTTGTGGATGTAGGCATTGTTTTGCCGAACCACGTAAATCTTGTGTTCTTGTGTTGCTTGCTTTTCTGTGTTTTTCGCTGTTTCTCTCGTTTGATTGTTGGTTTGATTTGTATTCCGCACAACAAGTGGTATCAGAGCTGTTGGTTTGATCTAGAGGGAGATGGCAGGTGATGCAGATGCAACCAAGGATGTTGTGGGATCAAGTTCGTCCAGAACAACGATTCACAACGCAAAATTTGAAGTTGAAAAATTTGATGGGACAAACAATTTCGGGATGTGGCAATGTGAGGTGTTGGATGTTCTTGTTCAACAAGAACAAGATGTTGCTTTGGAGAAAGAAAAACCTAAGGATATGTCCGAAGCAGATTGGAAGAAGTTGAATCGAGTTGCGTGTGGGACTATTCGGCTCTTTATTGAGAAGGCTCAGAAGTATGATTTGATGAGGGATACCATTGCTGCGGTGTTGTGGAAGAAGCTCGAAGACAAATACATGAGGAAAAGTTTGGAGAATCGGCTGTATTTGAAGAAGAGACTTTTTCGCTTCACCTACACGGAAGGTATGTCTATGAATGCTCATGTTGAATCATTTAATAAATTATTGGCTGATTTGTTAAATTTGGATGAGCAAATTAAGGATGAAGATAAAGCCCTAATTCTGTTGAATTCATTACCTGAAAGTTATGATCATTTAGCAACTACTTTACTATATGGAAAGGATACTGTTAAATATGAAGATGTTGCAAATGCCCTGTTGAATAATGAAACTAGGAGAAGGGATAAAATGGTTGATAGGGAAACTTCTGAGGCATTGATTGTAAGGGGCAGGACTGAGACCAGATCTGAGTCCAAATCTGGGAAAAAGGGAAACAAATCTCGTTCCAAATCGAGAGGAGTTTCGAAGGACAGGAAAATACTGGCCAATGATGAATGTGCTTTCTGTCATGAAAGGGGGCATTGGAAAAAGGATTGTCCAAAGCTACGAAATAAGGAAAATTCGACTGCAAATGTGATTGTTGATAATTTAGAAAGTGGCGAGGATTTTTCTTTTGCACTAGCTTCTAGTCCCTCACTTTATCAAGAAGTATGATTTCTTGATACAGCAGCCTCCTATCATATGTCTTGGAAAAAGGAGTGGTTTACTTCTTTGGAGTATATGGATGGTGGTGTAGTTTTGATGGGAAATGATGCACCTTGTAAGAAGGTAGGAATCGGGAAGATTGAATTGCTAATGCACGATGGTCTTATTAGGGAGCTTTCAGATGTATGGTATGTTCCAGATTTGAAAAAAAATCTGATTTCACTAGGTGCTTTGGAGGCCAGTGGATTGAAATTTGCTAGTGAAGGTGGCATTCTGAAGGTGACTAGCGGATCACTCGTGGTGATGAAAGGGCAAAGAAAGAGGAACTTGTTTTTCTTGCAGGAAAAAACATATTTGGGTGAGGCTGCCAGTGTAACTGAAAGGCCTAAACAGGTTGTTCCCGATTCTACTAGGTTGTGGCATATGCGACTCGGGCATGCAGGAGAAAGGGCCTTGCAGGGGCTTGTGAAGCAAGGGTTGCTTAAAGATGCTAAAGGGTGCAAGTTGGAATTTTGTGAACATTGTGTTTTGGGTAAGCAAACTAGGGTGAAATTTGGTACAGCTGTACATCAGACAAAGGGTATCCTCGATTATGTGCACACAGATGTTTGGGGCCCTACTCAGACACCTTCTATGAGTGGTAGACACTGGTTTGTTACTTTTGTTGATGATTACTCCAGACGAGTTTGGGTATATACCATGAAGCACAAAGATGAAGTTTTGACATTGTTCACAAGTTGAAAGAAGAAAGTTGAAAATCAGACTGGTAGGAAAATTAAGGTTCTGAGGTCAGATAATGGAGGGGAATATAAGAATGATCTGTTTCTGAAGTTGTGTGAAGATGAAGGGATCCAGAGGCACTTCACGGTTAGGAAGACTCCACAGCAAAATGGGGTTGCAGAAAGGATGAACAGAACCTTACTTGAGAAGGTGAGATGTATGTTAGCACAGTCTGGATTGAAGAAGACATTTTGGGCAGAAGCTGTTATATATGCAAGCCACATTGTCAACCGTTTACCATCAGCAGCACTTGAAGGCAAAACGCCTATTGAGGTATGGAGTGGTAAACCTGCATCTGATTATAGTTTTTTGCATATATTTGGTTGTCCTGCTTATTTTCATGTAACTGAAACTAAACTTGATGCAAGAGCCAAAAAGGCTATATTTGTTGGTTTTAGTACTGGTGTCAAAGGTTACAGGTTGTGGTGTCCAGAACAGAAGAAGTTAGTAATCAGCAGAGATGTGACTTTTGATGAGACCAGCATGATTAGCTCGGGACAGTCGACTGGTGGTATAGGACAGTCGACTGGTGAGCAGCAGAAGAGTGGGACAGTTCTTCAACAGGTGAGTGGCAGAATCTCGGGACAGTCGACTGATGTACAGGATCAGTCGACTGGTGGTCTAGAACAGCAGAAGAGTGGGAGCTCGGGACAGTCGACTGTTGGCAATTACCAGTCGACTGGTAGGAGAGTTCTCCAACAGGTGGAGTTAGAAAAGTTGTCAGTTGAAAATCCTGTTCCTGTCCAAGATGAAGATGATGTGGTTGATACTGAGAATGATGAAGAAGTTCCTATCCAGCAGGAAGAATCAATTGCAGTAAGAAGGCAAAGAAGAGATATCAAACGACCGTCTCGCTTTACAGATACAGTTGCATTTGCTCTTCCCATTGTGGATGATGAAGTTCCCTCCAACTTCAAAGAAGCCACTAGAAGTTCAGAAAATGCAGATTGGAAAGTTGCTATGGATGAAGAGATGAACTCTCTTCATAAGAATAAGACTTGGGATCTAGTGCAACTACCAAAGGGGAAGAAAGCAATTGGTTGCAAGTGGGTGTATACGAAGAAAGAGGGTCCAAAAGGCAGTGTTCGGTTCAAGGCTAGACTAGTTGCAAAGGGGTATGCTCAAAAGGAAGGAATTGACTACAATGAAGTGTTCTCTCCAGTTGTGAAGCATCCTTCTATTCGGATTTTGTTAGCTTTGGTAGCACAGTTTGATCTTGAATTGACACAGATGGATGTAAAGACTGCGTTCTTACATGGGGATCTAGATGAAGAAATTTATATGTTGCAGCCAGATGGGTTTAAGACTGCTGGGAAGGAAAGTTGTGTTTGCAGGTTGAAGAAGTCTCTCTATGGGTTGAAGCAATCTCCAAGGCAGTGGTATTTGAGGTTTGACCAGTTTATGAAAGTGCAGGGATATTCCAGAAGTGAGTTTGATCATTGTGTCTACTTCAGGAAATTGCAGGATGGTTCTTTCATATATCTGTTATTATATGTGGATGATATGTTGATTGCCTCTAAAAATGCTAAGGAGATTCAAAATTTGAAGAATCAGTTGAGTTCTGAATTCGAGATGAAGGATCTTGGTGAAGCCAAGAAGATACTTGGGATGGAGATAGCTAGAGACAGAGCAAAGGGCATAGTGAGTTTGACACAGAAGCAATATCTTTTGAAGGTGCTGAAACGGTTCGGTATAGATGAGAAAACTAAACCAGTCAGTACACCCTTAGCCACTCATTTCAGAATTAGTGCTTCTCAGTCTCCAAGTACAGATGAAGAGAGACAGTATATGGCTAATGTACCTTACACTAGTGTGGTTGGCAGTTTGATGTATGTCATGGTTTGTACTCGACCAGACATCTCTCAGGCGGTGAGTATGGTTAGTCGATATATGCATGATCCAGGCAAAGAGCATTGGCAAGCAGCTAAATGGATTTTGAGGTACATAAGTGGCACCACAGATGTGAGTTTGAAATTTGAAAGGGATGACAATATTAGCAGGTTATTGGTGGGTTATGTTGATTCGGACTATGCAGGTGATCTAGATAAGAGGCGGTCTACTACAGGCTATTTGTTTACTATGGCTAGGGCACCTATAAGTTGGAGGTCCAATTTGCAATCCACTGTAGCGCTGTCTACTACTGAGGCTGAATACATGGCGGTTGCTGAAGCCATGAAGGAAGCCATTTGGATACATGGACTTTTGAAGAGCTTGGGAATTCATCGGGAGAAGGTGGAGGTACACTGTGACAGTCAGAGTGCTATTCATTTAGCGAAGAACCAAGTTCATCATTCGAGGACCAAACATATTGATGTTCGTTATCATTTTGTGCGTGATTTGATAAAGGATGGTGATATTCATTTGGTGAAGATTGGAACAGCTGATAATCCTGCTGATATGTTGACCAAAGTTGTTGGGGCAGCCAAGTTCAAGCATTGCATGAACCTGGCTAATATTTTGCATGTTTGATAATTTGGCATGGGCAGTTTGGGATAGTACTTTGCTATTGGTTTGTTTAGTATGTGATATCATACTAAGGTGGAGTTTGGGTTCGTTTGTTACATTTGGTGATGAGCAGTTGTTTTGAAGTATTTGTGGAGATTGCTTGGGTTACTTGGAAGATTTCACCAAGGTGGAGATTGTTGGATACTTGGAAGATCTCGCCAAGGTGGAGATTGTAGGGTAATTGCTCGATTCTGGTATTTGGTATCTGCAGTGTTCGAAAGTTTCAGAGCTTCAGTCGACTGGATGGAGGAGCAGTCGACTGTCCAGAGAGGAGTTTTCGAAGACTGAGAATACAGCAGCAGCAGTCGACTGTATGTGGGAGTCAGTCGACTGTCGGCGGGTTTTGGATCCAGATTCGGCCCAATTCGAAAGGCCCAATAGTTTCCCTATAAATACACCCGTTAGGATTTTGTAAATTATAACACCTTATTCGGATTTTGAAGCCGTCATCTCTTGTAAAGGCTTTGTTTGCCCATTGGAGATCATAGTAAAGAAACCCCAACCGCCCCTTGTGGATGTAGGCATTGTTTTGCCGAACCACGTAAATCTTGTGTTCTTGTGTTGCTTGCTTTTCTGTGTTTTTCGCTGTTTCTCTCGTTTGATTGTTAGTTTGATTTGTATTCCGCACAACAATATGTTCATGCCACTTTAATTAATGTATATCTTCTTCTAAAATAGTTTAGTAAATTAATTTTAATTCTTGCTTCATGGCTTGACACTGAATTTCTATCACGCTTATTTTTTATTTTTATTTTGACTCTGTTATGAACCTCTCAGTCATATATAATCAACAATAGCAGTACATAATATAAATTCGACCGGTGTGAAGACAGGGGCCTAAATTGCTTTCAGGCTATCAGGTTATGCTCAACCTTAAGCTGTTCCTAATTAGTAGTCACAGGCATAACTTTCTTAGCTTCATGACTTCATTGAATATACAATGGAAAAGGTAGCTACCCCAAAGTCGAAGAAATGATCTAGCTTGCATATGCTTCTTCCCTCTTGCCTTAATATTGCAAGTGTTCAAATTCCAACTCAGCACTGTGCAGTCACAGGCCATCTCATATCCTCGTGTTATCGAAACCTCAACTCCTGAAACTAAGTTTAGCTGTACTCGTTATTCAGCACGTACAAAATTATATCTATATATCTCTACTACTACTACTATAATGGGAGTATAATGGGAGAAGGCCTTAGTGTAATTTGTCCACCTACCAACCCGTGCAACGCACGTGTATAAATATTGTAAATGAGGTTTTAGATCAAATCCAGACTACGTCTGAATTTTTACTTTTAAAAAAACTATATTTATTAAAATGTGCATCGCACGTGTAAACTACTAGTCTTATACTAATAGAAGAAAGAGTCTATTTCTCTCCTTTTTCTATTTTGAGATAGAGAAATTAGAGAAAATGTAGGGATTCATTTTTAACTAACACGTGCACTACGTATGATTTTTATTAAAAAACAAAAACAAAATAAAAACTTCAATCCCTCAAATAAGTGTCTTCACCTCCCACTTTCTTATTCTCACAAAATCTCACTGCTCTTAGTAACTTATTATTATTATTTTAAATAAAAACTCTGACGTAGTGAGGACTCAAACATGAAACCTCCTTCATATTAGTTATGTTCATGTGTCACACGCTGATGCTGCTTGTTTTCGGTGTGGGGAGCAACAGGTGTGAGTTCTTGTAATTTGTGAAGCGAAAGGGACAGATCTCGATCTCAGCTCGGGTCGGTTCCCGGAGGTCGGCTCGGGAGAGCGCCTAGAAGCTCGAATGGTCGGAGTAACTGCAAAAGGCCTAGACACACCGGGAGAAATTCCGGCGACAGGCCCTCCGATAATCTAGTCAGTCACTGGAAAAGACACTGAGCGGCTATGGTTCAGATGGGGAAAGATTCAATACCTGTGAAAGTGAGGAGGGGGTATGGTATTTATAGGCAAGGGTAAACGGGTCTCCGACCCTAATGGACCGGGTCGGACCCGTTTGCCTGTGGGCCTGAATTGGTAGAAGCCCGTTGGACCTGTTGACTTGATGATCTGGGATGAGCAAAATCTGAAGAGATCTAATGGCCCTGATTGGGCCACATCATCTATACCACATCATAAGCCCCCCACTCCAGGAGGGTTGTATGAACAAGCCGTGGAGGAGTAGTTTGTCTTCGTGGGAAGAGCGAAGGGGAGTATTTGGCGAAGATGAGTTGTTGGGTCCCTGAAAAGTGACAGGGGTCGGTGCTGAGCCGAGCGTGGTTTTTCGGCCTCATCGAAGTCCGTGCCGAGCGCCGAGTTCACTGGGTCGGCGGCGTCGAGCTAGGTTGGTCGAGACATACCACGACGAGCGAGGCAGTTCACGAGAGGAAGTGGTGGCGATGCTCGAAGTTCGTGTCGAGCTCCGAGCTTGGGGTCACCGCCGAGAGCCTCGACTGAGGTATTTTGCGAGAGAAAGCTGTGGCGGTGCTCGAAGTTCATGCCGAACTATGAGCTAGGGGTCGGTGCCGAGCGCCTCGACTGAGGCATTTTGCGAGTGAAAGCTGTGGTAGTGCTCAAAGTTCATGCCGAGCTTCGAGCTAGGGGTCGGCGCTAAGCGCCTCGACTGAAGCATTTTGCGAGAGAAAGGTGTGGCATTGCTCGAAGTTCATACTGAGCTCCAAGCCTCTCAATAGTGGCTTTTTGTGAGAAAAAACTGTGGCGTTGCTCGAAGTTCAAGCCGAGCTCCGAGCTAAGGGTCGGCGCCGAGCGCCTCGACTGAGGAATTTTGCAAGAGAAAGTAGTGGCTGTGCTCGAAGTTCATGTCGAGCTCCGAGCAAGGGGTAGGCGCCGAGCCCCTCGACTGAAGCATTTTGCAAGAGAAAGTTGTGGCGGTGATCGAAGTTCATGCTGAGCTCCGAGCTGAGGATCGACGCCGAGCGCCTTGACTGAGGCATTTGGTGATAGAAAGTTGTGGCGGTGCTCGAAGTTCATGCCGAGCTCCAAGCTAGGGGTCGGCATCGTGCGCCTCGACTGAGGCATTTTGTGAGAGAAAGTTGTGGCGGTGCTCGAAGTTCATGCCGAGCTCCGAGCTAGGGGTCGACGCCGAGCGGCTCGACTGAGGTATTCTGTGAGAGAAAGTTGTAGCAATGGTCGAAGTTCATGCCGAGCTCAGAACCTCTCAATAGTGGCCTTTTGTGAGAAAAAGCTGTGGTGGTGCTCGAAGTTCAAGTCGAGCTCCGAGCTAGGGGTCGGCACCGAGGGCCTCGACTGAGGCATTTTGCTAGAGAAAGCTATGGCGGTGCTCAAAGTTCATGCCGAGCTCCGAGCTAGGGGTCAGTGTCGAGCACCTCGACTGAGGCATTTTGCGAGAGAAAGTTGTGGCGGTGCTCGAAGTTCATGCCACCACCTTGGGTCGGGGTGAGGGCCCGCGTGTCTCCGACTCAACGTGATGCGAATTAGAGGATTAGTTCAATGACGTTGCGCAGCTACACAACAGGAAGCCCTTCGTAGTAGAGTCGAGAGACTCAGAAGGGAACATGCACATGATAGAGGGTGACAAGGAGGTCGAAGTCGTCAAGAGGGACGAAGAGGAGGTTGAAGTCGTTGAGGGGGATGAGGAGAAGGTTGAAGTCGTCGAGGGTAAGGAAGGGACGACACTTCGGCAGAGGATGATGATCTGGTCCCTTTGGTGACGCCCTCTCCCTTGAGGGGTCATCACGTCCGATAGAGGAAAACGAAGTGGATCCTATTAGACAGCCCGGACGAGATGGCTCCTGAAGTTAGGCTCGATGTCCCGTTCACCGTTCAGCCGTGCTCCATCATAATGTATGTGGATAATGTTGAGGAGTTGGTCCAATATGTGGGCAGTGTTGACGACGAGGTGGAGGCATCCTCACCCGGCAGAAAGAAGATATCTACTGACAAGATGCCAACTGTTCACCGCAGACGACCTTTCGGTTATCCGAGCCAGTTACTTCATCATTCAGGAGTACAAGCTGCTAATCCCCACCCCCGCGCTCCGCCGTACGGACAAATTGGCTCCCTGCTTCTGTATGTTTTCGGTGGATGCTTTTTGTTCGGGCTTGCGATTGCCACTCCACCCGTTTATCAAGAAGGTTCTGAATTGGGGGTCGTGAAGTCTGATGCAGTACGAGCCCAACTCCTAGAAGCAGATCGTGTGGTTCATGCTTCTTTGTGAGGAGTGGGGGGTTCCCATGAGGCTGAAATACTTCCGAGCAATCTTGGGCAGTAGATCATCCGGCAAGTACGAAGGGATATACTACATCTCGCCACGCCGAGAGAGAAAAGTTGTACACGGGCATCCGGACTCCATTAAAGGGTGGAAGGGAAAGTATTGTGTTGTTCGGAGCTTGACTCCCTGGGTGATACCCACGACTTGGACATTTTATAAACCCAACCTTAAGGGCCCCCGCAAGTCTGATTTTACGGCTGAGGAGTGGGCAGACGTTGAGAGGATATGTTCAGGCAACAACTTTGGTTGGCCGAATGTGACGGAGAAACATCTGCCTCAAATCGGATTGAGCTCCACTCCTTCCAGTATGTCTTTTGTCTAATTTTCCTTCAAGCATTTTCCCTCGTCTCATGTGTAATACCCTGGATTGTACAATACTTATATATATATATATATATATATATATATATATATATATATATATATATATATATATTGTCTATATGTTTGCATATATTGTAGTGTTGGTTTGAATGTATGTATACGTATGATGATGGGGTGCGGTTAGGTTTGCGGGGCGGTCCATGAGGGTGGATGCATTCTAAATGGTGCTCGAGAATGAGGAGGACCGATACTAGTGCATGCACTAGTTATGGGTACAGTACATATGCAAATATGTCATTGTATGATACTACAATGGGTATACTTTGCGTACACTCAATTTAACATCTCATCTCTCATTTGGAGCTTGATCAAAACCAAACTAGTGCAGCCCAAACATTGTACTCAAAACAATGAGCCAAGAGACCATTGTTTTACAAAACCACCCTAGCCTAGTCTACCCTACCCCCTACCCTAGGCCAGCCTACACCCCCCTTTCTTTCCTCCCTTTTTCCTCATTCCCCTTCCTACCAAAACCATCTCATTCTCCTCCATAGTTCTGAAATTTTCAGAACACAAACCCCCAAAAAAAAGTAAAAGAGAAGGAGAAAAAGAAGTAGAAATTGAAGAGGAGCTCTCACTTGGAGTGCATTCTTGGAGGACAAAAGCTCAAGACCATCACCTACTCTCAAACCAAATTAGGATGGGGGGTTTCTCTAAACTTGTCTTGTTTATTCTTGTTGATTCTTGCATGCATGAGTAGTGGTAGGAGTTGAGAATGGTTGTCTAAGAGATTGAATGTTGAATCTGAAACTAGAACAGAAAATCTTGATCTGCATGTCTTTTTCTAGAATTTTCCGAGAACAAACTACATGGAATTTGATGATGAAATTTTCACAGATTGTTCCCTTACGTGTCTAGATGATGCATGAGTTATTTCAAAATTTTCTGAGGTTGTTTGGTATTTTAATAAAATCCATTTTTGGAACAGAGCCGTAAGGCAGATGCAGGATCTGTTCACTGTGATACCTGAGATTGAGGGAAGTCATATAATTAATTGGCACATGATCTTATTCTGAAATTTTTACCATGTTTTCTCACATGTATAAACTCTAAGGAAAAATCATGAAATTAATTGGATGAAGTTACATACATGTTCAAAATTAGTCTATCAACAGTAGTTAGAACTGTGACTGATGAACAGTATGATCTTTATGCTTGTTTGAAACATGAAGAACCCAGTGTGTACTTGGAATTTGGACATGAACCTTTTGCATATTGTTCATAATGATGTCTAGTTTTTGTAGTGCGAATTTGGTGACTATTGGACCAGTATATGATTTATGATGAATTTTATAGCATGTACTGTGCTTATTTCAGTCAGAATGGATACTTTGATAAGATGATATATTTGAGGCTCTGTAAGAGCAGATTTTGAGAAAGTGTTCTCTTAGAGAATTGTAGTGGACATGTAGAGCTTTCTAACAAACCTTGTTTGAGGTGATTCCTGTAAGTGGAAGATTTAATATGATTTTTACAAGACTTGACAGAAACCAGGTGTTGAGTTGAATGTCTGTTTGAGTAAAACTTAGTGGGTGATTTGGTACACATGAGAGTAATGTATGTTTTAGGGGGATCAAATGGAATAATTTGGATAGGTGATCAACTAGGGAGTTGTAGAGGACACCCAAACCTTTCCAGAGAACTGGGATGGTAGCATTCTGATGAGTACGTAGTGATTTATGCTACCGGTAAGGTGCAGCCAGTGTACAAGAAGTACACAGGATAAGACTTGAGAGGCAAATTTGAGGACCTAGATGGTAGAATCTGAGGTTATGATCAACTAGAAAGTTGTAGCCTAGGCCTTTACCTTTCCAGATTGGGCTTGAACACCCAAATCTGAGTTGTTTTGTGGAAGTTATGATCTTTTTAAGTTTTGTACGAGAAACATCGTAGTTGCTTAATCTTGGCTTTGACTAAGTGTTGAGAGGACCTTTCCCCCGTGTATTTAAAGGGTTGATGACTCGCTGTTTGGGGGTGATTGGTGCCTATTGCTAGCTTTGTTCGACTCCCATGGTGGATTTGGTGACTCGAGTCAGTCACTAAGGTAGGGTGATGCCCTACGTCTATCGACCCTAGTTATGAACTTCCACCGAGGCGTAGGACATCCAAGCTGGTGCCGTCAATTTAAGTTCATTGCCCGATTGAGGCTGAGCACATAAGTTCATTGTCCGGTTGGGGCTGAACATAAGTTCATTGCCCGGTTGGGGCTGAACACATAAATTTATTGCCCGGTTAGGGCTGAATGCAGGCCATGGTGCTGGACAATTCCAAGCCAGGGGAAGTGGCGTGCCGGACTGTGTCGCCAGGGTCAGAGGTCGATAGGCAGAATTTTTGAAGGCAATTATATTTTTACCCAAGTGATTAGAGTAAGACTGGAATTAGAGTGATGCATTAGGGGTATGTAACTTGCATTAGTACTAGAAGACTATAGACAGGTGTTGTACTTTCCTATCGTAGGGATACGGACTCGGTTCGTCTGGATTGGGTTCACGGGTCCAGTATCTCGATCTGTTAAGTCCCAAGGATGCCGTGGAAGGGACTGGGAGAGCACTCCTGTCGGGTAGGGGGATTTGACCATCGAGTACGGCGGGTCCCTATGCGTGTGGTGTATGATATATATTATGACGTCACAGGTACATGGTTTCTACCGGAAGGTTTTGCAATGGCTTCCTGAGTGAGGTCCGTTCGCGGGTACTGAGTGGAAAACATGACCACCACTCAGGCACTACAGTGGCAGAACTAGACCGACCAACTACAACCTCATAGGATACGGATAATCTATTGGGAACAGGTTGAGTACAAGAGTAGGATGCATGGCGAAGGATTGAACCCTACAATCAGGAGAGGCAAACTCTTTGAAAAGTATGTAGTATGGGATGCATACGTTTCCATCGAAGTTGATTTTGGGAAGGTATGTAGTATGGGATGCATGCATTCCCAAATGAATTGCATTAGAGTAGGTTCATTGTGTGCATTCTTGTTTTGTGCATTAGATTACGCCATGCTTGGGTCTAGAACACATGTAGTATGGGATGCATGCGGATCCAGAATCCCAAAGTCTTGCTTGTTTTAGAATAAGGCTTGTGATTGGTGCATTTAGTTGTTAGATCATGACATACATGAACACCAGGGAATTAGGATGCACATTTATCTTTCCATTCAAGATGGTTTATGGTTGCCAGTTTGGAGATCGCTGTTATTATCAGCACTGCATCAGTCGAAGTACTGACATTCCCCACCTTTTAGGTACTGGTTCTACCTTTGAGCAGGTGCAGAGATATCAGAGTCACGCAGCAGAAGACTCAAGTCGAGGAGCAAGCCCTACGGAATAATATTGACCGTTCAGCGGAGTTCGGTAGTGATCCGTCGACTGCCATTCTGAGAGACAGTTGTTAACTTTACAAGAGGAGTTGATATATATTTTGTAATAAGATGTAATGAGTTAATATAATTTGTATTCTTGTTCAAGAACAAGACATTGGTTGTAATTAATGATGTAATGACCTTATTTGGCAATAAAATTTTTTTAAATTTTCGTGTTATTACTGTGTTGAGATACGTTTGAAGGCAAAGATTCTGGTTGCGTCACGAATGTACGGTAATGGGGATCCGGGGCGTTACAAAAGTGGTATCAGAGCTGACTTCAAATTGTAGTCTAACATGGTAGGAAATTAGACTTGAAGGCCAGATAAATTGAGTTTAGTTGGCAGATAGGATGATTATAAATCATATGGTAGCGCATTACAACTTATGATTATGATCTTCCCTATATCTGAACCAGTCTCAGTGTACTTCGCTTTTACTAACAAGCTTGGGGCAGTCAAGTTCAAATGGTGGCTAGTCTGTAACCAGACATCAATAGAGGCAAACCTGCAAATGGATATCAAAGGGCAAGTCTGCAACCGAATGTCCAGAAGGAAAACCTGCAACTGGATATCGAAAGGCAAGTCTGCGACCGAATGTCTAGAAGGAAAATCTGCAATCGGATGTCGAAAAAGCAAATTCATAACCTGATGTGCAGGTAGCAAGTCTGCAGTCGAACGAAAAATAAGAGCAAGTCGCGGCACAAAGTTGAGGAAGAACGACAAGGCCGCACCGAGGCTCAGTATTGAGACTAGGATTCGCGACATACCAAGGAAGGCAATGGAGGAAATCTGTGAAACGAAGAATGGGAGGAGGACCCATAGAATGGGGGGACTTCTTGAACGAGCTTAGGCAGCATTATTTTCTCCCAGACTTACAAGAAGAAAAGACAATGGAATTTCAAAATCTAAAGCAAGGAGGTATGACCATCTAGGAATAAAAAACCAGACTTACTCAACTGTCTCGTTATACCCCAAGAGATGGTGCAAGACGAAGTAAAGAAGACCAAGATATTTGAACAGGGACTTAGGCCTGGACTTAGGACCAAATTAGTACAATTGTGCATTCTGAGGTTTGAAAAATTGGTTCGACGAGCTTCAGCTTAACTGGAAAGAAGTGCGAAGTTGTGCATGGTCTAGAATAGTAATATATTTTGTTAGTTGCATTTCTTGCTACCCATGAATGGAAAACTTGCACAGTGTTCTGTAGCAAGAAATTATGACTTTTGTAAAGCATGAAATTTTTGGGAATTTGGATCATCTCGTATCTTGTGCTTATTTAATTAAGTGTTTGGGATAAGGCATAAAACTAAAATTTTTGCTTTCTCCTTGGTAAGCCTCGTTTTCTTCTAAGGAGGGAGTGGTCACCGACCTTCAAGTAGTGCAACCGAGAGCTAGAAGATATACTGAGACTTGACTTAGGAACTAGAAAGGAGATACGATGAAGCGAGAACGATCGTGAGTAGAAAGGCTCCAAAATGATCCACAGAGTGAGATGTTCCCCAACATTCCAGACGAGGGATGAAATATGCCCCAGAGTGTTCTGTGGAGTGGGAATGATCTCAAGTATTTCGAGATAAGAGCGATACTCACGGGAAATTCGTGTAATGACGTTGGCTCCAGAGTGATTCACGGAGTGAGATGTTCCCCAGCATTCCAGATGAGGGATGAAATATGCCCCAGAGTGTTCTGTGGAGTGGGAATTATCTCTAGTATTTCGGGACGAGAGCGATACTCACGGGAAATTCGTGTAATGACGTTGGCTCCAGAGTGATCCACGGAGTGAAATGTTCCCCAGCATTCCAAAAAAGGATGAAATATGCCTCGGAGTGTTCTGTGGAGTGGGAATGATCTCCCTTTTTTGGGACGAGAGCGATACTCACGGGAAATTCGTGTAAGGACGTTATCTCTAGAATGATCCATGGAGCAAGACATTCCTCAGTATTCCAAACGAGGGATGAAATAGGACCCAGAATGATCAGTGGAGCAGGAATTGATCTCCAGTATTCCAGGGATGAGAGCAACCTTCACAAGCAAGTTAGTGGGACGACGGCTCTAGAATGATCCATGGAATGAGACATTCCTCAGTATTCCAGACGAAGGATGAAATATGACCCAGAATGATCTGTGGATTAGGAATTGATCTCTAGTATTCTAGGGACGAGAGCAACATTCACAAGTAGGTTAGTGGAACGTTGACTCTAGAATGATCCAAGGAGCGAGACATTCCTCAGTATTCCAGACGAGGGATGAAATATGCCCCAGAATGATCTGTGGAGTAGGAATTGATCTCCAGTATTCCGAGGATGAGATTAGTACCCACGATGAAATTCAAGGATGAATAGGGGCTCCAGAATGATCCACGAAGGGAGATATTCCCCAGTAATCCAGGCGATGGATGAAATATGCCCCAGAGTGTTCTGTGGAGTGGGAATGATCTCCAGTATTTCGGGACGGGAGAAAAACTCATGAGGAGTTCGTGTGGTGAGGGCTCCAGAATAATCCGTAGAGCAAGATATTTCCCAGTATTTCTGGAACGTGGGACGCAATAGGCCCCAAAAAGTTCGATGGAGGGGGATTGATCTCCAGTAGTTCAGGACGAGTGCGACATAACCCAAGGTGATTCATCCCTAGTACGGTGGATGCGGGATGAGGCAGACCCCAAAATGATCCACATAATCAGATTGATCTCCAGGATGGAATGATGCGTTAAGCACTTTAAGAGTCAGTTTTCGAGGGTGTTCCTTGAGGAATTGGAGATGGTCAAGAAAAGTATCTTCTGATCATTGATGATTGTCTGCTATTTGTGCCCCTAGCGTCAAACTGGGGACAGAACGATTCTAAGGAGGGAGTAATGTAAATGATTGTCTGCTATTTGTGCCCCTAGCGTCAAACTGCGGACAGAACAATTCTAAGGAGGGAGTAATGTAATACCTCAGATTGTACAATACTTATATATATATATATATATATATATATATATATATATATATATATATATATATATATATATATATAGTCAGTATGTTTGCATATATTGCAGTGTTAGTTTGATTGTATGTATACGTATGATGATGGGGTGCGGTTAGGTTTGTGGGGCAGTCCATGAGGGTGGGTGCATTCTAAATGATGCACGAGAATGAGGAGGACCGATACTAGTGCAGGCACTAGTTATGGGTACAGCACATATGCAAATATATCATTGTATGATACTACAGTGGGTATACTTTGCGTACACTCAATTTAACATCTCATCTCTCATTTGGAGCTTGATCAAAACCAAATTAGTGCAGCCCAAACATTGTACTCAAAACAATGAGCCAAGAGACCATTGTTTTACAAAACCATCCTAGCCTAGTCTACCCTATCCCCTACCCTAAGCCGGCCTACACCCCCCTCTCTTTCCTCCCTCTTTCCTCATTCCTCTTCCCATCAAAACCCACTCATTCTCCTCCATAGTTCTCAAATTTTCAGAACACAAACACAAAAAAAAAGTAAAAGAGAAGGAGAAAAAGAAGGAGAAATTGAAGATGAGCTCTCACTTGGAGTGGATTCTTGGAGGAGAAAAGCTCAAGACTATCACCTACTCTCAAACCAAATCAGGGTGGAGAGTTTCTCTAAACTTGTCTTGTTTACTCTTTTTGATTCTTGCATGCATGAGTAGTGGTAGGAGTTGAGAATGGTTGTCTAAGAGATTGAATGTTGAATCTGAAACTAGAACAGAAAATCTTGATTTGCATGTCTTTTTCTAGAATTTCCCGAGAACAAACTACATGGAATTTGATGATGAAATTTTTACAGATTGTTCCCTTATGTGTCTTGATGATGCATGAATTATTTTGAAATTTTCTGAGGTTGTTTGGTATTTTAATAAAATCCGTTTTTTGAACAGAGCCGTAAGGCAGAAGCAGGATATGTACACTGTGATACCTGAGATTGAGGAAAGTCTTATAATTAATTGGCACATGATCTTATTCTGAAATTTTTACCATGTTTTCTCACATGTATCTAAACTCTAAGAAAAAATCATGAAATTAATTTGATGAAGTTACATGCATGTTCAAAATTAGTCTATCAACAGTAGTTAGAACTGTGACTGAAGAACAGTGTAAGCTTTATGCTTGTTTGAAACATGAAGAACCCAGTGTATACCTGGAATTTGGACATGAACCTTTTTGCATGTTGTTCATAATGATGTCTAGTTTCTGTAGTACGAATTTGGTGACTATTAGATCAGTATATGATTTATGATGAATTTTATAGCATGTACTACGCTTATTTTAGTCAGAATGGATACTTTGATAAGATGATACATTAGAGGCTCTGTAAGAGCAGATTTTGAGAAAGTGTTCTCCTAGAGAATTGTAGTGGACATCTAGAGCTTTCTAAAAAAACTTGTTTGAAGTGATTCTAGTGAGTGGATGATTTAATATAATTTTTACAAGACTGGACAGAAACTAGGTGTTGAGTTGAATATCTGTTTGAGTAAGACTTAGTGGGTGATTTGGTACACCTGAGAGTAATGTATGTTTTAGGGGGATCAAATGGCATAATTTAGATTGGTGATCAACTACGAAGTTGTAGAGGACACCCACACCTTTCTATAGAAACTGAGTTGGTAGCATTCTGATAAGCATGTAGTGATTTATGCTACCGGTAAGGTGCAGCCAGTGTACAAGAAGTACAGAGGCTGAGGCTTGAGAGGCAAATTTGAGGACTTAGATGATAGAATCTGAGGTTATGATCAACTAGGAAGTTGTAGCATAGGCCTTTACCTTTTCAGATTGGGCTTGAACACCCAAATCTGAGTTGTTTTGTAGGAGTTACGATCTTTTTAAGTTTCGTGCAGAAACATCGTAGTTTCTTAATCTTGGCTTTGACTAAGTGTCAAGAGGACCTTTCCCCTGTGTACCTAAAGAGTTGATGACTCGCTGTTTGGGGATGATTGGTGCCTATTGCTGGCTTTTTTCGACTCCCATGGGGGATTTGGTGACTCGAGTCAGTCACTAGGGTAGGGTGATGCCTTACGTCCGTCGACCCTAGTTACGAACTTCCACCGAGGCACAGGACGTCCAAGTTGGTGCCTTCAATTTAAGTTCATTGCCCGGTTGGGGCTGAACACATAAGTTCATTTCCCAGTTGGGGCTAAACACATAAATTCATTACCCAGTTGGAGCTGAATGCAGGCTATGGTACTGGACAATTCCAAGCCAGGGGAAGTGATGTGCAGGACTGTGTCGCCAGGATCAGAGGTCGATAGGCAGAATTTTTGGAGGCAATTATATTTTTACCCAAGTGATTAGAGTAAGACCGGGATTAGAGTGATGCATTAGGGGTATGTAACTTGCATTAGTACTAGCAGACTATAGTCGGGTGTTGTACTTTCCTGTCGTAGGGATACGGACTCGGTTCGTCCGGTTTGGGTTCACGGGTTCAGTATCTCGATCTGTTAATTCCGAAGGATGCCGTGGAAGAGACGGGGAGAGCACTCCTATCGGGTAGGGGGATTTGACCCTCAAGTACGGTGGGTCCCTATCCGCGTGGTGTATGATATATATTATGACGTCAAGGGTACATGGTTTGTACCGGAAGGTTTTGCAACGGCTTCCTGAGTGAGGTTCGTTCGCGGGTACTGAGTGGAAAACATGACCACCACTCAGGCACTGCAGTGGCAGAATTAGACCGACCAACTTCTTGAGTGCGCATCAGTGTCATGAAATAATATGTAATTGCATTTAAGACTAAGTGCACAATCGCACACGATATCAATAAGATAGTCCCCCTTAGCTTTGTTTGTGATCAAGTGTGTGCTTTCCAAGTAAGAGAAATTGATGTATTATATCCTAGCGTCAGTTGTATGCAACTGACGTGCCCACAGTTTCTATGCAGGATAAAATGAATGACAATACTAAAGAAGGAATGTTTCTTAAAGAAATTTTCAAATTGTTATTTATTTCATGTATCATGTTGTAATTATAATTTCGCTGCGTTGATGTAAAACATTGTTGTATAAAAAGTTTTTAAATTCCTTATAAAATTGTACAAAATGAAGTGTAAATATCCTTTGGAACTTTAAATTCAGGCTTATTTGGAATTCGGGGTGTTACATTCGAAGTCCATGTCGAACGGCAAGGACGTTGTTGGCCGATGGCCTATGACTTGAGGGATTGAAGAAACCCTCATGGGTGGTCGAAGTCCAAGCCGAGCGGCGAGGATGTCGTTGGCCGAAGTCTGAGCCGATGTTCTAGGACTTGAGGGATTGAAGAAACCTTCATGGGTGGTCGAAGTCATACCGAGCGGCGAGGACGTTGTTGGCCGAAGTTCGAGCGATGGCCTAGGACTTGAGGGATTGAAGAAACCCTTATGGGTGGTCGAAGTCAATGCCGAGCGGCGAGGACGTTGTTGACTGAAGTCCGAGCTGGTGGTCAGGGACTTGAGGGATTGAAGAAACCCTCATGGGTGGTCGAAGTCCATATGGAGCGGCAAGGACGTTGTTGGCCGAAGTCCGAGCCGATGGCCTAGGACTTGAGGGATTGAAGAAACCCTCATAGGTGGTCGAAGTCCATTCCGAGCAGAGAGGTTGTTGTTGGCCAAAGTCCTAGCCGATGGTGAAACCCTTATAGGTGTTCGAAGTCCATGCCGAGCGGCGAGGACGTTGTTGGCCGAAGTCCGAGCAGGTGGCCTAGGACTTGAGGGATTGAAGAAACCCTCATGTGTGTTCGAAGTGTAACACCCTAGAAATTTAAAAAAAAATTGAGATTAATAAGTGAATTAAAATGATTTTTGGTGATTTAATAAATATTTTTCTGAAATTTATCTTTTTATACGTGCAAAATACGTGCAAATATTTTCTTGGGTACTCAAAGTCCGAAATTATTTTGGGAAAACCTAATATTTATTAGTAGGTATTATTTATGAATTTTCTGGATTTTTTTGATATTTATTTGACATGTTTGCAAATATTACAAAAAGAGGGACTTTTGTGCAAAATTACAACTTAGAGTAAAAAACTCCAGATTTTTAGATTTCTGCGCTGAGCATGATGTCTGGCCAACTCAGAGGTAAAGATTTTAATTTTCTTTCTAATAGATTTGGTTGTTTTTGCTAATTTATTGAAGAATAGTCTTTTTGCAAAATTATCAATTGGAGGCAAAAAAGTTGCAAAATTTATTTTTCTTGTTTGATGTGGTTGCCAGCCAGATCTGGGGAGGTTACTTTTGTTTTAAATCTCAACTAAATTGGTTAATCTAATTACCTAGTATAAAGGATCTATATATGTAAAGATATATTCTAAAGGAATATTTTGCAAAATCTTCTCAAAATCCTAATACTCCAGATTTTGGCCTATATAGGGGCTGCTACAGCCGTCCCTTCTCTACAAAAAACAAAGGGATATTTATATTATTGATTTTCTTGGAGTTTCGAAGCGAGGATCTTGGATTTTTTTTGCGAAAGGATGAGCTTTTCTTATTTCTTTATTATCTTCGTTGATTTTTCAATAAGGTGAGTGACATATATTTGATTTCTTGTTGTTCTATGCATGCTAAATATGAAGATTTTCCTAGTAGAATGCATGTTATATGATTTTATGATGATATAATGAATATATTGATGGATGGACAATTAAAAGTGGAACTTTTATGAATGATGTGCAATTGATAAATAAAATTTCTATATAGATAACTTAAGAATGTTAAGAACTTAGTAGGAATCATGGGTATGTTGTTTCCTTTATGTTTTTGTTGAACTGATGATATATAATGAGTTTGTAAGACTTATAATGCATAAAGTGAATAAAGATGGACTCTTTACTGTGTATGTATGTATACTTTTTGTTTTGATGTTTCGATTGGATGGAATTTGATTAAAATATGTTGTAGATACTAGTAATCAAGGGCAAAGTGATATAAATAGTTGTATATGTGTTTAATAAATTGCAAGAGAGGCTTTGGATCAAAAGGACCAAGTTTTATGCATCAAAAGATTGAGTTTATGTCATCGGGTCTGATGGTGCAGGCCGAAATTGATGTTTTTGAAGTTTTGTATAGTTTTCGATTGGATCTTTGACTTATAATGTTACTGAGATTGAATTGAACATTGTACTACTCTTATACCATGATTCTTGTTTATTTCAATGATATATTTACACATATATACACATATAGTCCTATATTTCTGATGTTGAAGAGTTTTGATGAAAAATTGCTCTTTTGTGAATTTGATGAGAGTTTGATTTGATTTATAAAATTTAGAATGTTAAATAAGTTGTATTTGATCATCTCAGGATTTTTATTTCACAAATTCATGCTTTTAAAGATTTCAAACTATGTATTAGTTGAGAGGTGCACGAATATTAAAGCTGTGTTTTTGAACATGTCAGTCGACCGCACCCATTTAATACACAAAGTGTCGGTCGACTGTCAGTTGTGGATTTTCAGATTTTTAGCTTCACATTCGACCGTCGTTTTTTGAACTAGCATGACAGTCGACCGTCAGCTGTGCTGCTGATTGCTTTTGTTGAGTTTTCTTCTTGATTTCTTGAATGATTATTTATTTGAACTTATGGATGATTGGTCTACTGTTTTAGATGAAGTTTTTGCTACAGAATACTATTTTTAACAGAGAGTTACAATTTGATTATAATAAAGTTTAACTCGTAATTCTATGATTTTAGAAAGCGTAATACATACGGATTTCGAAGGATCAATGTTTTGTGATTTTTCTATGACTTCAAAATGTAAAGCTCAGTTGTTTAAGAGATTTAATCTCAGATTTTATTTCAGGAAATTTTGTGAGTATTCAGATAAATTTGGATTTGTGCGATTTAAAGAAGTTTTCTTAATATGAACGAATTGATGATGGAAATTAAGAGTTTTAATGAAAGATTTTGTGTTGATATTTGAGTTGTGAGTCTCTAGAGGTTGAGTGGGATTCCTGTAAACTGGCAAATGAGATTTTATGGATATTGGCCAGTTGGGGCCTTGGTGTTGTTTTAGTAAAATTAAGTCCGACAGGGTACACCAACTCTAGGGAGGGGGAAGTTAAGTTTTAATTAATAATAATCAACCTAAGGATAGGCACTAAAGGAGATGTGATAGAACTTGGGAAATGTAAGTATGGACGATGTTGTTAGTCCGACGGATGTATTTCAGGACTGTGTTTTGTTGTGTCCCTAGAGGAAAGTTGGTATGTTCGCTTGTCAAGGGTCGGCAGGCCTATTCAAAGAACATACGCTGCATTCGCGTGTCGAGGGTTGGCAGGCCTATTCACTGGATGTACTGTGTATCTGCATGTCGAGGGTCAGCAGGCCTATTCGTGGGGTACATGGCAAGGAGGCGATTCTCCGGTATTAAAGTTATGCTTACATGATGCTTGCGCTCGAGGGTTGTTAGGCCTATTTGCGGAGTATTCTAGATCTTATTTCTATCACCATAGGAGGATTAGTTGCATAACGAGAAATTTATGGACATAACCCTACAAAGTGGAGAACGATAAGGGTTTGCACCGGACCTATGTAGTATGGAATGTATAGAATCCGACAAGTATGCATTAGAGAGTTATCATACTGCATTGGTGTTTTTTTTACTTGTATTATGCATGATGTTTTCCTGTTTTCTACACTTGACACTTAGCTTAGTTTCACTTGATGTTTTATGCTTTATTTATCGCTATTTCATTATCCATGTGTTACTACTGTGGGAATGTGTCGATTATGAATTTATTCTTTATGTTCCATTTTAAAAAAAAGTTTATGTCACTCACACCGTTATGGCTGACCTCGTAGTTTTGGGGGTTAAGGTTATCTCTAGCCTCATGTTTTATAGATAGGTACTGTTAGCTTGGGATTTGAATGGTGGTAGTATGATCATATGGATTATGCAAATTGTAAAAGAATGTGTTGTAAAGAAAGAAATTGTAATTCAAGGTGTTTAATTTCCATTGTGCTATGTAAAGAATTGATGTAATAAAAGTTGAAAAAATCTGTGTTTGGTAATGTTTACTATTACATTGAGGTAGATGCTGGGAATTGTGCCACGTATTTCTGAATTTATTTATTAAAAATTCAGGGCGCTACACGAAGTCCATGCCGAGCGGCGAGGACGTTGTTGGCCGAAATCAGAGCCAATGGTCTAGGACTTGAGGGATTGAAGAAACCCTCATAGGTGGTCAAAGTCCATGCCGAACGGTAAGGACGTGAGGGATTGAAGAATCCCTTGTAGGTGTTCGAAGTCCAAACCGAGCGGCGAGGATGTGAGGGATTGAGAAATCCCTTGTAGGTGTTCAAAGTCCAAGCCGAGCGGCGAGGACGTGAGGGATTGAGGAGTCCCTCGTAGGTGTTCGAAGTCCAAGCCGAGCAGCGAGGACGTGAGTGATTGAGAAATTCCTCATAGGTGTTCGAAGTCCAGGCCGAGCAACAAGGATGTGAGAGATTGAGAAATCCACAAACTTTGTTTGTTTACAACAAAGTCTCCTGCCTTTATATCATGTTTGTTCGTTTACAAGAAAACTGGCACGCGTAGCGCTTACAGAAGTGGACTGTCCCTTACTTTCCCTCTTGAAACTTGATGAGGTGCTCCACGTTCCAGAGCCTCTTAACCATCCTGCCACCCAGGTCTTCGAGTTGGTAAGTACCGGGAAGAACCACTTGGGAGACCTTATAAGAGTCTTCCCAATTAGAGGTGAGCTTGCCTCTAGTTGTGGGCTGAGAGATTTCTAGCTTTTGGAGTACGAGGTCCCCTTCCTTTATGTTGGTCGGGCGGACTTTCTTGTTGTAAAGCCTCTCAACTCGTTGCTAATATATAGCCCGTCGGATGGTGGACCTTTCCCGTACCTCGTCAATGAGGTCCAGGTTCGCCCTAAGGTCGCTTGAGTTTGATTCTTCGTCGAAGCCCATGTACCTGGGCGAGGGGAGGCCGACTTCCAGAAGGATGACCGCCTTGGTCCCATACGCCAGATTAAACGGGGACTCGCCGTTCGAAATTCTCTTGGTAGTCAGGTGTGCCAAAGGACGCTTGATAACTCTTCAACCCATAGACACTTGGAGGATTGGTCCAGCTGCTTCTTGAAATCGTCAAGAATTTTTCGATTGGCATTTTTTGCTTGTCCATTTGATTGTGGGTGAGAGATTGATGAGAAGCATTGTTGAATGCCTAGGTCTTCACAAAACTTGTGAAATTTTTTGCCGGCAAATTGAGTTCCGTTATCGGTGACTAGCATGCGCGGGATCCCGAACCAACAGATGATGTGTTTCCAGAAGAATTGTTGGGCTTGATGCTCCGTGATTGTGGCTAGGGTTCTGCCTCGAACAACTTGGTGAAGTAGTCGACGGCCACGATGAGGAATCGCCTTTGGCCAGTAGCCTATGGAAAGGGGCCGACCAGGTCCATTCCCCACATGGCAAAGGGTGTAGAGCTGGCAAGCGACTTCAGCTCAGCTTGGGGCGAGCATCTAATGGGAGAGAACCTTTAGCAGGGGTCGCACCCTTTTACAAGGTCCTGAGCGTCTTAAAGCATGGTAAGCCAGTTGTAGCCGTGGTTTAGTGCCTTTCGGGCCAGCAACCTGCTACCCATGTGACATCCCCCAATTCCTTCTTGCAGCTCCTCCAGGGTGTACTTAGCTTCATCTGGCTTCAAACAATGGAGATAAGGTCTCCTGTCAGCCTTTATGTAGGAGCACTAGAAGAGGATGTCCCCAATTAAGGTAAATCTTTCGGACTAGACCCTTGTAGTTCGCGCCAAGGCACGGTCCTGCAGCAACTCTCCATTGGTCAGGATTTTTTGTATGGGATCCATCAATGTCTCAGCTTGATTGTCAAAGGCGAGGTAAAGGACTTCAGGTTCTTCGATGCTAGGTTTGAGGAGGACCTCGACTAGGACAGCGCGGTCTAGTCCTCCGAGTGATGATGACACAAGTTTAGACAAGGAGTCAGCGTGACAGTTTTGCTCTTTTGGGATCCTCCAGACCTCTGCCTGCTCGAAGAGCTCCAGGTGCTATTTCGCGTATGCCAAGTATTGGCTCATCCTAAGGTGGCTTCGTATTTCCTGGTGATCTGATTGACCACGAGTTGGAAATCACTGAAGACCCGTATTTATCTTGCCTCTGGCCGGTAGGCCAGTGTAAGTACAGAAATCAGAGCTTCATATTCTGCCTCGTTGTTAGTGGTCGAGAAGTTGAGTCAAAGAGAATACTGGAAGACGTAGGCGTCGAGGCCCCGAAGGATGACGCCAGCTCCACTCCCTTCCTCGCATGATGATTCGTCCATATAGACATGCCGGGGCGTCCTCCCGAATTTCTGGGGACTCAGGGATGGTGCACTCCATAATGAACTCAACGAGAGCCTGGTCCTTGATGGCTGTCCGAGGGTGGTAGCTGATGTCGTGTTGGCTGAGCTCGATCGACCACTTGATTAAACAGCCAAAGTTTTTGGGCTTGTCAAGGACCACTTTGAGAGGCTGATCCGAAAGGACACAGACGGAGTGGGTCTGGAAGTAGGGTCGGAGTTTTTGTGCAGCCATCACCAACGCATAGGCCATTCTTTTCGTCTTGGGGTATCAGATCTCGGCATCATGCAAGACCATGCTAACATAATAGAGGGACTTCTGTACCCCTATCCTCCTCTCTAACCAACACAATGTTGAGCGCTTGTTCAGTGGCGGCCAGGTAGAGGAATATGGGTTCGCCCGGCTCTGGCTTGCTGAGGAGCGGTGGGTTGGCAAGATAGGCTTTGAGCTGGTCAAACACCTCTTGCTGAGAGGTTTCCTATTCGAAGCTTTTTGCCCCTGGAGGGCCTTGAAGAATGGGAGCGACTTCTCTCCTGACTTGGAGAGGATATGGCCGATGGCTGCCAGTTGCCCGTGATCCTTTGAACTTCTTTGACGTTTTTCGGTGGAGCCATGTTGAGGATGGCTTGAATCTTTACGAGGTTTGCCTCGATGTCGTGCTGGCTCACGACAAATCTGAGAAACCTACCTGAGGAGACGCTGAAGGCACATTTAGAGGGGTTGAGTCTCATATTGTGGGATCGTAGGACCCCAAAAGCCTCCTCGAGGTTGTCGACATGATCCTGAATTCTGTGGCTTTTGATGAGCATGTCGTCGACATACACTTCCATGTTTCGGCCGATCAGATCTTTGAAGACCCGGTTGATAAGCCTCTGATAGGTAGCACCAACGTTCTTTAGCTCGAAGGGCATAACCTGGTAACAGTAGAGGTCTTGGTCGGTCACAAAGGCGGTCTTTGGTATGTTCGGGGGGAACATTCTTATTTGGCTGTAGCTTGAGAAGGCATCCATGAAGGGTGTTGCCGCTAAATTTGGTGTGGGGGCAAACAGATGAATTTGTGGATTCTTAGGGAAACTGAATAGAAAACCTGTGTACCTGTTCCGTTGGTCTTCGATCGTCGATCCCGCCACGGACCTGCAAAAAGTGCGAGACACCGGGGTTGTTCCTGGCGACGCACCCTCCGACGCTCAAGTCAGTAATCTAGGAAGACTATGAATGAGCGCAAAAACTGGTGAAAGATTGATTACCTCTTAATGGAGATGGATGGGGGGTATTTATAGGCGTCTCAGGGAACAGATTGGGAATGTAATCCCCGTGATCTGATATGGAATATTCCCCTTGTAAGCAGATTAGGGATGTAATCTGATAAGGTATATTCCTTGTAAGCAGATTAGGAATTTAATCCCCAAATTCCAGTGAAAAGATAGATGTATATCAGGGTCGTTGATCGCGATTAATCAGGGACCTTGATTCTATCTTGTTGGATCGGGTGCGCAGCGGGTTGGAACCCTCACCCAGTTGTGGTGGATCCGTTCGCGGGTTACTGGATCTGCGAAAAGGAGACCTAATATCCGCTTCAGACCTGTTTTGTAGGTAAAATTACTGTTTCACCCTTGAATCTCGGGATTCGTGTCCCATTTGGACGACCTTGATTAAACCCCTATTTTTAGCCATATCACGAGCCCCCCACTCCCAAAGGTTGAGGTCATTCAGTCTTTGAGGAGTAGTTCGACTATTTTAGTGGCTAAGGGAGTTGTATCGAAGTCTGAATGGGTGTTTTTGGAATCCCGAAGTGGGTGGTGAAGCAATTCCTTTTTCCTTCTTGAAGCCATATGGTGTATCGAGTTTTTGTCTATTTTTTCAGGCTATTTATCTGATTTCGCGATGCGTCAACTAGTCGTTCAGGGGCTTTAGCTGCGTGTTCTAGGGAATAATTATTCGTTCGGAGGCTTGGAAATATCCCCCGAATTTTTAATTATTTCCTGGAATTTTTAGCTAATTTTCCCGAATTTTTAGTAATTTTTCGCAATTTTTTAGATAAATAAAATGATTTAAATAAATAAAAACTGAATTTTTAATATTCATTTATGACGTGGCATCATCAGAGCCCTCGATCAGGGCGGAGCGCGATTTTCGGAGAGATCAGATGGTCCCTGTTCCTCGGCACGCTTTTTCGCCGTATACGAGGTTCGGTACCTCGGTACTTCGGCTCGGCCTGGCATGCCGAGGGCCAGTGTCTCAGCTCGATGGTTCCGGGCTACGTGGCATCATCTGGGTCGTCCATCTCAGCGTGGATCCCCATAAAATGCTATCTTGTCGTTTAGTGGACGTGGCCAAATCTGGGCCGTCCATCATGACGAGCACGCTTTTTCACAAGATCCAATGGCTGATATGGGTCGGAGCGATTTTTTGCCATATATGAGGGTCGGTACTCCGGTACCCCGGCTCGGAGGGTCTGTGCCTCGGTTCGGAGGGTCAGTGCCTCGGCTCGATGGTTCCGGGGTACGTGGCATCATTTGGGTCGTCCATCTCAGCGTGGATCCCCATAAAACGCTATCTTGTCGTTTAGTGGACGTGGCCAAATCTGGGCCGTCCATCATGACGAGCACGCTTTTTCACAAGATCCAACGGCTGATATGGGTCGGAGCGATTTTTTGCCATATACGAGGGTCGGTACCCCGGTATCTCGGCTCGGCGCATCAGGGCTGTTTGGCCGAGGTACTGAGTTGGGTGTTTCGGAGGAAGTACCTCTTGAGGGCTCCACTCCTCTGCGCCCAGTAGCTCGGCTGCTCGGCTGAGCTGTTCGGTAGCTCGGCTGGGCAAGCCGATGGCAGGCAGCAAGGAGGGACGCGTGGCTAGATCTGGGCGGTCCATCATGGCGCGCATCTCGAGGATGGGGTTCAGATCACGAGAAAATGCTATCTTGTCGTTTTGTGGGCGTGGCACGATCTGAACCGTCCATCAGATTCTGTCGCGAATTTTAAAGAGATCCGACGGTGACTTCGCCTCGGGACGATTTTTTGCCATATACGAGGGTCGGTACCCCGGTATCTCGGCTCGGAGCGTCAGGGCTGTTTGTTTCGACGGTGGGCAGTGGCTCGATTGCCCAGCCGGGCTGTCCGATAGTTTTCTCGTAGGTGGCCGAAACGTTGACTTGGTATTTTGAAGAGTCTCTTGCTTCTCGTAACTTCGTAACTTTTCCGCCTGTCGCTTTGGCTCCTTAGTGGGCTTTTTGCGTTTCCCAAGGAGGCCCAACTTGCTAGGGGTTATAAGCATTCACCCTCACTCTCAAGCTCATTTCTTACTTTTTACTCAAGTTTTTTACTTTCGATCTCTAAGTTCTCTGCTAGCGGCAATTTTCTCTCTAAGGCGTTGCCGTTAGCTGTCGCGTGGGCCAGGCGATTTCCGGCGAGAGCACTCCGACCGTGGACGTCACTTCAAAAGGTCAGTTCACTTAGTCTGAATAATTTTTCTAGAGATGTCTCGAGTGAATTCGGGGAGTGGGGCCTCGTCTTCGGGCGATGAGGGTGCCGAGGAGAGGAGGAGGTCGGAGATCCGGAGGAAGGGTAAGCAAGTTGCCGAACCATCTATAGCCGAGACGAGGAAGGAGAAGAAGAAGAGGAGGGTGGAAGCCCAATCCCCCGTAGTGGAGGTGATTATGGAGAATCCGAAGCAAGCCCCCGAGATGGGATGGTACCCTTCCGTCCTGTCCGGTCATTCGGGGGTCAGGCAGTACCAGGGCGATTTGCTGGAGAAGGCGATTTATGGGAAGTCTAAGATCGTCGAAGAACCTAACCCGGCCCTTCCCACCGAAGCCGACGAGCTCATCATGCTGTTATCCGAGAAGGACCTACTCCGGGTCAGAAAGGCTTTCGCCATCCCTCCGGAGTACAAACTAATTCTCCCAGGTCCCGGGATACGAGCGAATTCCAAGCTGCCGTCGTCGGACATGTGCATGTTCGACGTCGACTCCTTGCATGCCGGGTTACGTTTCCCTCTGCACCCATTCATCCTCGAGATCCTCGGCTGGTACTGCCTCGCGCCAACCCAGTTCATGCCGAACACATGGCGCCATGTGAACGCCTTTATGCTTCAGTGCTACCGAGCCGAAGTAGAGCCGGATCTCACGGTCTTTCGAGGATTGTATCGAGTAAACCGGCAGCACAAGACGGAGTATTGATACTACTTGGGGCCGAGGAAGGGTGTTAAGATTATAGAAAACCCTGACTCGATTAAGGGTTGGAAGGAGAAGTATTTTATAGTAAAGGGCGAGGCGATTCGGCCCATTCCGACTCGTTGGAAGGTGGAGGTGCCGAATTTCGCGCGCGCCGACCCTGTTTTGTCTGAGGCCGAGGAGGAGGTGGCGAGGAAGATAATGGCTCTTCCGATACTTAGTTGGAGGGATTTGACGGAGGAGGTGTTGTTCGGGTCCGGCCTAAGCCCCATCGACCCGAGTATGCTCCTGACATCTCATTTTCATTTTTCTTTTAAGTTTTTGGTTCGACTTGCTAACTCGTCTCCCCTTTTTTTTTTTTGGCTCGTCGCAGAAGCAATGAAGATCGACTTCAACTCCATGATGGCCGACAGGTCTAAGTTGGCCGGGGGGAGAAAGAGGAAGAGGGCGGCCGCGACTGCCTCGTCGACTCCGCCACCCACTGTCGCCTCGACCATCTCCCCGCCCCCTCCAACCATTGAGGCGCCCTCGGAGGTTGTCGTCGTTGAGGAGCCCTCGTCCCCTGTGGTCCCTGGCGTGATCGAGGGGACCTTCGACGTGAACGCGGCGCTGTCGATCGAGGCACCACCGCTGACCAAGGCTGCCGAAGAGATTCTGACCGAGCAGCACAAGCAGCTGTTCGTGCTGAATTGGCGAGTGAAGAACCATGACGGGTTCCTCGGCAATTCGCAAATGTCAGTGCAGGTCGTCAAGCACTTGGCGACCCCGAAGGATCGAGCCGCGCTAAAGGCGGGGACGGTGGGTGACGACACCTACGAGGTGGCTCGGTCACTCGTCTCGGTAAGTTTCTTGTTGCTAAGTTTCTTTTTGCTAAGTTTCTTTTTGCTAAGTTTACTGCTCGGTTTGCTTAGTGCTCTCATTGTTGTCTTCGCAGGCCACTTGTCACTTCGGCCATCTTCTCGAGATGTTCGCCGAGCAGGAGAAGGAGCTGAGGGCCGCGAGCGACAAAGACCGGTTGGCGAAGGTGAGGGCGGTCAAGGAACTCGAGGCCGAGCAGAGGAGGGCAGAGGCCTTGGAGGTTCGGGTGGCCAACCTTGTCGCCGACCTGGAGAAGGTCAAGGAGACTCTAAAGGCGGAGTCTGCCAAGGATGCCAAGGCCGCCGAGGAGCTGGATGCGGCGACGAAGTCCTTGGCCGAAGAGAAGGCGGAGAAGGAGGCCCTGGCGACGAAGATCCGGGCCGAAGTGGAGAAGGAGGTCGAGGACGAAGCGAAGAAGCACATGGCCGAGAACATGGAGCGGTCTTACCAAACGGCGCTCGACCATGTTCAGGAACGGATCGCGGGCTTCGAGCGGGTCGGCTACCGACTGTGGCCAGGGTCGCCTTCAGGCAACGAGGGAGAGGAAGGCGAAGGCGACGACGGAGAAGGCGAAGACGAGGAGGGGAAGGACGGCCGACCGGTGGCGGACGGCCAGGTCGACGAAGGGAGGATCGAGGGGCCATCTGTTAAGGCGCCCGTGGTCGAGGCGGCGACGCAGGTGGACCCTTGATCCCCTTGTTAAATCTTTGTAGTTTTCGTTTTGTCATTGTAATACCTTTTGCGGACTGGCCACCGCTTTTTAATGAATGAAGTATTTTGACTCCGAAATTTGTCTAAGTGTTTGGCTCGGTAGCGTGGTATTTCAATTCTATCCCTTTCGTATTTCAGATTGCCGAGCAGACTCATAACACCTCGGCTGAACAGCGCCGAGCTGAGTTGTTTAAGCGATCTCGGGAGGATCGTCTCGAGGGTGAGGTTCACTTGACGAGGAGGATACTTCACAACTTGGAGATTCGGCATAGTGAGGCTTTGGTTGAACTGCACCACCTACGGATAGTCGAGGCCGAGCTATCTGCTAGGGAAGAGGAACTGGCGCGAGTTTCGGCCGAACGAGATGTCTTAGCGAAGAAGGTGGAAGAGCTGCAAAGGGTGACGGTCGACAAGAGTATCGAAGTGACCCACTTACGCCGCGTCATATCCGACAGCGCTGAGTACCCCGGTTCGGCAAAACTTCCTCGGTTTAAGGTGATAGTAAAGGATGACACATTGAAGGATCGCATCGTCGAACTGGAGGAAGAAGTTGCTCGGCTCAAGCCTCAGCCGGTGAGGGCTAACGTCCGGAGCACCTCGTGCACCTGCGAAGAGATCGAGCGAGGGATCACGTTCTATCAAGCAGCGAGCCGGACTCCTATCGTAGGCAGGTCAGCCGCCGATGCCCAAAGCGGTGTGGCGGTGTCTTCAAGCGGTGCTTCGGTTGGAGCAACCGTTAGGGTCAGCGGCGAGGAGGCGTCTCGGTTCGTCGGACTGGATTCGAGCTCGGAGGTCAAGAAGCGCCGACCCAAAGTGTCTCTGAACCGGAGCATACCCCTTCCTCGGAAGTAGTAGACGGGTCGTGTCTTGTTGTTGTAACCTATTCGCAAGTTTTTGTTGTTGTAATCCCCTTTGTAACTTTGACCAAGTTATTAATTGCATTGGGTTTGTTTTATCCGAACTGTTCTATGCTGTCTTCTTATTTGCGCTCTAGTCGCACTAATTAGGGTAGGCTCGAAACGAACCGTGAGACAGGTGTTCGGCTCGTCGAACTCCTTGGCCTCGAAATTTTCTCTTTTGCTGCGCTTCTCAGCCTGGCCCGGTCCCTTCAGGTGCGGCTTGGTTTGGCTATTAAGGCGCAGTTGTTTCTCGACTGTGCCCACGTGGCCTGATCGTTGCTTGGGGACCGGGGTGGCTTCCGCCGAGCGAGGTGAGGCGATCAGGGCCGTCTGATGTTTGCACGGATCTTGAGGCGGGTCCAGTTCCCAAGAAAACACTATCTTGTCGTTTTGTGGACACGTGGCTGAATGAGATCCGCTCATCACGCCCTAGCACACTTTCTGAGACGATCTGACGGTGGTTTCGTCTCGGGAGGTTTTTTTGCCATATACGAGGGTCGGTACCCCGGTACCTCGGCTCGGCGCGTCAGGGCTGTGATTTGTACCTAACTCCGGCCCGTTTGAGGACGAGTCGGAGAGATAGGGTCGAGCCATAGGGGAGATCCGGTCGTTAGGTTAGTTTAAGGGATGCGGGAGCAGTTCCGAATGGCGAGCTACTTCTAGTCCGCTTAGGAGCGAACTTGGGAAGTAGAATCAAGCCAAGTGTTGGACTCCGATCCATTCGACGGCTGCAGGAGCAATTTCGAACGGCGATCTACTTCCGGCTCGTCTGTAGACGAGCCGAGGAAGAAGAGTCGAGCCGAGTGCTGGACTCCGAACCATCGTGTGGTTAGTTTAAGGGATGCAAGAGCAGTTCCGAATGGCGAGCTACTTCTAGTCCGCTTAGGAGCGAACTTGCGAAGTAGAATCGAGCCAAGTGTTGGACTCCGATCCATTCAACGGCTGCAGGAGCAATTTCGAACAGCGATCTACTTCCGGCTCGTCTGTAGACGAGCCGAGGAAGAAGAGTCGAGCCGAGTGCTGGACTCCGAACCATCGTGTGGTTAGTTTAAGGGATGCAGGAGCAGTTCCGAATGGCGAGCTACTTCTAGTCCGCTTAGGAGCGAACTTGCGAAGTAGAATCGAGCCAAGTGTTGGACTCCGATCCATTCAACGGCTGCAGGAGCAATTTCGAACGGCGATCTACTTCCGGCTCGTCTGTAGACGAGCCGAGGAAGAAGAGTCGAGCCGAGTGCTGGACTCCGAACCATCGTGTGGTTAGTTTAAGGGATGCAGGAGCAGTTCCGAATGGCGAGCTACTTCTAGTCCGCTTAGGAGCGAACTTGCGAAGTAGAATCGAGCCAAGTGTTGGACTCCGTTCCATTCAACGGCTACAGGAGCAATTTTGAATGGCGATCTACTTCCGGCTCGTTTGTGGACGGCCGAGGAAGAAGAGTCGAGCCGAGTGCTGGACTCCGAACCATCGTGTGGTTAAAGAATTAAAGGCAGAGAGATGCGATAGTATCAAAAATATGAAAAACTTTATTTATTAATATCTAATGGTCGGCTGCTTCTAAAGTTGCTAACCGTTATTACAATGAGAAAATAAAGGAAAAATTACTACTAGTAACAGGAAGGGAGTGGTTCGACATCTCGAGTTACTTAGATAGGCGTAGTTGCCTTCTCTTGGTATTTCAAAAGATGGTCGGCATTCCAAGTCCTGGGAATTTCTCTGCCTTTAAGATCTTCTAGCTTGTATGCACCGGGGCGGATCACTTTTGAAATTTTGTACGGTCCCTCCCAATTCGGGGCCAGTTTGCTTTTCTGTCCGGGGAACGAGATGGCCAATTTTCGGAGGACCAGATCCCCTTCTTTGAGGTCTGTTGGGCGGACCCTTTTGTTGTAGGCGAGCTCAATTCTTCTCCGGTAACTTTGTTGCCGTATAGCCACTCTTTCTCAGATTTCGTCTATCAAGTCTAGGCTTGCTCTGAGCTCTCTGGCATTCTGCTCTTCTTCAAAAGCTATCAAACGAGGAGAGGGTATCCCAACTTCTAGCGGGATGAGGGCCTCGGACCCATAGGTGAGATTAAACGGACTCTCGCCTGTTGGGGTCCGCTTCGTGGTGCGGTGATTCCAGAGCACACTTGATAGCTGATCGACCCACAAGCCCTTGGAGCACTTGTCTAGCCTTTTCTTGATGCCGGAGAGGATCTGTCGGTTGGCATTCTCGGCCTGGCCATTTGACTGGGGGTGAGAGACGGAGGAGAAGCGGTGTTGTATGGCGAGGTCCTCACATAAGGCTCGGAAGGCAGCCCCAGCGAACTGCGTTCCGTTATCTGTAACTATGACCCGAGGAACGCCGAATCGGCAGATTACATTTTTCCAGAAGAATTGAACAACTCTATGCTCGGTGATTGTAGCCAGGGGCTCGGCCTCTATCCATTTTGAGAAATAGTCGACTGCCACGACTAGGAACTTTAATTGTCCAGGAGCTGGCGGAAATGGCCCTAGTAAATCCATCCCCCACATTGCGAAGGGGATCGGACTTGATAGGGAGGTAAGTGGTGCTTGCAGAAGGCGTCGGATGTCGGAATACTTCTGGCAGGAGATGCATTGCCGAACGTGTCGTTCGGCATCCCGTAGGAGAGTGGGCCAGTAATACCCGTAGTTTAACACTTTGCGTGCTAGGGCTCTGGAGCCAGAGTGGGCTCCGCCGATGCCCTCATGAAGTTCTTGCAGGGCGTAGTCGGCTTGCCCGGGGGAGAGGCACCTTAGATAGGGCCGACCATCCACCTGGGTGAAGGAGCGCTTATATAGAATGCCTTCGATTAATATGTAACGCTCGGCTCGGGTCCTTATCCTTCGGGCTTCCTTCGGATCCTGGGGGAGGAGTCCGTCTCTTAAAAACTCGACGAGGGGCTTCATCCAATTGTCTTCGAGGAGGACTGGCAGTGTTTCAACGGAGTCGAGCGCATCGTCCTCTATGCTCAGCTTCAGGAGGATTTCTATCAGAACAGTTTGTTCGAGGCCTTGAAGGGAAGAGGAAGCTAATTTGGATAGGGCGTCGGCCTGAGCATTTTCTTCTCTGGGGATTCTATGGATGAGGGCCTCCTCGAAGAGTGCCATGAGGCTTTTCACTTTAGCCAAGTATTTAACCATCCTGACATCAGGGGCTTCGTATTCGCCGAGAACCTGGTTGACGACCAACTGAGATTCGCTGAAGATCTGCAGGCGTCGTGCCCCTGCATTTCGGGCCATTCCAAGGCCGGCTATGAGTGCCTCGTATTCGGCCTCGTTGTTCGAGGCTTCGAAGTTAATACGGAGGGAATATTGGAGGACAAAGTCATCTGGACCTGCCAGGATGACCCCTGCCCCGCTTCCCTCGTTACAAGAGGATCCGTCGACATAGACCGACCAGACGGGTGGTCCCTTCATTGCTTGCTCGGAGTCGGGGATAGTTGTTTCCACTATGAATTCGGCCAGTGCCTGAGCCTTGATCGCGGTCCGAGGCTGATAAGTTATATCATGTTGGCTCAGCTCGATCGACCACTTCATGAGGCGGCCGGAAGTCTCTGGCTTGTGAAGGACTTGTTTCAGCGGCTGGTCGGTAAGAACGACCACCGAATGGGACTGAAAGTAGGGCCGAAGCTTTCTCGCGGCCATTACCAGGGCATAGGCTATTTTCTCGACTTTCGGGTACCGAAGCTCGGCATCCCGAAGCACTTTGCTGACGTAGTAAATGGGCTTCTGAGCCCTTTCTTCTTCTCTGACTAAGACCGCACTAAGCGTCTATTCGGAAGCTGCCAGGTAAAGGTAGAGTGGCTCGCCAGGTATTGGTTTACTGAGAAGAGGTGGATTGACGAGGTATGCTTTAAGCTGGTCGAATGAGTCTTGTTGCTGTTGTCCCCACTCAAATCTTTTAGCCCCCCTGAGGGCTTTGAAGAACGGGAGGCACTTCTCCCCGGATTTCGATAGAAAGCGCCCTATGGTGGCTAGGCGACCAGTCAACCTTTGAACTTCCTTGACATTTCTAGGAGGGGCCATGTCCAATATGGCCTTGATCTTTTCCGGATTTGCCTCAATTCCTCGTTGGCTAACCATGAAACCGAGGAACTTCCCTGATGAGACGCCGAACGCACACTTGTTCGGGTTGAGTCTCATATTGTGCTTCCTCAGAACATCAAATGCTTCTTGGAGGTCAGCCACATGATCAACGCCTCGGATGCTTTTCACAAGCATGTCATCGACGTACACTTCCATGTTCCGGCCGATCTGGGCTTGGAAAACCTTGTTGACGAGGCGTTGGTATGTTGCCCCTGCATTCTTTAGGCCGAATGGCATGACTCTGTAGCAATAAAGGTCTTGGTCGGTTACAAAAGATGTCTTAGGGACATCCGGGGGGAACATTCTTATCTGATTGTAACCCGAGAAAGCGTCCATGAAGCTTAGGAGCTCATGTCCCGAGGTTGCGTCAATCAGAGTGTCGATGCTCGGCAGAGGGAAGGGATCTTTGGGACAGGCCTTGTTGAGGTTGGTGAAATCAATACAAATTCTCCACGTCCCATTGGACTTCTTCACCATTACTACGTTTGATAACCACTCAGGATAATTTACCTCCTGTATGAATCGGGCCTTCAACAATTTTTCTACCTCCTCTTTGATAGCGAGCTGACGCTCGGGGGCGAACTTGCGCCTCTTCTGCTGAACCGGTTTGGACCCCGGATCAACGCTCAGGCGGTGGACCAGGAGTTCTTCGAAGATACCGGGCATGTCTGCAGCTGACCATGCGAAGAGGTCTTGATTGGCTCGGATGCATTTTACGATATCTGAGTATAGGGCAGACGGCAGGGTCTTGCTGACGAAGAACTTGCGGTCGGCTCTTGCTCCGAGAAGAGCACCTCCTCCAATTTGACCACCGGCTCAGAAGTCGGCCGAGCGGCATCTTGGGGAATTTCCAGTGTTTCTAATGAGAGAACGGGCCCGAGGGTGGAGGTCATATAACACTTGCGGACCTGCTCCTGATTGCCCCTTACTTCCCCTACTCCGGCCCGGGTGGGAAATTTCATTTTGAGATGATAGGCAGAAGGGACGGCTTCAAGGGCGGCTAGGCCGGGCCGACCCAAAATAACGTTGTAGGCTGCTGGGACAACTACGACCATGAAATCCATCGACTCCGTGCGGGTAGTAGGAGTTTTGCCGGCTGTGACATCGAGGGTAATCACCCCTTCAATAGTAACCGGCACTCCTGTGAACCCATGGAGCGTATAGCCGGCGGGCTTGAGTCTGTCTCGGGAGAGCTTCAGGCCCTTGAAAGCATCGAGAAAAAGGATGTTGACGGAGCTACCGTTATCCACTAAGATCCTCTCGACTTTGAAATTGGCCATGTGGAGACTGATGACGAGTGCGTCACAATGAGGGGTGCGAACACCCTCGAGATCTTCGTCAGAGAAGGTGACAGGCACTCTGAGGCCTTTGGGATGAGGGGTGGCTCGGACCGAGTTCACTTCTCTGATAAAAGCTTTCCGAGAGGAGTTCGAGGAGCCCCCCATTGGACCCCCATGGATGAGGTGGAGGACTCGCTCTTCCTCAAAATCTGGCGTCTCTTCTCGTTCCGGACGTTTGTTAGCCCCCCGAGGCTGGGGAGGAAGCTCGGCTCGGTCCTTTCTCACGAATTTCGCCAGCTGCCCCCTCTGGATAAGGGCTTCGATCTCATTTCTTAGAGCACGGCAGTCGTTGGTGTCATGTCCATGGTCCCGGTGATAGCGGCACCATTTCTCTTTATCTCTTCTCTTGGCGGGGGTGTTCATCTTGGGAGCTGGAGGTAAGACCCCTTCCTTTTCGACTTCCATGAAGATGGCGGAGATGTTAGTGGTGAGGGGAGTGAACTTCTCAAATCTAGGGGGAGGTCGGCGCTGGCCGGCATTATCCTTCTGGAGCTTCTTGGCTCCTTCTTCTTCCGCTCCCTTTCTCTTAAACCTAGAGGTAGACCCCTCCCAGTTGGGTTGCTGCTCGGCCTCTTCGGCCCGGATATACTTTTCAGTGCGAAGGAGGAGATCGGAAAAGTCATGTGGTGGCTTTTTGGCGAGGGAGGAGCGGAGGTTGGAATTGAGGACATTGGATTGAAATGCTACCGCGGCGACCGATTGGTCCAGGGATGCTATGGATCTGGCCTCAGCCGTAAACCTCTTCACGTAGTCTCTCAATTTTTCCCCCTTCTTCTGGTGGAGGTGCAATAGGGAGATGCTCGTCTTTTCGGCCCTTCGGCTGCTCACGAAATGTGTGACGAAGAGTGTTTCGAACTGCTCGAAGGAGAATATCGAGGAGGGGGCGAGACGAGAATACCACTCTCGGGCCGGTCCTTTGAGAGTTGCGGGGAAGGTTTTGCAGAGGAGGGCATCAGAAGCTTGATGTAGGAGCATCAGAGTCTTAAAGCTTTCGATGTGGTCAACTGGATCGGTCTCCCCGGTGTAAGTCTCGAACTGGGGAGGTTTGAACCCGAACGGGACGGGTGCATCCACTATGGTCCGGAAAAAAGGGGGTCGGCTAGGACGTAGGGTCCTTCCTTTAAACTCTTCTTCTCGGTTTATCTGACCCAGGAGCTTTTCTACTTCATTAAGGCGGCGGTTCATGGCGTCATCTCTCCGACGGTAATCTGCCGAGCCACGGGACTCGTCTTCGTATGAGGGAGAGCGAGGGCTGCGGCGATGGTAACTTCGGGAACGACGAGGACTTGGGGTGCACCTGGAGTTGGTAGGAGTGGGTCGAGGAGAGGGGGACCGTCGGCGAGGGCTTCGGACCGGAGGAGGGGATGGGAGCTTCGGCTCGATAGGGTTCTGACGGAGGTTGAGGGCCTGCAGGACGGACGCTTGGAACTGCTGGAACTCGGCACGGGTGATTGGTGCCTCATTGTTCCTGGGTTGTTGCCGACCTGCGGGAGAGTGCCTTCTTCGGTAATGATCGGGGGACTCCTTCCTCCCTCTTCGGATGAGGGACCTCCTGTACTCTCGGCGACGAGGAGATCGCTCATGCTGGCGGGAGGCTTCCTCCCGAGCCCGCTTTTCATCCAGATGACGACGGAGGTCATCATCTTTCTGGCATTTGGGGGTTGCATTGCGGCGAGCAGAGGCTCGGGGATGATGGGAGGCCATAGAGTCAGTGGAGGCGTTGTGGATGGAGAGGTTCTTTTGGTGAAGAGGCTGTTTCTGAGGGTTAGGACCCTTTGGATCAGGAGGGGGAAGGTTTTGTTGGAGCGGCTCTTCCGTGGTAGGGGGAAGTTGCCCTTGTTGCTGAGCGGGATCAGGAAGGACTTCTTGCTGGTCAGGATTGGGTACTCGGTTAGACCCTCTTGACCTGACTTTGCGAGGCGGCATGGCTGGAGAAGACCTGTTCTCGGGGAAGAGGAGAGGTTTCTATTCGTTAGTTTCCCACAGACGGCGCCAATCTGTTGCCGCTAAATTTGGTGTGGGGGCAAACAGATAAATTTGTGGATTCTTAGGGAAACTGAATAGAAAACCTGTGTACCTGTTCCGTCGGTCTTCGATCGTCGATCCCGCCACGGACCTACAAAAAGTGCGAGACACCGGGGTTGTTCCCGGCGACGCACCCTCCGACGCTCAAGTCAGTAATCTAGGAAGACTATGAATGAGCGCAAAAACTGGTGAAAGATTGATTACCTCTTAATGGAGATGGATGGGGGGTATTTATAGGCGTCTCAGGGAACAGATTGGGAATGTAATCCCCGTGATCTGATATGGAATATTCTCCTTGTAAGCAGATTAGGGATGTAATCTGATAAGGTATATTCCTTGTAAGCAGATTAGGAATTTAATCCCCAAATCCCAGTAAAAAGATAGATGTATATCAGGCCCAATGATCGCGATTAATCAGGGACCTTGATTCTATCTTGTTGGATCGGGTGCGCAGCGGGTTGGAACCCGCACCCAGTTATGGTGGATCCGTTCGCGGGTTACTGGATCTGCGAAAGGAGACCTAGTACCCGCTTCAGACCTGTTTTGTAGGTAAAATTACTGTTTCACCCTTGAATCTCGGGATTCGTGTCCCATTTGGACGACCTTGATTAAACCCCTATTTTTAGCCATATCAAAGGGGAATGTGTCTTTAGGATAAGCCTAGTTGAGGTCTGTGAAATCTATACAGATTCTCCATTTCCCGCCCGTCTTCTTCATCATCACAACATTGGCTAGCCACTCCGGGTAGCTAACTTCCTGAATAAACCATGCTGAGAGGAGTTTGCCTTCTTCTTCCTTCACTGCTTGTAGTATTGTAGGCCTTCAACTTCAAGTGGTAGGCGAAGGGAACCGCCTAGAGTGTGCAGAGGCCGGGTTTGCCAAAAATAGCATTGTAGGCCGTCTTGATATTGACTACCATGAAGTCCATTGCTTCGGTCCGGAGGGTCGGGGCCGTATCGGTAGTCACGTCAAGTGTGACAATTCCCTCGATTTGGACTAGAACGCCGGAGAACCTGTGGAGCGTGTACCCCGCTGGCTTCAATCTTTCGCGGGAGATTTTGAGGCTTTCGAATGCGGCTAGAAACAGAATGTTGACCGAACTCTCATTGTCCACAAAGATACGCCGGACCTCATGGTTCATCATGCCGAGGCTGATCACCAGTGCATCGCAATAGGGCAGTCGAACGCCTTCAAGATCCTCGTTGGAGAACGAGACCGTCAGTCTCTGGTCCACAGGGGGCAGATAGTTATGGAACGAGTTCACTTCTCGAACGAAAGCTTTGTTGGAGTTGTTCGATTCTCCCCCTATTGGCCCGCCGTGAACATAGTAAAGGATGGCCGGCGCAACGGTATCCTCGGGCTCAGACTCGAGCTCGGACCGCCTGCTGATCGTCCGAGGAGGAGGTGAAGACCGTGTATCCCTCTGGTCTCTGGGTGTGGTTCGGGTGAACTCCCTCAAGTATTACCTTTGGATTAGGGCTTCGATTTCGTCTTTGAGGGCACGGCAATTATCGGTGTCTTGCCTATTGTCCAGATGGAAGCGACAGTAGAACCTCTGGTCCCTCTTCTTATTGTTGTTAGGTCGGGGAGAAAGGTAGACGAAACCCTTGTCCTCGATCTCCAAGTGGATGGCCGATACGTTTTGCGTCAGCGGTGTGTACCTCTCAAAACGGGGGACCAGAGGGGAGCGTTTCTTTAGAAAACGGGTCCTTTTGGGCCTTCTTCATAGGTTCGGATTCTTCGGCCTTCCTCTTCCCCTTGCCAGGGGTTTCTTTCAAGCCTTCGGGATGCAGGGCCTCCTCGACTCGAATATACTTTTCGACCTTATTGAGAAGGTCAGGAAAGTCTAGGGGCAGTCTCTTGGCCAAAGAAGCCTTCAACTAGACAAGGCGAACATTGTGCCGAATGGCCACCGAGGAGACACTGGCGTCGAGGGACGAGACCTCCCTGGCTTCGGTTGTTAACCTCCGCACGAAGTCGTGGAGAGGCTTTCCTTCCTTCTGCTTGAGGTCCAGGAGGGAAGCGCTCATCTTCTCGACCTTCCTGTTGGTCATGAAGTGAGCAAGTAAGTTTGCTTCGAGATGTTCGAACAAGGAGACTGATCCGGGGGTGAGCTTTGAGAACCAATCCCTAGTCAGGCCACACAGGGTGGCAGGGAAGGTGCGGCATAGGAAAGGGTCCAATGCGTTGTGAATCATCATGAAGATTTTGAACTATTCCATGTGATCAGCTGGATGACTCTCGCCATTGTAAGTCTCGAAGTGAGGCAGCCTAAAATTTCTTGGAATCTCGATGTCTAGAATTTGGGGGGAGGACGGGGGTCAGCTTGGCTGATGCGCCTGACCGGCTTGCGGTCCTTCCTCGTTAATGCGGGTAAGGCAATTTTCCATCTCCTGGAGGCAGTAGAGGACGACTTCATTTTGCTGATGTGGTAGGGATGAACCGTGAGACTCGGGACCCTGACCCTCTTCGGGCCTTAGGCTGGCGGTTTGCTGTTCAAATCTGCGACCGCCTCCGAGGGCTCGGAGGATCTCGAGCCTGAAGTCCTGGAACTTGGCTCTCATGACTGGAGCCTGTTCGTGTAATACCTTAAACTTTCATTCTAATAAGATATTGATTTTCACGTGTTGTGCAAGTGCAAATTTTATGTGTGTATTATTTGTCTATTTTTATATACAAAATTTCTTTTGGTAGTATGAACAATTATTTTTCCTTTCCTTTATTTTTATAAGAGCCAAATTCTAAAGCCTAAAAACACTATTTTATTTGTGTTAGCCCACTTTAATTAATTATTAATTTATTGTCTTGGCCCACAAGCCTAAGCCCACTAATTGTGAAGCCCACTAATTTAATAAATCAATTAAATTGTCACACTTGTCATGTAGAGACAAATGGTGAACATTTTGATTAATTAAATTGTACAAACTTCTACATAGGGGTACTAGGTGGCACGTGCAATGCACGTAGTGTGCAATGCACACTCTTTGGTGGCCGGTTTGTGCATGAATGATGGGGAGTGTAGGTGTGTGTGCATGGGTGGTTACTTTGTGTGTGGGTGGTTGCTACAACTTCCCCTCCTATCCTAACCATTCATCCCATAACTATCCAATAAATCCTAGCCCTCCAATCCATTCTAAAATTTGTATAAATACTCCACTTCATACTTGTATTCTACACTAAAGCAAATATTGAAAGAAGGCATTATATAGGAGATACATATTAGTGTGTGAGTTTGAGTGGGTGTGTTCCTATTGGAGGCCGGCCCCCTTCTCTTTCAACTTGGAGTTCTCGGTTTTGGTGGCAAGGAAGCAAGAAGGAGATCGTGACATTGCAATCTAGGAGGAGAAGACACTCTCTCGCATTCTAGGAGGCTCTAGGAGATTTCTTATTGGTTTTCTTCAAAAAGGTGGGTGTTTCTCATGACTTCTATAGTAGAGATCATGCTAGGGAATGAAGTGGAATTATCATTATAAGCTACTAGTTGAAATGAAATGCATGTTTGCCAAGTTAGAAGAGAATTGATAAATTAGCAAATTTGTGTTGTTTGAGTACTATATTTATTAATTATGAGTAAAGTTAATGTTCTCTTTTTTTTCTAATGTTAGTATGCAAACTATGCCCTAAATACGAACTATGTGGATTAACTAGTAAAAGACTAGCACCATGTTTATAAATTAATAATGCTAGGAAGAATAGTGTGTCAAAGATAAATTGATAGAAATGATTGTTAATAGATGCATTGAAATTACCTATTGCTATATATGCCATGTGAAAATTGGAATAAATGAAAAAGAATGTCCTTTGCATACAAATAATCGAATGCATCATGTGTAGAGTAATTAATAAAAATAGAGGTTTTATTTAATTATAAAGTTGATTTTCGCGCTCTAAAAATATCATAGTTGTCAATGTGTAAACAAACATTATAGTAGTGATCATTTTTGGTGTGAGAGACCATCTTTATTGTGAACAAATGTGTTAGTTTTCAACTGTCGAAATAGTGTTATAAAATACAAACTAAGGCTAAATATATGTTTTAAAAGAGAAAAAAATACTTTTAAAAATATTGGTTATTGTTAAATTAAATATATTTTTATTCTGGACATTTTTGTTTTCAAAAGAGGAGAAAAAGAGACAAATTCGTTTTGAGAATTTTGGAAGTATAGCTTTGAACAGAGAATAAGACTAAAACCTATTTAAAATACTTTCTAATCGAATTGGCCACTTAGACCAACTGGTCGGCAGCGTCTTCGATCGCTACAGTAAAAGGGGGAGGTCTCGGGTTCGACATCCAGAGACTGTGTTTTGATTTTTTTTTTATTAAAAACCCAAATCACCGAAACTGAACACATAGGGATTTTAATCCCTACCTATATCGCCTAGTGGGAGTGGCGCTTTGGTCTTGTGCGCTGTCTGCCTTACCGCTGGTTGCTGGTTCGAATCTTGGTGGGTTTGGGAGTTTGAAAAAAAATATATTTTTTTTGGATTCTTTTTGAATGAAAGTAGACTTTTAAATTGGAATTTAAAAAAATCAGAAAATTATGGATTAATTACTGAAAAATTATTAGAACTTTATGGGAAATATTTGTACAACTTTTGATGAAGTGTGAATAAGAAATTTAGGTTTTTGCAAGAAAGGACTCACTTTGAAATTAAATTATTCTTTTAAATGAAAGAAAAATAAAAATGAAAATTTTGAGTTATAAAAGATGAATTTTTAAAGTTTGACTAGCGTGATTAAATGGAATTATAGAAAAATGTGTTGTAGTAAAATTGTGAATTTGTGAGTAATAGATTTGTGGAATATATGAAATTGTTGGTGACTATTAAGTTAAATTTATTCTTGCACATGGATTGCACGCGAAATTGAATTATTGATCGTGATGAATTATGAAAGGTGTGAATACATGAATACTGTGCTATTGGAATATGAATTGTGATTAATCATGAAAAGATCTTATGAGTATGACATTATAATTATGAGTTGAAATTGAGAATTAGGGTATAGCCAAGCCTTATACCGGCAATGAAAAAAATGAGAAAATGATATTTTGAAATGAGAAGACCAATGTTTGGGTCATTTAAAATAAATGAATAAGACCGGTATAGTGGAAGTGCTACACTCTAAGAGTTGATTTTATTCATGATTCAATTAAACTAAAGATTAGATGCATAGTGGAGATGTGATGAAAGTAAGAGAAAAACATTGAGTATGAGAGCCATTGGATTAGCGGCGTGAGAGTATTCACAGGATGTCCCATGATGAGTCATGATAGGGTGTGGATACTGCTCCAGAGTACCGTCCCGGTGGCGACGCTCGTGGGGTGTTTGACGACTGCGGGTGGTGTCATGTCTATGGTAGGAGCTGAATTACCATAGGATGCCTGCATGATGAGTCATGTGTCAGTGCGTTGGGATTCCCTCCAGGGCGCCTAGACATGAGTTCATAGGTCAGAAAATATCTAGGATACTTACCGTAGTTACAATAGTAGATTAAGTCATGGCGAGGGATTGAACCCTACAAGATAAAGAACGGTTAAGGGCTTGCCCTCGGACCTATGTAGTATGGGCTGCATAGACTCTGAACAAGTGCGCATTAGTGTCATATAATATAAATAATTGCATTAAGGACTAAGTGCACATTCACGACACGACATCAATAGGATAGTCCCTTTAGCTTTGTTTGTGACAAGTTTGTGTTTGTAAGAAATGAGAATCGTTATACTGTTTCCGGCATAGAGAGGATGGCCGTGTATAATATTTCGTCAATTGAATGAACTGACGCGCCCACAGTTTTATATGCAGGGTAAAGATGCTTGACTATTGAAGTATACATGCTGCGCAAGACTATTTTAAATGTTGTTTCTTGTAATTTATTGAAATATTGCTTCTGCTGTGATAATGTACAAGTGTAAATATAACTCTGATAAAAGAAAAGTTTTTATTTCCTTATAAAATTGTACGAAAGAAGTGTAAAGATCCTGTGGAACCTCGAATTCAGTTGTATTTTGGAATTCGGGGTGTTACAGTTTGCCTTGACCGGGCGGAGGTAAACCACCCCTGGGGGAGTGGCTGCGGTTGTGTTCCCTGCTTCGGGATAGAATATCACTATGAGTAGGAGCTGGGTCAGAAGGAGCCGCCCGGCTCCTTGATCGGCTGAGCTGGAGCCGGCGGTTGATGGTATGCCGTAAGTCCCTGGCGACCGAGCGTAAGGCACTCAGACCCATTCCCGCTGGACCATTGGCTAGTGGTCGGTTAGATCCCTGGCTGTTCACATGGCTGTGAGAGGGAGGGGGTCGGGACGGCGTCTGGTGGTAAAGGCTCTCATGGCTTTGGGATCCATGGAAGGGCTCGTCTTCCAGAGAGATCTGAGCTTAGGATCGACTCAGTCGTTTCCCACAGACGGCTCCAACCTGATGCTGCTTATTTTCGATGTGGGGAGAAACAGATGTGAGTTCTTGTAATTTGTGAAGCGGAAGGGACGGATCTCGATCTCGGCTCGGGTCGGTTGCTGGAGGTCGGCTCGGGAGAGCAGCTGGAAGCTCGGACGGTCGGAGTACCTGCAAAAGGCCTAGAAACACCGGGAGAAATTCCGGCGACAGACCCTCCGACGATCTAGTCAGTCACTGGAAAATAGACTGAGCTGCTAGGGTTCGGATGGGGAAAGATTCATTACCTGTGCAAGTGAGGAAGGGGTCTGGTATTTATAGGCAGGGGTAAATGAGTCTCAGACCCTAATGGACCGGGTCGGACCCGTTTACCTGTGGGTCTGAATTGTCAGAAGCCCGTTGGACTTGTTGACTTGATGATCTGGGATGAGCGAAATCTAAGGAGATCTGATGGCCCTGATTGGGCCACGTCATCTATACCACATCACACGCGTTGATAGATTGACAAATAACACTAAGGCCTTCTCCCATTATAATATTAGAGATATAACATGGAAATAAATAAAATAAATAAATAAACTGAGTGCATGATATAGGGGCCTTCTATATATCGGACCTCAAAATAGGAATAATTTCATAGGATTTTAACCATTAAAGGAGTTAACCGTGTGCAAGAAACATATCACTAATAATGTAAGTATTAGAACACGCACATACGAAAAAAAGTAGAGTAAGTGCAACAGTTGGTACAAACAAATTTAGGTTCAGTACGTGGAGACCCATCAGCCCAGCAGCCAGGGCCTGCCACCCAATGGAGGTTAGGGAGGCAGCCTCCTCGGACCTCCAAAATTTTCATACTTTTTGGGCTCCCAATTTTTTTCATTGTATTTACATATATATATTTTGAGCGTAATATTTTTTAGGGGACCTAAATTTAATATTTTGGGATTTTGCTTTTAAAATTAGTACTTTGACCGGCTTATTTTTGTTAAATTTGAATCTGTATGAAGGTTTTTTTCCTTAAATTTTTAAATCTCTATCTATTTCTTCATATATATCGGTTTTTAAGAATTGTAGAAAAAAAATTTCAAATAAAAAAATTTAACAACTTTTTTTTAAAAAAAATAAATTTTGTATGGGAGCACATTTCGGGAGTTCGCCTCGGACCCCTGTAAACTCAGGACTGACCCTGCCAGTACCCAGTAGCCAACCAGGGTCGTCATCACAGCATTGCGAAGTACTTGCATAGTACTGAATTCTTTTCCTATCTCTATAGGCCTCTTTGTAATACCACGCTTTATTTGCCTTAGCTGTTGAGCTGCAACATCGGACTCGAGTAAAGGATCGAGGAAGAGGAAGTGCAAGTAACCCTGCCTCGACAAGGAGAGCGAGCTGTCGAAGGTGGACGGGGAATGGAGAATGTAGGTCAGGGGTTTGGAGGCGGAGGTCGGAAGTGGAGAGGGGAGAGGGGAGGATGAGGAGGGCATTTTGGAAAGAGTTCTTAGTGTGTTTATTGTTACATTTTGGGAAGAGTTTTTTAGTGGTTTGAGTCTGGCACTGGATCTTGAAATGACCTAGTTCTTTTTTCATAGTTGCTTGTTTAATTCCAAGATTTACTAATTAATATTTGGTTGCATCATTTTTAATGAAACATAATGATTATATTTTCTACAGAAACTATAATATAATATCGTTTGCAAGGAGGGAAAGGATACTTTGCATGTAAGTTCGTATAGCTATATGAGAGGAAAATATCAAAACATTTAGAAATTTAAAGGGTTAATCTATTTTTTTAAAGCGAAAACGAAGGATGTATACTCTAGTTCATCTACTACAATGTTGGTCCACGTTTTTAATTTGTAATTGATACATTTTATCAATGTACACGCGGAATACCGCATTTATTGACTAGAATAAGCAAATAAAATAAAATACTTAATTAACCTTATAGCTAACGAATGGAGATGCATTGGAAACAAGAACAAATAAAAGATTAATCAATTAGGGTGTTGATTTTAGAATCACAATTGTCAAACTCTTCTCTATATTTTCTCTCTAAAATAAAATTGACATCAAATATCCATGGATCATGAAGTTCTTCTATATGTTTCTTGATTTCTTTTTTTAATTTTGTCGAAATAAAAATTAGAACCTCAGTTGCATGTAGAGAAATTTTTTTTCCTGTCATATACTTAGTTTTCACTACCGATGTCTCCAATATATATTTTGTACGTGCTGAATAATGAGTACAACTAAACTTAGTTTCAACGGTTGAGGTTTCGATAACATGAGGATATGAGATGGCCTGTGAACTCATGTCTGAAACACAACGACAAGTTTCATGTCTCCTATTGGAATAATAAGATGATTCTAAGTAAGTTGTGAGAATATATAGCATCATCAAATTGGAATAATATTATATATTAACCAAATTTACATGGAAACATGTCAACTACCAAATTGATGCTTAAGTTTGAACTTTTCTATGGCGCCAATTGGATTCTAACTTTCAAAAAAATTTAGGTGTTAAAGCTTTGACTGAATAGTTTTAACCTTATTTCCCCCAAAGTTTTGATAATTAGATCTCTTTCCAGTCTCATACTAAGAGCATTAAGCATACTTTGTCTCAGTTACACTTTGACTATGAGAAAGTTCAACTAGGGTTCTTTAAGCTTTAATATTTTCCTCTTATCATTAAAGAGTGAGTTATGAGTTTTTGTGCATTGTAACTTGATAGTCACATAAAAGAGTTAGGGAGTTCATTTTAATCTTATCAGTGGAATGTCTAGCAACAAGTCATTCAATCAACTCAGCCTATTTTCCTGCAAAGGATAACAGATAGGGATATGATTTCAAAGATGAGAGTGTAATTTGATCTCCATGATATGTTTGCTTCTCATAGTGCAAACACATATCTACTAGTTGATCGACTTTTACAAAATTCTGAGCACCATAATGCATATCCCTTCAATCCTGAAGGATGAATGGAGTAGAACAAAGTAAACTCTTGAGCACCCCTAGGTATCTCATTAGGCTCTGAAGGGCACTCCAATTTGTATTACAAGAATTGCTAGTGAACCTGCTAATCATATCTACCTTAAAGGCTATGGTTGGTCAAGTGCAGATCATTGTATACATGAAACAATCAATAAGTTAATTTAGAATGATCTAACTGTCTCAAAGTTGTACTATCATTAGGTGTCAAGTTTTTATTATAATCATAGGTTTCAAACCACTTTCAATTACTATATCCCTACTTTTGGAACATATTATTGATTTAATGAGTTTGATTAAGGGTTATCCCTTGCCTACTGAAACTCACCCTTATACCTAATATGGTGTCCACAATACCTAGGCGTTTCATGTGAAATTCTTTGATAGCATAGTTTTAATTTCATTTATAATAGATATGTCACTTCCAACTGTTAAGGTTAACGGAGAGATTGGGAAAATATTATTGGATTATTGGATTAATAATAACTTAAATCTCCTATATATAGGAGAGAACCAAATACTAAAACTAGCACATAATCCAATATGGAACTAAATATATATGATAATATCTAACACCCCCTCTCAAACTCACGGCGGGTCAAAAAGTATGAGTTTGCTTACCAAGTATCGAAATCTCTGAATAGTGCGGGATTTGGTGAAGAAGTTTGTTGTCTGCTGTGAATAGATAACAGAATGAAGTGGAATGGTCACTGCTTCAAAATGCTCAAGTACATAGTGGTAATCAATCTCTATGTGCTTCGTTCGCCCTTAAAGCTTTCCATCGTCCAATAGGCGTGAAAGACCGGTTTGCTAGCAATGTGCAGTACACTCTGATTATCACAATGAAGAGGAGTAGTTCATGTACAAGTGACACTCATATCTGATAACAACCAACGAATATGAACAATCTCCCTAGTAGTAGCTGCTATCGCTCTGTACTCAGCTTCTATGGAAGAACATGCAACAAGTGTTTGTTTCTTGATTCGCCATGAGATCAGCGAATCACTATAAAATAGACAGAAACCTGTGGTAGACCATCTGGTAGTAGGATCACCTGTCCAATCTGAATCAGAATATGCACTAAACTCCAGTTTAGATGTAGAAAGCATGAATAATGAGCAGGTGATAGTGCCTCAAAGATATCTGAGGATCCGAAGAAGAGCACTGTAGTGGAATGATGTAGGAGCGGAAACAAACTGACTAACGATACTGACTGCATGAGCAATATCAAGTATGGTCATGCATAAATAGACAAGTTGTCCAACAATCTGCCTGTATCTAGTGGGATCGGGAAGGAGATGACCATCTGTGGGACGAAGTTTCACGTGAAGCTCCAAGGGAGTATCGGTTGATTGTCTATCAGAGAGACATGCAGCGGAAATAATGTTTGATGTGTATTATGTTGAGAAATGAGTATCCCCCGAGATCCATGGACAATCTCTAGACCCATAAAGTAGCGTAGTCTGTTAAGGTCTTTCATATGAAACTATTGTCGAAGGTATTTCTGGGTGGATGCAATATTTGTTGAGCCATCCCAGTAATATTCATATCATCAACATATAATAGTAGTTGTACCTTCCCATGCGGTGTTGACTGCATAAACAATGAGTGGTCCTGGGAACTCTGACTAAAACCGATCTGTTTGATGACATGGTGAAAACACTCAAACCAGACTTAAGAGGCCTATTTTAGACCATACATAACTTGATGTAGAAGACAAACATGACGAGGAGGTGTGGTAAGGCCAAGGGGGATACATATAAATAACCTCAGTTTAAGTACCATGAAGAAAGATATTTTTCACATCCATCTGGTATAACGACCACTAACGAATGGAGGCAACAGCAAGGAGAGCGCGAACTGTAGTCATCTGTGCAACTGGTGAAAAAGTATCATCATAATCCATGTCATGGTCCTAAGTAAATCCTCGGACAACTAGACGAACCTTGTGCCGCTCAATAGAGCCATTAGGTCAATATTTGACCTTAAAGATCCACTTACAGCTAAAAGGCTAGATGCCCACTGACAGTGGAACAATGTCCCAAGTGTCAGCTTGATCAAAAGCACTAAACTCCTCTGCAATGGCTTCCCGCCACTCGGGATATTGAATTGCTTCCTGATAGGTTCTGGGCTCACGTATGGAATGTATGGCAGTGAGATATGCATAAAATTGTGGTGAGTAGGAAGCTATGGTGGCAAAGTCAAACTGATTAGAAGGACCAGTGGCATCAGGTGTATAACATGCCGGTGGGATGCACGATAGACTCTAGTGGTGGATTCGCAAGGTGTGGGGGTGAGGTCAGTGGGGTGGGTGCATGTAGTGGTCAGGATGCAGGTGGTGTGGGTGCATGATGTTGTGGTGATGCAAGTGGTTTGGGTCCGGGATGTTGTGGTGATGCAGGTGGTGTCTCTGTAGCAGGAACAATAGTTGCAATGTCTGTATGAGATGGAAAATGAGCCAAAGGAGTGGGATCGAAGGGAATGCATGAAGATGTGTTTGGGAATGTAAGCCCAACAACTAGGGAATCGAGAAAGAGAGTATCCTCAGGAGATGTCAAGTAGTAAGGAGAGTCTTCCATAAAGGAGGCATAATAGAAAATACGGACACGGCCAGCTGATGGATCAAAACAACGATATCATTTATACTCTGAATTGATGCCTAGGTGAACGCACTTTGCAGCAAAAGTGTGCGCTCCGTATGAGGGAAAAGTATGTAACATGTGCACCCAAAAGTATGGTGCATACTATTGTCCGGTGGTGAGTAATGAAGAACCTCATAAGGTGTCATACCAGATAGGGTAGACGATGGAGTGATACTAATGAGACTAACAGAAGTCATGACAGCTTCAGTCTAAAAAGAAGAAGAACAGAAGATAAGAGTAAAAGAGCACGAGCCATCTCAAGAATGTGACGATGCTTGTGTTCAGCAACACCATTCTGCTCATGTGAGTAAGGGCATGATTGATGAAAATGTGTGCCGTGAGATGAATGATCGATCTCATAATAGTGGAAGTGTACTCACGAGCACCGTCTGAGCAAAAATTCTTTGATGCGCACACCGAACTTAGTGTGGATCATGGTCATAAAGAACTAGTAAATGTTTGGAATCTCAGATCGTTGGCGGATAAGAAAAACCCATGTATATCGAGTGAACTCATCGATGAAGGCAACATAATATAGATATCCTTTTCACTAAGGTACAGGTTAGGGTTCCCATGTGTCAGAATGAACAAGTTAAAAAAGATGGATTTTTTAGAAGCACTTTAGTTATTAAAAGAGTGTGTTATGTGTTTGTACACTTGTACACTTGATCATGACATTTACTTATCGACATTGTTATTGCTTTTGACTTTGTTCTTGCTTCATATTCCTTGATATACCATGTTCATTTACTCTCTGTTTTCGCTACTTGCTGTCCGTACTTGCTCTAACGGACATTTTTCTCCACTCTAGTTGATCCAACCACAGGTGCACAAGGAGAATATCCAAAAGGAATTGGTGAGCAGTTCTTCTAGGATTGGAGCAGGAACTGCTTTGAAATAAATTATTTCTTCCATGTTATTTTTATATTGCATTGTTACTTTTGTTGAACTTTGTATCCCGGACTTTGTTGACCCGTAATTGTTGCTTATTTCCAGTTGTTGGTTATTATGTTGGACTACTGCATGTTTTATCTCAGTAATTGTTTATTTGATTATGTTTTTCTGCGTGGTTGTGACTATTCCTTTTTCAAGTTGTTGAGTTGAGACTGGTACAACTTATGGATGATGTTAATATCATTCGCTGGATCTTTGTCACGGGCTCGTATTTCGTATTTTGGAAAGCAGGGCATGACAGATTTTTAGTGGTCAAATGATAACCTTGACAATCAGACAAATGTGTAAAAGAAAGAGGACCAAGGGCACCAGTACGGGCTAAAGTCTTGAGTCGAGACTCACTAATATGACATAAACATCTGTGCCATAGATCAGCATCAGAGGACACAACACCAGCAAAATTAGGATGAGATTTATGTGCATAAAGAAAATCTAGATGATATAGATGACCATATCGACTAGCCCTCCCTGTAATGCCCCGATTTTCATTTATGAAAAGTAATTATTTATTTTGCACGTAGTGTGGACGTGCAATTTTTTGTAGTATGAAATCCTATAATTATTTTTATTATGGATGATGTGTGTTCTTTAATTATTTTTATAAAGGCCCATTTTTCTTCAAATAAACATAAGCCTTTTTTTAGCCCAAATCTAATTTATTTACTTTTTTTTATAAAACTATTATTTTGGCCCATAAACTAAAGCCCAGGAGTTATTTTTATTACAACTTGTAATGTAGCACATCTTTTAAAAATTTATTTTTGTAGAAAATATAATGTACAATTTTTGTTAAATGGAGACAAGTGCATGCACGTACATTGCACGTACACGTGCAATTGCACAGGTGTAGGCCGGTTTTGGCAATGGAGGGAAATGAAAATTCAAGTGGAGTCATGGGTGGTGGTTACTTAATCATGGTTGGTTATTGTAACTCCTCCTTGAATCTTAGCCTTTTTGTTTCTAACTCCTAGTTTAATCCTAGCCTTCCATTTACCCAAATTTTTAGTATAAATACCCCCCCCCCCCCTAGTCTAGTTATTTTGTACTAGTTAATTCTTCAAGACCTATAGTATAAAATACATTATTAGTAGTTTAGTAAGTAAGTTAAAAGATTGAGAGTTGTGTGTGGGGAGTTTGTGCTTGCATCAACAAGGAAGGTCGGCATCAAAGGAGCTCGGGTTCGGCATCTTGGAGGCTTGTGTGCGCATCGACGAGAAGGAGGATCGCTCTCTTGGCAAGGACTTTTGTTTAGGAGGTGTTTCAAATTGTGTTTCTCTCCAATTAAGGTGGGTTATTTTTCATATTTCTAATTAGATATTATGCTAAGGTGGGTTATTTTCCATATTTCTAATTAGGAAGCATGCTAGAATTAAATTGAAATGATGATGCATGAAAAAGATTAATAAGAGTACATTTTAATCACCAAAATGGCTTATTAATTGATTGGAATGTTAATAAATAGCTTGTATGTGTTTCCATCGTTTAATTTAAGTTGTATGTAGATTAATTATAGCTATGGAATGTTTGAAGAAAAATTCATTATTAGCATCAATAACTATATGCAAAACTTAGTAGATGGCAGTCTTGCCTTATATGCTTAAAGGGACTTTTGTGATAATGTTGTAATAGATAACATAAAAAATATAATTTGTGTGTTTATGAAATGAATAAAAACAGAGAATTGATATAGAGATTATTGAGATCATGATTGGATAAGAAATGTCGAAAAAGAAATGTGGTAGTAGTAGCTAACAATTTAACCAAATTGTATGGAAAATATATGTTTAATTATTGAAAAAATTATTTTTTATATACTGGAGTATAAATTATTAGAGGAATAATTAATCTGGAAATTTTACAGCAAGAATAGTAAGAGCAAGATCAAATGAGAGCTTTTTGAACATCGAAATGTTCTATTAACGGAAAGAATTGATTTAAGTAGACTTCGAGTTGTATCTGAGACAACCTGAGCTTATAGCTCAAGTGGTCGGGATGCTCTTAATCGCTACAGTGCGCGGGGTTCCCCACAGATCGATGGTTCGATTCCCGTTAGCACCATATATTTGTTTTGTACATTTAAAAATAAATTAACTGCAGCCGAGAGCATGTATAGCTCTCAGCCCTCCTTGATACTGCTTGGCGCGATCGGCCTAGTGGTCTGTGCCTGCGGCTTGTTTCCCTGTGGTTGTTGGTTAGAAACCCAGTCTCGGCCTGGATTTAATTGTGGAAAAAAAATTTGGGGGATTTTTTGTGATTAAAAATTGTGGAGAAAAAAATATGATTATTATCCTAAAAATATGTGGGACTTATGAAAAATAATTTGGTAGTTATCAAAATAAAATAGAGTATATGTTTTAGAACAAATGTATAAATAGAACTATGGTTTTACACTTGTATTTTGTGGAGGTTATAATTCGCAAAAGAATTTGAAATAAAGTGTTAGAAAAGAAATATGAATAAGAAGGAAATTATATGACGTGAAGTGATGTGTATTATTCTTATTGAAGAATAGTGTGACCATATTGAGTTGTGGATATTTATAAATCTTGATATGATTTTAATATGGAAATGATATGTGATTAATTACTTGATGAATAATTGAATTCCATGTATGATTATGGACTCATGAATGATTTAGAAATCATGTTATTGGAAAAGAGAAATGTTATTGAGTATGAAAAATCAAGCATATGAATTATGAATTGAAATTGAAAATTAGAGTATAGCCAAAACTCACACCGGCAAGTGAAAGTGATGAATAATTATGATCATTGAAATTGAAAAGACCAGTTTGGGTCATTGTGAAATGAAAGAAATAAGACCGGTAGTAGTGAGAGGGATAACTCTAAGAAATTGATTTTATTCATGATTCAATTAACCTAAGGATTAGTTACATAGTGAAGATGTGATGAAAGTAAGAGAAAAACATTGAGTATGAGGACCATTGGATTGGCGGCGAGAGAGTATCCCCGGATGTCCCATGATGAGTCATGATAGAGCGTGGATACTGCTCCAAAGTACCGTCACGGTGGCGACGCTCGTGGGGTGTTTGACGACTGCGGGTGGTGTCATGTCTATGGTAGAAGCTGAATTACCACAGGATGCCTGCATGATGAGTCATGTGTCAGTGCATTGGGATTCCCTCCAGGGTGCCTAGACATGAGTTCGTAGGTCAGAAATCATCTAGGATACTTACCGTAGTTACAGTAGTAGATTAAGACATGACGAGGGATTGAACCCTACAAGATGAAGAACGATTAAGGGCTTGCCCTCGGACCTATGTAGTATGGGATGCATAGAATCCAAACAGGTGCGCATTAGTGTCATGTAATATAAATAATTGCATTAAGGAATAAGTGCACAATCACAACACGACATCAATAGGGTATTCCCTTTAGTTTGATATGTGACAAGTTTGTGTTTATTAAATATGAAAAATCAGTTATACTATTTCCGGCATAGAGAGGATGTCCGTGTATAATGTTCGTCGGTTGAATAAACTGACGTACCCACAGTTTTGTATGCAGGGTAAATGACATGATAAAGATTAAAGAGGAACAGATGCTTAGAGATTATTCAAATGTTGATTATTCAAAGGTTGATGTACATTTATTTAAATGTTGTAAATTTGCTTCCGCTGTAAAATGTAAAGTGTAAAGTTTTCATGCAACTTTGATGTAAAGTAAAAAGTTTTAAATTCCTTATAAAATTGTACGAAAGAAGTGTAAAGATCCTATGGAAATCTCGAATTTAGTGTATTTTGGAATTCGGGGTGTTACACTCCCAAACTCCTGACTAATGTGTGAATCTGTAATAGAAAAACCTGAAGAATCAAATGTAATGACAAGACAACTATCGCACATCACGCTAGTGAAAATAAGGTTCATTGACAAATGGGGAGCATAAAGAACATAAGGCAATGTGCGAGTGGAAGAGCTAATAGTCCCTGAGTGTGTAGTGATAAGTTGTGAGCCATCAGATGTGTGAAGGGATGAAGAGTGAAAGGGAAGTGTAGTGCTGGTGGTGAGCAGTATAATTACTAGTAAGATGACGTGATGCACCATAATCTAAAATCCATGAAAAATTCATACCGGAAGTAACAGAGAATGCAGGGGCAGAGAGACCAACAGGATCAGACTGACCCAAGATCTGGAGTTCCATTTGAGTCAGGCGATGCTGAAGATTAGCCCAATCAGTAGGAGATGGCAAGGTCAAAGTAACGGTCATGACCGAGGTTGTAAAGGAAGAAGTACTGCGAGGAGGAATGAGACTGGTGATGCTGTGGCAGGGATCAAAATGAAGAGGGAGATGCTGCTGGTGACTGGATCAGAATAGGGAGATGGACGGTGCTACCGGTGTCAGAAGAAGATGATGAAGGAGGCCAGAAACAGGATGATGGTGGCGATGTTGCTGTCGGAATATGGATGGGGATCGGGATGTGATGGAAAGTGAAGAGAAAGATGTAGCAGCGGTGAAGTCGATGGAGACAGAAAGATACTGGTGAAACTGGGGTTCCGTTGGAGAAGTACTAGTACCTACCAAAAAAAAAATCTTTTTTTCGTATTTTTTCGGGTTTTTTTTTTAGATTTTTTTCTTCTTTTTAGAAATGGCGGGACGATCGACAGCGATGATGACGATGAGCGGCGGCAACAATAGACAAGCGTATGCGGGTTAAGGTTTTGGAAGAGGGTATGTAGGCTTGGTTGTGATTAGGGATGGATTAGGGTGATGGTTGGGTTTTGAATTGATTTGGGTTTGGATTTCTGATGTTGGTTTCGGGTTTTTGTTTTTTGTTTTGGAAAATAGAGAACGGATTTGGGCAGCCGAGTCGGGTAACAGGTTTGGATTTGATGTCGAGTTTGGGGTGGGATGGGAGTATAGCGTTAAGGTTTGGGAGAGGGGCATGGGTGGCGGTGGATAGGGAGGCATGGGACGGTTGATTTCACGACGGGTATGGGTGTGGCGAAAGGTATGGGTGTGTCACTGACGGTGGTGTTTGCTGGAGTCGGGGTTTACTGGAGTCGGAGTGGGAGCAGATGGGTTTAAATGTGGAGGTTAGGGTATGGAGCAGTCGGGTTCATATGGGTGTTGTTGGCGTTGGTGGGTGATAGGGTTTCAGGGATTGGATTTTGGGAAATTTGCAAATGATAGATTTCGGGGATTGGTGTTGCCAATGTTGAGGTTAAAGGGATTGGGTTTCGGGGATGTTTGTTGCCAGAGTTGTTGTTGGTAGTCGCCGGAGTTGATATTTTCGGAGTTGGTAGTCACTGGAGTTGTTCTTGCTATTGTTGAGAGGAAGAAAATTTGTGAAATGAGGGTTAAGGATTAGTGAGGCAGAAAGAAATTTAGGGTTAGTGCTCTGATACCATGTTAAGGTTAACAGGGAGATTGGAAATAATGTTATTGGATTATTGGATTAATAATAACTGAGTACAATATCTGCTATATCTAGGAGGGAACCAAATACTAAAACTAGTACATAATCGGATATGTGACTAAATATATATGATAATATCTAACAAAAACAACAAGCATGTCAATAATATACAAGTAAATAATAGCAATTATATTTGACTTAAAATTTAAAACAATTATTGATGAGTGTAATTTTTATATAATTTTTATTACTCTTCGTACGCATTAAAGTTGCGAGTTCTCATTTACTTCTTTAAAATTTATCTAATTTCTACTTAATTTAATTTATTTATTTGTTTTTGTAGGAATGAGATGAATAAGTACAAAATGTGAGCATGTTGATAAAATCAATGAAGAAAACAAAGATGAAGATTTCAAAATTCAAGTACTCAAATGCACGTTTCTACAAATTATCCCTCTGAAGAACCAATAGAAAATATAATGGTCAACTACGGATGGAATAAAATTTTGTAATAGAAAAAATTAATAAGGAAAGAAATAGCTGGGGTTGAAAGTTAGGTGGATTTAATTTAGGGTTACTTAATTAATTAGTTTAAAATTTAATAGATTAATTTTAATTTATTATTAATCACCTAATCCTAATTTAACTAACTCTAATCCTAATTATTTAGCTAACCTATTTAAAAACATACCCCCCTAACCCCATAGGAAGAAAGTGGGTAGCATCTGACTTAGAGAGAAAAAGGAGGCAGCTGGCAAGTGCGGGAAGAGAGAGAAAGGGAAGGCGGCACAGTTTCCGAGGCAGGGGAAAAAAGGAAAAATAAAAAAGAGACAGAAAGAAGGTGGCACATGGATTACGGGGGGAAGATTTTGAACTTGATTTTGAGAGAAATCACAGGTTCAAATTTGGCTCCCAACAACAACAAATTCTTTCTTCTCTTTTCTCTTTTTTATTATTATTATGCAATCCAAAAACATGTTTGTTAGATGCAAATTTATCATGAACTAATTTTATTTTTCTAGGGCTTCGATGTAGCCTAATTTGGAAAACACAATTCATATTTCTTGTTATTTTATTTTTCTACTTTCTATGGTTGTGTGTTTAATTTTTGTTCTTAATGTGTGCAATTATTTGGCCAACTATTGTTTAATTTATTGAATCATTGGGGATACCGAGAGGTAACTTGTGATTTAGAATTATAAAATTAAACACAATTGATTAAGCGAAATTAGAAATGATTTACCGTGATTAATGAGACTGTAAAGAAATCCACAGAACTTAATAAATCTTCAATTGATTAAATTTGCATAGAGATATGACAAATTATTAGTTAGGGATATGTTTGGTATTGTTCGAGAGAAAACATTGAATAATTAGGGAATTTTACTATACAACTTGAAAAAGTAGAATTTTTAGTTACATGGAATTATGAATTGTGTGTGATTAACTAAGTAAAATCAAAATCCCTAGAACTAGTTTTGTTATTAAGAAACCACAAAATTTCAGATGTCGTTCTTTTTAATTAGTTTAGATCGTTCCTTTAGTTTAATTTAGTTTAGTTGTTATTTTTATCATATTTTCGATTTTCCAAATAGTAGTTAATCTGGTGAATTCTGGTACTTAATAAAATAATTAGTCATTGTGGGTTCGACACTCTTTTCTTTTAAACTATACTACTTGATGCGATTTTTTATGCTTGCAAATTATTCCATCAATAATCTGAATTGCTTGGTTCAAATCCTTAAGCTCTTCAAAAAAAAAAAGCAAATTATTCATGCCACGGTTTTAATACAAGTTTGAAAACATACAATAATTTTACCAATTTGTAAACCTTGTTCACTATAGATTTATTCATTAAGATCTTCATTCACATAGTTGTTTAAACATCTTTGGTGAATAAAAAAATAATTAATAAACTTAAGGGCAAAAAAAATCCTTATTTTAGCAATATGACAAACATGTGAATAGACATCAAACCAATCTAACCCACTCACTTAAGTGAATCATTTAGCTACTAAACGTGCATTAAACTTGCTAGTGAACCATCAAAATTAAGTTTCTTCTTCAAAACCCTAATTACATCCTATGGTTTTTCCCTTTCGACAAATCAACTAGTTTTAAGCATTATTAAGCAACAATAAATCCATTTCACCATCTACTGAAGAGTCATGTTGACTCATCTGCCACTAAAGTTTCAGTGTCAGTAAGGCTTGGCCTGGATTCCAACTGTGAATTATATTGATCGTGTCTAGAGGACTATATATGTTCATGTCTATCTTTCATGAACATGTCCTCAAAGAATTATGCAAGTTTAGATTCTATTAACACATATTACATAGATCCAATAAATATTTCCGCAGCACTATATTCTGCACTTTCTAAGTACACACAAATATTTGTTCTAAGTCCTACTTAGGACTTTTAGGGTCAGGTACTATAACAATTGCAATACTTCCCCATGTTTTAATTTAATAAAATTATCACTACAACATTTGCTTGTTTCTCCGGCGTATATACCCGGTGTTTTTCCAGTCACGTCGGGGTAGGAAGAGACCAGGAATGGGGCGTCACATTGGATGGTTATACGCCGGAGGCCTCTATAAAACATCGGGGAATTATGATATTCACCGGCATTTTTTATACAAACGCCGATGATTGATAATATCCACCGGCGTTTTTAATAAAAAATGCCGGCGAATAGGCAGCTAAAATGTACCGAACAAATCTTCTCCCATTCACCGGCGTTGGTTAATAAAAATGTCGGTGAATTAACTGGGATAAATCCCGCAAACCGATACGCGCTGGTGCACCCATAAGTAGCAACAGCAATAAGAAACACTGGCATTTTATAAAACACCGGTGAATCTCACTATAGCGGCGTTTTACGGTACGCCGATGCATGTACACAAGGAAAATAGGGCATTCTGAAACCAACATACACCGGTGTATTTAACCGTCGGTAAATATTGAATATACACTGGCATTTGGTAGAAATGCCGGTGTGAAGATATATATAGGCGTTTATTGACCGCCGGTGAATGTATATTGGGGAAAAGCACGGTACTTAGGAATACCCATATACCGGCGTTAGTTGGCCACCGGTGTATAATCAAGATCTACCGGCGTTCTGAAGAAACGCTGGTGTAGACCCCTACTTTTTTGCGATGCTCGCTTCGGCGGCATTTGCATTCCCCGGCGTTTTTAAATGCCAGTGAATATTCGAAAAAACGCCGGTGAATACATTGTGTGTTGTAATGTATGCGTGTTTTCATTCCATAATTCACAATGTGTAGATAATTTAGAGTGCAGTAACATATTAAGACTATGATTAACAATACAGCCTCTCCCACAATAACATGAAGTCAAATTAACAATTAATAACATAGAATTCAACATTTTTCACTAAGTGTTTGATTCTAACTTTTAGCAATACCGTTTGATTGTGATAATGCAGTAATTTCAGAGATTATACCGTATGCAAAATTTCATAAAATTATTAAAATATATTCACCATCTCTATCAAATCTAAACCATTTTTATTTTAGCATTTAACTAGATTTCAAATTCCTTAAAATTAACAAGTGCTTCTTCCTTCATATATATAACAGAACCTACAATAACCATTTACGAAAGTCAAAAAATACTTCTGATCAACTCTAGTCTTATCTAGTCACAAAGCTAGTGAGATCACAAATATCAGAATATATTAACTCAAGAATTTGTGTACTCCTAGATATCACAAATATCATAGTCTGAACACAAACCTCACTTTTGTCATATTTTAAAGAAGTGTCATTTAGCAGAATTATGAGTTTAATAAGAGCAAGTGATTTAATGTACAATTCACATGTCCTAGCCTAGTATGTCATGTTAAAAGACCAAACAAATTAGAACTAACATGATCAATTACTTTGTTTATTAAACTCAACCTACACATGTCATTGATTATATAAGCACATTATAAAATAATAATAAGAGATTACACAAAATTACTTTACCACAACAAATAATAAAAACACATTTCACAAAATAGTGTGTTTTCTCTCATCATCTTTCTTCCTATTCAATTAAAGAAAAAACGGTAGCTTTCCAACAATGTCAAAGTGCTCGAATGCTAAGAGTTTCTTCCTTTATTCGTTCTTCATCATCTTTGAAACGCTAAACGAGATAATGACCACATGTTGTATATAAAACTCTGCACTCATTTTGAGGGACACATAATACAATGAACAAAAATGAACAAAATATAACTAATGAAAGCCGCATCCACCATTACGGGATGCTCCCACTTAAGTTATATACATTTGTCACATAATCTATATATCAATCTTTATTAAGACTGAACTGTGAGAGAAGCATATATATGATCGCACACAAACTACAAAAGAAGGGTTAGCCAGTATACTTATACACATAGTATGATAAGGCACACTTAAGAACCCTAAACATGCTAATTAACAAAGTGAGACTAATTATGATAAAAAAACTCCCAATCATGTGATCAATCCTAGAAAACATTACAGTTTGTGACTGTAACACCCCGATTTCCATACACTGGGAAACCGTGACATAAGCTACAATATTTTCCTTCAATTAGCCACAATACACAGAAAAATAGGAAAATTTAAAACTTTGTATTCAACACAAATGTATTACAAGTCCGAATGTAATAAAACTGCAAGACATTACATCAGTGTTACAATAATGCCATACAAGCCCAAGTCTTACAAACTTTCAATGAAAATTACATCAGAGTACAATGAATAATATACAACACTTGGTACTTCCACTTGGATGCTTCTCAACATAAATAAATTACAACATATATGACAATTGAAATAAAATCAACACTTTGCTTCTTTTACCTTGAGTCCTCCTGAATCCTTTACCTGTAGCTCTGTAATCCAATACCTGTAATTTTGCAATCCAGTACCTATTGAAATGGGGATGTCAGTACATATACTGATGCTTTAAGGCTGATGACTAGCAGCGATTCTCAACTTTAAACAAACAGATTGATGAAAAGAGAAACGTGTATATATATAATTGATGTGTCGGTGTATGCTATGACTTAGACTCTAATGCAAGATTAACTAATGCAAGGATTCTCTTATTATAATGCAAGCGAGTCTCTAGAACAGTATGTGTCCCATACCACATATGCCCATAACAAGTCGTTTCTTCATATATAGGGATTTGAACCCGTGCCATGAATTATACTCTTGTACTCAACATGTTTCTGAAGATACAGCGTGACTGATGAGGTTGCTCTGAAACGGTTTAATCCCGCCACTCGCAGTCATATAGTGATCTCTCTGTTTTTCACTATTGCCCGACATACCGGACCTCACTCAAAAATTTGACAAACCCTTGGAGTTAACTATAGCATAGGTTAGCTCGAAGCATCCCCTGTGGCCCCCTAGCTGATAGACCGTAGTCTATGGCTTGTTCGCCCTTCTTGATATAGAGCATAACGGAGTTTCGGGGGTCCATCCCCTAGCTCCGACAGGAATCGCTCCCGCCCTTATCATGGCACTTCAGAAATTAACAAACGAGATACGGATCCCGTGCTCCCAACTCGTGAGAAGGCACAGACCGTATCCCTTTGGCAGGAAAGGTAAAACCAATAACACCACCTAGTGTTGGCCTATACAACAGGTCGGATCATAAGGTATCACCCTTAATACCAACTCTTTCCCTTTGGTGAGAAAATGATAATAAACAAGGGTTAAATAGTAATAGCCATAAGTTACTACCATAACGATGTCACTAACCCTAAACAATCCGAGAGATAACAACGGTAAAAACACAACATGCTAAGTCTTAAGTTAGACTTCACAAGATAACTTACTAGGAGCTCAACCTAGACTTACCAGAATCCCCAAGGATCCTGTTCACGAACTATCGATCCAAGATCCCGGAAATACGAATGTATTCGCATGCTACTACCCTGAACTTGGATTTCGTCCATGCTTGGTTCGCGATCAACCAACACCGGTTAAGATCTGATGGTACATGAAGAGTGACTAGTCCACAGTCCCTTAGGAGTAAGGTAAACACACTTCTTGATGGTCGATGGCCCCTAGGGCAATTATATCACCCTAGACGAGCACAACAAACTGTATACTAGCTAATAAGATACATACGAGTAAAAAAAATACATACGAGCTAAACAAGATACTTATAAAACCAACAACTACATACGAGCTAGCCAAGCTGCGTATGAGTCAACAACATACACACGAGCCAAATAAGCTATGTATGAGACCAACAACTATATACGAGCTGGACGAGCTGCGTATGAGACAACAACATACATACGAGCCAAAAAAGCTACGCATGAGACCAACAATTACATACGAGCCCGACAAGCTACGTATGAGCAAAATAATATATAGAAACAACCATACAGGTATTCTAACAACCTAGAAGCAACCAAATGTTCTTACAAGTAAAACTTGATCTTTTAAAATTAGAAGCAACAGAAAAATCTTCTAACAGTCTAATATAAACATACTACCAATGAAAAACCCAATCTTCGTACGCAAAAGCGACATAAGAAGCCTTCTAACAACCTAGAAACAAACAATGCTACACATATCGGAATTCAACAAAATTAGAGTTTTTAGAAAGGTGAGAACATCTCCTACAACTTCCTAGTTGAACATTTTTCAGATTCCGTAAGGAATTCAAAATCCATTTCGTTAAACACACGCAAACAGTTAACCAATCTGCAGAATTTCAACAAAAAACTGAAACTCCTATAGCTTGTAGCTTTTGCTCTACTTGTCGGAATTTAACGAAACTAGACAATTTGAAAAGGTGGGAACAAGTACAACTTCCTAGTTGAACACTTCTCATATTCCATAAGGAATTCCAAATTTCAGCCCCTCGGACATACGAACAAGTTAACCAAACTGTAGAATTTCAACAAAAACCTGAAACTTCATAAGCTTGTAACTTTTGCTCTACTTGTCGGAATCTGACGAAATTATACAATTTGGAAAGGTGGGAACATATACAAGAACTCTCTAGTTGAACACCTTTTCAAATTCCTTACGGAACTCAATTCCTCGTCCCTTGAACACACGCAAAAATTAGCCAACAACAGATTTCTTAGTAAAAAGCTGAAACCCTGAAAGCTTGTAACTCCTACTCCGCTTATCGGAATCTAACCAAATAGGATATTTTGAAAAGGTGAGAGTCTCTACTACAACTCTCTAATTGAACACTTTCTCAGATTCTTCAAGTAAGAAAGACAAAAACATCAAGCAAAAAAAAAACAGCAAGCATTCAGCCAAAAGCTGGTTGTTGTGTTTTGGAACGGTCATAACTTTTGTACCACTTATCGGAATCTAACGAAATAGGGCATTTTCGAAAGGTGAGAACGTCTACTACAACTTCCCAGTTGATCAGTTTTCCCAAATTCCGTAAAGAACTCCAAATTACAGCCCCTTGAAGACACTACAAAAATTAACCCAAAACAGCGAGTTTTCTATTTTAGCTTAAACTTTCGCTGTTTTGGGGAAAAGGTTTGTTCCACCCATCAAACCAACTCAGAAAAATCTAAAAAAAAATTAGAGCATGCTAATAACACATAGGAGAACCTCTAAAATTAATTTGGGTTCAAAATTCCACCTTTAGCACAAGCTAAAAATTCTAACCGTCAAACTACAAAGATTGAATCTTTATGCTTTTGTTTTAGTTCTACTACTTCAATCTTTGCCTTTTAAACACTTTCAATCCGTACTACTCATATGCACATGGAATTCGTCCAATCTCTTAACATAATAAGTAAATAACAATAATAATAACAAACAAAAAGAGTTGAGAACCCCCACCCAAATCGTGTAGGAAGAACTTGCTTGCCTTCTCCTCCTTGCTCCATGTTCTTGCTCCTCAAGAAAACTTCACGCAAAGAGAACCCATTCCTTTTACTTTGGATTTGATATCTCTTTCTTTGCTATCTTTCTTTTCTTCTCAATTTTTTTTCTAAACTTTAAAACAAAACAAGAAGAGAAAGAATGATATGAGAGTGAGATGAGATTGAGAAACACAAAAAATGAAAAGAGGGATTTTAGCCCTAGGGTTGGCCGGCCAAGGGTTAAATAGGAGGAGGGGCGGGTTTTTGTGGTTGAGAAGAGAACAAGTATTCACATTCTTTGTGGCTCAAATTAATTGGAAATCAATTTGCAAATTTAAATTGAAATCAAACCCAATAAATTTGCAATCAACACCCAATCTAATCCCTACCCTCTATTTGATCATGATTGATCAAAAATAAGAGACATTTTCCAAAAATCACATACTACATGATTTCGTACAAACGTACAAATCGATGCAGTGCATATATGTACATATATCTATCTGTACAGATAATTTTTATTCCTTAAAACGAATAATCTCTACCAAAAATATTTTAATACAGAAATAATAATAAAAATAATTTTATTACCGGCTCAGAAGGTTCCAGTATCAATTTGATACCACACAGATATATACAGACTAGTATATACGTATAGATAATATTTATTAACAAAACCGGGTGATATCCACCTAAAATATTTCGATTCTGAAAATAAAAGTAAAATGATAATAAAATAATAATTTTTAATATCTGCCCGGAATTTTCCAGATATTTTCTCAAAAACGCATTTTTCAAGATTTTGTACAAGTGCACAAAACTGATACAATACATATATATACTTACTAGTATATATACTCAGATAACTTTTTATTAGAAAAACCAAGTAATTTTCATTAAAAATATTTTTATTTAAAAATTAATAATTTATACAATATAATATCCAACCGGGATATTACATTACTCCCTCCTTAGAATAGTTATGTCCTCAAAACTATGTTTAGTCAAGAGAACATAAAAATATCCATACACAAAATAACTCGTGGAAAGAAAGCTTATATGGCTTTCTGGTTCCCAAGTGGCTCCTCCCCTAACTGGTTCTCCAAAGAACCCGACCTTGTTCCCAAAGCTACCTGCAGACTCTGTCAAAATCGAGATGTAACTCTTAAATCTTGGTCAGAATCGCTGACACTGGTACTCCATGATGCTTCATTACGCCTTTAATGTGGTCTTTCGCTAATTTCTATAGCGACTAAGTCATCTTCATCGGAAGAAAATTTGCAGACTTCGTCAACCGATCCCCAATAACCCAAATTGAGTCATTCATTTTCGAATTCCTGGGCAACCATGTGATGAATCCCATAATGATATTCTGAGATCAACTTGCCACTTCGGTGCCTCAATCCCTGCATCTCCTGCCTAAGCCTTCTTACTTGCTTTCTTCGACTCGGTTGCAGCTTCCATCGTGCCAAAACTGAACTTCAATCTTAGTAATCACTTCAATACTGGCTTGCCTGATCTCCTCATTTAACTTCTTACTTCCTTCACGGCCATTGGCTGAGGATAATACTTCACAACCTCGATCTTTCGCGATTTGGTAGTCCCTCCCTGCTTAGAATAGGACATGGCCTACGAACGCCACTTCAGACTTCCAGCATTCACTTTGACAATTTGCACAAAGTTGATGCTCTTGTAGCTGTTTAGAACTGCAGTCAAATGCTCAGCGTGCCCTTCTTCCGTTCCTGCTAGGTCCAATTTTAACAAATCTTATACCTAGGGTCTTTCCTCCAATTTGGAGTTTACAGCCCTTATAGCATAAATCTACGATGAGGATTACTCCAGATGGTGTAATCAACAAAACCAAGTCTCAAGTTTCCTCTTGCACACATCTCAATTTCTTGAAAAATAATTCAGACAAAAGAATATGATGAACCAAAATTGAACAAAATGGTTGCTTGGATTTCATATATATATATATATATATATATATATATATATATATATATATATATATATATATATATATATATATATTTATCCATTCGGTTACAAAAAGTGTTACATCATATATTACTTCTTTGTCCAAAATAAATTTCAAAATACAACTTTTAAACTTAGTTGCAACTCCATATGCACATACTGGTAATGGCTCTCCTGCCTTCTTCAGCTTGCCATTAGTAAGTGAGAACTCTCACCCTTGGTGAACAGACTCCTTTCCTTTGTGGTTCATCTTCGAGGCTAATCTGCTACTACTCTTCTGAAACTGGGGACAATCTGGTCGGATATGACCAATCTTCCCACATTTGTAACAGATGCGGGTATCTATCTGAGGGTCCTTCCTCGGGCACTGGCTCATGAAATGACATTTCTCATTACATAGGAAACAACTTCCTGGCTTGGTGCCTCCAAATTTGCCCTCAATTTTCTGAGTCTTCTGCTTCTGACGTCGGTTCTTGAACCCTGATGCTGGTGCAGATCCTTTCCCTTGTAGTCGTGGGCAGACTGATTTCTTGTGCCCCATTCTCTCACAGAAATGGCATACTACAACCTCGGTGATTCGCTGGATTTCCTTCCATTCAAGCTGTAGTCGTGCTAATCTGGAATCAAAGTGTTCCTGCTCCTTTGTTAGGCCTGCTAATGCTTCTCTGCAAGCATCTCGCAGTTTCTTAGCTTGACGACCTTTCCTGGTCCTGTACCTCCTCAGCTTTCTTATTTCTCGATGTATGCTGGTCACCGCCGCTATGCATTGATCCACACATAGCCCCCGCGGTGGTGAAATCTCCTTCGGCTCCTTGCTCAAGATCATCGGATCATTCCTTGAAATCGGCTCACTCTCTTCCATCAATACATCCTCGGTTAGGATATCCTCAAATAACATCCTTAAAACACATATATACTGGAATTAGTCCAGATATAGAAAAATTATAAAACATAAGTTGAAAAAAACACAATATGAATTATAACTATCTACAACTAGCTAAAATCCGACCTGTAAAAGGCATCCAAGTTTAATTTTCCTACTGTGTTGGACTGTAAATTGAAGTCAGCTCTGATACCACTCTGTAACGCCCTGATTTCCATACACTGGGAAACCGTGACATAAGCCAGAATCTTTTCCTTCAATTAGCCACAATACACAGAAAAATAGGAAAATTTAAAACTTTTTATTCAATACAAATGTATTACAAGTCCGAATGTTATAAAACTGCAATACATTACATCAGTGTTACAATAATGCCATACAAGCCCAAGTCTTACAAACTTTCAATCAAAATTACATCAGAGTACAATGAATAATATACAACACCTGGTACTTCCACTTGGATGCTTTTCAACATAAATAAATTACAACATGTATTACAATTGAAATAAAATCAACACTTTGCTTCATTTGCCTTGAGTCCTCCTGAATCCTGTACCTGTAGCTCCATAATCCAGTACTTGTAATTTTGCAATCCAGTTTCTATTGAAATGGGGAGTCAGTACATATACTGACGCTTTAAGGCTGATGACTAGCAGCGATTCTCAACTTTAAACAAACAGATTGATGAAAAGAGAAACATGTATATATTTAATTGATGTGTCCGTGTATGCTATGACTTAGACTCTAATGCAAGATTAACTAATGCAAGGATGCTCTTATTCTAATGCAAGTAAGTCTCCAGAACAGTATGTGTCTCATACCACATACGCCCATAACAAGCCGTTTCTTCATATATAGGGATTTGAACCCGTGCCATGAATTCTACTCTTGTACTCAACATGTTTCTGAAGATTCAGCGTGACTGATGAGATGCTCTGAAACGATCAAATCCCGCCATTCGCAGTCATTTAGTGGTGTCTCCGTTTGCCACTATTGCCCGACATACCGGACCTCACTTAAAAATTTGACGAACCCTTGGAGTTAACTACAACACAGGATAGCTCGAAGCATCCCATGTGGCCCCCTAGCTGATAAACCATAGTCTATGGCTTGGTGGCCCTTCTTGATATAGAGCATGACGGAGTTCCTAGGGTCCATTCCCTAGCTCCGGCAAGAATCACTCCCGCTCTTATCATGGCACTTCAGAAATTAACAGACGAGATACGGATCCCGTGCTCCCAACTCATGAGAAGGCACAGACCGTATTCCTTTGACAGGAAGGGTACAACCAATAACACCACCTAGTGTTGGCCTATGGAACAGATAAGATCATAAGGTATCACCCTTAATACCAATTCTTTCCCTTCGGTGAGAAAATGATAATAAATTAGAGTTAAATAGTAATAGCAATAAGTTAATACCCAAACGATGTCACTAACCCTAAACAATCCAAGGGATAACAACGGTACTAACACAACATGCTAAGTCTTAAATTAGACTTCGCAAGATAACTCTACTAGGTGCTCAACCTAGACTTACAAGAATCCCTAAGGATCCTGTTCACAGCCTATCGATCCAAGACTCCGGCAATACGAATGTATTCGCATGCTACAACCCTGAACATGGATTTTGTCCACGTTCCGGTCCACGATCAACCTACACCGGTTAAGATCTGACGGTACACGAGGAGTGACTCGTCCACAGTCCCTTAGAAGTAAGGTAAACACACATCTTGATGGTCGATGGCCCCTAAGGCAATTATATCACCCTAGACGAGCACAACAAACTGCGTACCTGCTGATAAGCTACATACAAGTAAACAAAACACATACGAGCTTAACAAGCTACGTATGAAACCAATAACTACATACGAGCCAGGTGGACTGCGTATGAGACAACAACATACATACGAGCTAAATAAGCTACGTATGAGACCAACAACTACATATGAGCCAGGCGAGCTACGTATAAGACAACAACATACATACGAGCCAAATAAGCTACGTATGAGACCAACAATTACATACGAGACCGACAAGCTACGTATGAGCAAAATAACATATAGAAACAACCATACATGTATTCTAACAACCTAGAAGCAACCAAACATTCTTACTAGTAAAACTTGATGTTTTATAATTAGAAGCAAAAAAAGAATCTTCTAACAGTCTAATATAAACATACTACCAATGAAGAATCCGATCATCGTACGCAAAAGCGACATAAGAAGCCTTCTAACAACCTAGAAGCAAACAGTGCTACGCTTATTGGAATTCAACAAAATTAGACTTTTTAGAAAGGTGAGAAAATTTCCTACAACTTCCTAGTTGAACACTTTTTCAGATTCCGTAAGGAATTCAAAATCCGGTCCGTTAAACACACGCAAACAGTTAACCAATCTGCAGAATTTCAACAAAAAACTAAAACTTCTATAACTTGTAACTTTTTCTCTACTTGTTGGAACTTAACGAAACTAGACAATTTGAAAAGGAGAACATCTACTACAACTTTCTAGTTGAACACTTTCTCAGATTCCGTAAGGAATTCCAAATTCTAGCCCCTCGAACATACGAACAAGTTAACCAAACTGCAGAATTTCAACAAAAAGCTGAAATTTCTAAAGCTTATAACTTTTGCTCTACTTGTCGGAATCTGACGAAATTATACAATTTGTAAAGGTGGGAACATATACTACAATTCTCTAGTTGAACACTTTTTCAGATTCCTTATGTTATGGAATTCAATTCCTAGTCCTTTGAACACACACAAAAATTAAAAAAATTTTGCCATGCTGACCCACTTTTTGAAAATATTTGGCGCCCTGACCCACTTCCGAAAATAATTAGCGATCTGACCCAGTTTTGGACACGTCAGCATAAACCGTTATTGGAAATAACGGCATAGGTTATTTACATACCGTTATTTCCAATAACGGCATCTATTTTACATTTTTTTCCATGCCGTTATTTGGAATAACGGCATCAGTATATTTCTCTTACAAGTGTGAATCTTCTAACTTTAAAAAATTCTAAGTGTGAAAAAAACATATAAATAATGTTGTTATCCCCAATAACGACATTCGAATGACTAATGCCGTTATTGGAGATAACGGCATCAGTTATATATAAATGAACTCTTGCCGTTGTTTGGAAACAGAGGGGATGAATAATAAGTTAATTTTTTATATATAAAAATTATAACTGATGCCGTTATTTGGAATAACGGCATCAGTTATAAATTATTATTTTTTTTTAAAAAAATAACTTATTCGTCAGAGAGGATGAATAATAAGTTACTTTTTTATACAAAAAATTTACAACTAATGCCGTTATTCCAAATAACGGCATCAGTATTGAGAATGCCATTATTTGAAATAACGGCATCTGTTATAAGGTTTTCACACTTGCAATTTTTTCTCTAAATGGAGACTACAAGCTATCGAAAAATAAAATAACCTATGCCGTTACTCCAAATAATGGCATGGCACTTTTTTTAAATATAGATGCCGTTATTGGAAATAACGGCGTGTAAATAACCTATGCAATTATTTCCAACAACAGTTTATGTTGACGTGTCCAAAACTGGGTCAGATTGCTAATTATTTTTGGAAGTGGGTCAGAGTGCCAAATATTTTCAAAAAGTGGGTCAGTACGGCAAAATTTTCAAAAAATTAACCAATAGCAGATTTCTTAACAAAAAACTGAAACTTTGAAAGCTTGTAACTTTTGCTCTACTTTTCGGAATTTGACAAAATTATACAATTTGGAAAGGTGGGAACATATACTACAACTCTCTAGCTGAACACTTTTTCAGATTCCTTATGGAATTCAATTCCCCGTCGCTTGAACACACGCAAAAATTAACCAACAGCAGATTTCTTAACAAAAAGTTTTGAAAGCTTGTAACTCCTACTCTGCTTATCGGAATCTAACCAAATAGGACATTTTGAAAAGGTGAGTCTCTACTACAACTCTCTAGTTTAACTCTTTCTCAGATTGTGCAAGTAAGTGGTACAAAAACTTCAAGCAAACAAAACAGCAAGCATTCAGCCAAAAGCTAGCTGCTGTGTTTTGGAACAGTCATAACTTTTGTACCACTTATCGGAATCTAATGAAAAAGGAAATTTTGGAAAGGTGAGAACGTCTACTACAACTTCCTAGTTGATTATTTTTTTTCAAATTTCGTAAGGAACTCCAAATTGCAGCCTTTTAAACATACTACAAAAATTAACCCAAAACGGTGAGTTTTCTGTTTTAGCTTAAACTTTTGTTGTTTTGGGGAAACAATTTGTTCCACCCATCAAACCAACTCAAAAAAATCCACAAAAATTAGAGCATGCTAATAACACATAGGAGAACTTCTAAAATTAATTTAGGGTCAAAATTCTACCTTTAGCACAAGCTAAAAATTCTAACCGTCAAACTACAAAGATTGAATCTTTATGGTTTTGTTTTAGTTCTACTACTTCAATCTTTGCCTTTTAAACATTTTCAATCTGTACTACTCATATGCACATGGAATTAGTCCAATCTATTAACATAATAAGCAAATAACAATAATAATAATAATAAACAAAAATAGTTGAGAACCCTCACCCAAATCATTTAGGAAGAACTTGCTTGCCTTCTCCTCCTTGCTCCTTGTTCTTGCTCCTCATGAACACTTTATGCAAAGAGAACCCATTCCTTTTTCTTTGGATTTGATGTCTCTTTCTTTTCTATCTTTCTTTTCTTCTAAAAATTTTTTTCTAAACTTTAAAACAAAACAAGAAGAGAAAGAATGAGATGAGAGTGAGATGAGATTAAGAAACACAAAAATGAAAAGAGGGCTTTTAGCCCTAGGGTTGGTCGGCCAAGGGTTAAATAGGAGGAGGGGTGGGTTTTTTTGGTTGAGAAGAGAACAAGTGTTCTCATTCTTTGTGACTCAAATTAATTGGAAATGAATTTGCAAATTTAAATTGCAATCAAACCCAATAAATTTGCAATCAACACCCAATCTAATCCCTACCCTCTATTTGATCATGATTGATCAAGAATAAGAGACATTTTCCAAAAATCACATGCTACATGATTTCGTACAAATGTACGAAATCGATGTAGTGCATATATGTACATATATCTGTCTATACAGATAATTTTTATTCGTTAAAACGAATAATCTCTATCAAAAACATTTTAATACAGAAATAATAATAAAAATAATTTTATTACCGGCTCGGAAGATTCCAGTATCAATTTGATACCACACAGATATATGCAGACTAGTATATACGTATAGATAATGTTTATTAACAAAACCGGGTGATATCCACCCAAAATATTCTGATTCTGAAAATAAAAGTAAAATAATAATAAAATAATAATTTTTAATATCTGCCCGGAATTTTCCAGACATTTTCTCAAAAATACATTTTTCAATATTTTGTACAAGTGTACAAAACTGATACAATACATATATATACTTACTAATAGATATATCCAGATAACTTTTTATTAGAAAAACCAAGTAATTTTCCTAAAAATATTTTAATTTAAAAAATAATAATTTATACAATATAATATCCGACCGGGATATTACAGTGACATGCCAAACCATCACACGAACCCTAAAGCCACTCAACCTCACATATCAATAGCCAATCCTTGGAAAAGGGGGTTGTGGAGACTCTTTCAAACCACGCCTGACTCAGGAATCCCAATTGAGACTAGAGCACTGCAAGCGCACATTACACAATCAGGGATGAGGTGCTAAGACTAGAAGCACTGCAGCCACATTATCCTAGATTGTCATAAGAGCATATCAATGCTGAGTGAGGTCCTAAGGGCCCTCGTCACAACCATGTATCCCCAATCATACAAGAAGTTGTAGGTAGGTCCCAAGTTTGTATCGGAAAGAAAATAAATGAAAGAAGTGTCGTACATCACCATAGCCGCAATGACCTGGATGTTATGGCTAGACATAAATAATTTCTGCTTTTATGAATAGTGTAGTAATATTTCTGGTAATCTAACTCATATCATGCATCTTATCTCCTTGTGGGCCACAACTTCCACAATGGGACCAAGAGGGAGGATCACCAGAGCCTTACAGGTGGATGAGTACGAGAAGGAGGTCATGATTGGACCTAGTCTCGATTGAACAGAGCATCACAGATCGTAGACTGGTTACCCACCCACCAGGGTTGTGTTGGAGGATCTCGGTTATCTTGTTTGTACTTTCTATGTTGCTTCTATGTCAATTTCATTTTAGAAAGATCCCACCCTCCAGCGGTTTGTTGGAGGTTTTATGTTTTATTTACTATTTCATAGCTCTTGTACTTTAGCCCATACTATGAGTTTGTTTTGTTAAACTCTATTTAATGAAACAGGGTAGCTATATTCCATCTTTTCCTTCAATAAAAAAAAATTACTATTAGGATTAAAGTATATCATAATGACACTTCACGTTAGAAGTGTTTTTCAAATTCGATAAAGAAGCCTGCAATGTGCATACTTATTTAATTTTGAGACAAACTTCCAAGTTTAGAGAAATCCATTGTCTCCAAAACATGTAATTTGTAAATAATTTTGAAATTCCTACAATCATACAAATTGTTAAATATTAATTAATTAAACAAATTATTGGCACTATTGAATTTTAACAACAATTTAATTGGAGATTCATATTTATAATCAAAAACTATAATTTAACTTGTCAAAATAAATATTTGAACCTTAGCATATAGCTAAAAAAATTATTCAAATTTGTAACTAATTAAACAATTGTTAATAAAATTTTGAACTTTAGCACTCACCGTATCAAAAGGATAATTCAAAACATAAACTTCAAATTAATGTTTTTAAACTTTTAGCACATATCAAAGAATATAACAACATATTTAGAAAATAAACACAATACAACATTACAACTTATCTTGACCACACTTTCCAAGTCAAAAAACAAGATCAGAGAACCGACCAAACCCTAGCCCATTTGTTCTACTTAACAATTTCTGGATCTTCTCCAACTTGGCGTGGATCCAATCCAACCATGTGGGATCCGGTCCAACCATATTAATGAACCCAACTCTCCCACACCCAACACTCACTGTTCATATCAAAACTAGGGTTAGTGTTTGTAGAGGATATGGAGCGGCGGCGGCTGAGTCCCATGGCGAGGCTGCAGGTGGCACACGACGGCGGCAACGATCAGCCGACAGCAAAAGACGACGACTGACAGTGATGGTGAAGATCTTGACGTACAGAGATTTTCGATGAAGACGGCAATGAGATGACGGCGACGACAAACTCCTCCGACGGATCTGTCTATATTATTCTCACAATAAATTAATAGACTAATATCTCGTGATTGTTAAATATTATAAGGAATAATAATAAGAGAAAATATAAGAATTAGGGTTAGCGCCTAGATCTAAGGTGCTTGAGATATTAACCATCGTGGTTGGAATACCTAGACCACTACCTCTAGAGAGTATTTATAGGATGAATACTGGGTTTGGGTACTAGGCTCTAGGCCCACTCAACCCGTGATCTGATATCTATACAAGAAATACGTGTAATATATGTATTACCTATACAATATTATTATAAATAATATTATGCCTATATATCGAACAGATGTTAGGGCTCTTAAAGACTTGTATTTGGTTGATGGCGATAGACTGCCTGCAGAACTCGTTGAAAAGTCTACAATGCAAGTGAAAAGTGTTCTACCACTTTTCCAAACTGACGCAGAAGCTCTAATAGAGTGATTTAAACAGAAGATAGTAGAGTCCATCGATCCTGTAGCCAAATCTCTAGGTATCCATTGCCTCCTACATTAGGTGATTGGAGCCCTGCTGAAGCGAACTCTTGCATATTAGGTTTTTGTTATAGGAAGGATGTTGCAGGTTCCAGGTTCCAAGTTCTTCATTTGCACGTTCTTTGTTATAGGAAGTGATGATGGTAAAAATCGCAGCAAATCAGAGTCGTACAATCCTGCACTAATCTTAAAACTTCCACAGGCAGATCAACCATCGCAGACATCTTTAACAGGTCTGGACCTTCTCTAAGACATGGGTTTCTTTCAAGCCCATAAAAAGTGACAGACTAGGCCCATTAGGAGAGATACCCAACCCATGCATGCTAGGATTCAAATCTCTTATCCCCTAACAAGAAGATCTTATCTCTTGAGGGGGAGAGACATGAAAGAGATAAGGAATTCAAATCGATCCAATGGACACAAATCAATCTCTTGAAATGTCTCTCAGGCCTATAAATACCCCTCCCCCTCTACAGTCAGAAGGTAATCAACAGTTCGCCAGTTTTCTCTCTCATACTCTCTCTCTCTCTCTCTCTCTTTCTGCTTCTACTTGAGCATCGAAGGGTCTGTCGCCGAGGCCACCCCCGGTGTTTCAAGCTTTTTGCAGGTCCATCGGCCGCATTAGCAACCATTGGATTCAGATTACGGTGGTCAATCAATGATCCAAATTCATTCCCAGGAGATCTAACCGCTTTTAACAGCCAAGGTCAAAGGTCAGACTTTTAGTAGTTTCCATCAATTATTAACTCATTATCTGTTTGCTCCCACACCGAAATAAGCAGCAACAGATTGATGCCATTTGTGGGAAACTACACAAGTCAGACTTGCTACCATGCCACCAAGACTAAGAGGCAGAGGCGCAGCCTCAAGCCACCGTACCAACTATCTTCGTCAATCAGCTCCTCCTATAGAAGATCTGATTCCTCCTTAACAGTCACCCCGACAGCCTAATTACACTCCTTCCAACGGAGAGGCACCGGGAGGCTCCCGACAAAACCGTCATGAACAAAATTCTCTGTATGACCAAGTCTCAGTCCATAATACTTCAACTGATTCAATGGCCTCGCGAGGTCCACGGGGGTCTAGAGATCTCTGCCAGATCATCAGTAACAGGAAAAAAGAAACCGACCTACGAATCCAATTAAACGAGAGGCGCACCCGATCTGAGGCCTCCCGCTCGGGACATCAAGCAAACCAGAGAACCCATTTTCCTAGACAGAGATGAAGGCAATCATCCTCTCACAGGGGGCGCACCACAATGAGGATCCCAACTCATAACAGTCGAAAGCTCCTTGTGCAAAATAAAGGGAAAAAGTGCCCAGTCACTAGGGCAGAATTGGATAAGTTCAAGCTCGACATCCTCCATGCTATCCAAGAAAGTCAAGTCTGGGCCAGCCCCCTAACGAAGGATCCGCCGACTCAACTGGATATCAGGGGAAGGACGACCAAGTTCTCCGCCGTATCCAAGAAGTAGAAGATTGTCTAGAACAGATGAAGAGCAAGAGAAACTGCTCCAGCAGGGCCTACCGCCCTAGTAACCTCCCTTCACCAAATCCATCCTCAATGCAACCATCCCAAGTGACTTCAAAGCTCCTCAACTTGAATCCTACAATGGAGAATCAGGCCCGACCAACCATATCGAGAGCTTCAAAACACTCATGATGGACGATAACAGCACAGATGTCCTCATGTGTCGAACATTTCCCACAACACTGAAAGGATCAGCAAGGGAATTGTATTCACGCCAGACTCCAGATTCAATATTCTCATTCGATCAGCTCGAGGAGCTCTTTATTGCGCGCTTAGTTACTAGCGGCAAAGCTGAAAAAACAAGTGTCTCCCTATTAGAACTAAAGCAAAGAGATGGAGAACTGCTTAAAGACTTTGTCAAACACTTTACAACTGAAGCAAGGTCAATTTCCTCCTTGAACACTTTAGCGGCAGCTGCAGCTTTTCGCCATAACATCATTAACAAAGACCTAAAAGCATCCCTCACCAAAAAGCCGCCCAAAAGTTTCACTGAGCTCCAGGAAATGAGTGACCAGTATATCAAGATCAGGGAAGCTCTCTATCCTCAAGGCAAGAATGATTCATCTTCCGGAGACAAACGAAAGGATACAAGCGAGGAAGAACCCAGGAAGTTTCAGAAAAACGGTGCAAGACAACGTCGTCCAACTCTTGACAAGTTCACTCCTCTCAATGCAAGTGTATTAGCGATCCTAATGGCAGTTGAGAATGACAGAATAATCTACCCCCCCCCCAAGATGTCAGCGTCTAGCAGAAGAAAAGACAAAAATAAGTGGTACACATTTCACAGAGATCATAGACACACTACTGACAACTGTCGAGCCCTTCAAGAAGAACTGGAAGCCCTAATTCGCAGAGGCTATCTATCCAACTTCGTTCAGAAAAACAATGATGACGAAAACCCTCCACCCCGGGGGGCTAATAAGCTTCAGGAGAGGCCATACGAATCACAAGACTCTGAACACATGGCCATCCTCCACTCCATTCATGGAGGCACAATAGGGGGATATTCCAACTCCTCCCTCAAAGCGTTCGTCAGGAAAGTCAACTCCATAGATAACATTCCACCTGCCAAAAGCACTGGGGTCCCAATATCTTTCTCCGACAAAGGCGTCCGAACACCTCATTACGACGCATTGGTCATAAACCTTTGCATGGTGAATCATGAGGTACGCCGCATCCTGATGGACAATGGCAGCTCAGTTAATATCCTCTTCATGGCCACATTCGAGGCTCTCAAGCTCTCTCGAGACCGACTTAAGCCAGCCGGTTACACACTCCACGGATTCTCCGGTGTTCCCGTTCAAGTAGAAGGAGTCGACACTGGATGTGACAGCAGGGAAAGCTCCCGCTATTCGAACGGAAGCACTGAACTTTATGTGTAACACCTCGAATTCCAAAAATAGCTGAATTTGAGATTTCCACAGGATCTTTACACTTCATTCGTACAATTTTACAAGGAATTTAAAACTTTTATTTCAACAATAACTACATCAGAGTCTTTTACAACAATACGCAGCGGAATCAATAAAATACAACAATAATAAATGTACAATTGTTACAACTTTAACATTTAAGTAATCAACAGCATCAAATCATTTTTATATCTTCATGTAACTCCATACCCTGCATATAAGACTGTGGGCGCGTCAGTTGCTTACAACTGACGAAATATTATACACGGTCATCCTCTCTATGCCGGAAACAGTATAACGATTCTTAAATACTTTAGCAACCACAAACTTGATCACAAACAAAGCTACAAAGGGACTATCCTGTTGATGTCGTGTTGTGCGGTGCACTTAGTCCTTAATGCATTTATTATATTACATGACACTAATGTGCGCTTGTTCGGATTCTATGCATCTTATACTACATAGGTCCGAGGGCAAGCCCTTAATCGTTCTTCATCTTGTAGGGTTCAATCCCTCGTCATGACTTAATCTACTACTGTAATTACGGTAAGTATCCTAGATGTTTTCTGACCTACGAACTCATGTCTAGGCACCCTGGAGGGAATTCCATCGCTGACATGACTCATCATGCAGACATCCTGTGGTAATTCAGCTCCTACCATAGACATGACACCACCCGTAGTCTTCAAATATCCCACGAGCGTCGCCACCAGGACGGTACTCTGGAGTAGTATCCTCGCCCAGACTCATCATGGGACATCCTGGGATACACTCTCGCCGCTATCCAATGGCCCTCATACTCAATATTTTTCTCTTACTTTCATCACATCTTCACTATGTATCTATCTGTAATTTCAGTAAGTATCATAGATGTTCTATGATCTACGAGCCCATGTCCAGGCAGTCTGGAGGGGAATCCCATGCACTGACACGATGCATCGAGCAGGCAATCTATGGACAATTCAGCCTCCACCTTGGAACAATGGCACCACCCATAATCACCAACATCCCACAAGCGTCGCCACCGGGATGGTACTCTGGAGTAGTATCCACGTCATGTCACGATGCATCGTGAAGACAGCCTGTGCATACCCTCACAACACCCATCCAATGGCCCTCATACTTGTGTTTTTCTCTTACCTCCATCACAGCCTTACAAAATTTGTTTTAAAAGAAAATCATCACAACCTAGAGCTAGCTTACCCTTACCGGACTTAATTCAAAACAACAGAAACAGTCAGCCTACCTGGCTACTTCTCAAGAGATGCTCAACCCTTAACGGTTAGCTCCCAAAATCATTAATAAAAACTGCCGGTCACTAGGGTCTCGCCTAGCCTCTAGATTCCAACAACTATCTCTTTCTAGAGATCAACAATATCTCAAATAACATTTCCATTTTCTTTTGTTCACAAACTCTCTCTCAGAATATTTCTTTTATAATCTCATAACATGAGAACGATTTCAATTTGATTTTTTTGTCAATTTCATCTTACATAACCTTGTGTGCATTTCACAACAAAACTCAATAAAATCTTAATAATCATAAAGTCTCGTATTCAACTTATTTTAACTTTCATCAAAATCAAATCCAAACTCAAGAACCAAAATAAACAGTTCGGTTCAGTCGACTGGTGACAGTATCAGTCGACTGTTCAGCGAACATTAAAACATCTCAGTCTGTTCAGTCGACCGGTGACAGTATCAGTCGACTGTTTTACGAAGCTTTAAAACATCAATAATAGCACAGTCGGTTCAGTCGACTGTCGACCAGGAATCATTCGACTGTTCCGCGAATACTTTGAAAACTCAAACATCAAAATTCATGATAGCAGAAGTCGACTGTGAAAGTAGACAGTCGACTGTCCTGCCGACGAAAAACCAATTTCTTATACTTGCCAGTCGACTGTGGAAGGTAGTCAGTCGACTGTCGATCACACAATTTGGAGCCTGCATATATTTTCTGACCTTTTTAATCGATTTGTACTTCCATATATATATATATAGATCATTTCCAGAATATATTCCTTTTAAAAACAATATCGTATATGTTATCAAATTCTCAAGTTTCTTTTTTTTTTCCGATGAAATCCTTAAAATGCATCAAAACACATATTCAATCAATTTTCCAAATAAACTATTTTCTTTTATCGAAATTACTTTGACAAGAATCTCTATACTCGTATAAATAATATTTTGAGGTTATAATCACACTTCTTGGCCACATTCTCAACAAACAACATATTTGCATTATTCTAATCATGTCTCAACATGCATCAATTTCATATAAGTCATTTCAATTCTAGCATCTCAACTAACAATCATAATCATTTGGAAAATGGAATAGCAATTTGCATCTACCACACCAATCAAAATTTAACTATTCATTCCTACGGTAATTTGCATGTAATCTCATAATACCAATTCAATTTCAACCAAATAAAACATATATCATCTATCATGCATTTTCTACTCCTAAATTAGAAAGCCTTTAAGAAACACCCACCTAAAGTTGAAGAAACACGAATAGAAAGATCCTAGAAAAATCCCTTAAAATGCACGAATAGATCCTTCTCCTCCAAGCTCCTTGCCAAAACCGAAAACTTCAAATGGGGTAGTATAGCCGGCCTCCAATGGAAAACTCAAACTAGAAACTATTCAATCTTCTCCTCACTCTAATCTTTTCTCTCTTCAACCTTTCTATTGTACCAAGATGAGAAGAAATTTGGGGGTATTTATACATAATTTTGGGTGGATTGAATGACTAGGATTAGATCAACTAGTTAGAGATTAAGGGTTAGGATGAATTAGGGAGTTGTAGCAACTACCCATGATGAGATAACTACCTCCACACTACTCCCATTTTCTAAAATTTAAACTTGCTTTCCCTCCTACTTTAAAATCCAAAAATTTAGAATTCCCTCTTCTCAATATCAGCCCGGCATATGCACGTGCTTTGTGTACAAAATAATTTATTTATTTAATCTCTTTAAAACTATTATTTATATATGTAATAAATATGTAAAATTAACTTTAAAATTATACTTTTCATGCACTATAAAATAGAAAGAAACATTTCATGAAAATTTATTTTTGAAGGAAGAACGTGCTTAAACACGTGCACCAAAACACGTGCGTCGCCCGTAAAATCTCAAAAATACAAAAATTGATTTTGTTAACCGAACAATATTTATAATTAATTTGAATGCAACATAAAGTATATTTAATATACATATTCGATAATATACTCAAACGTACAGAAAGCACGTGTATTGCACGTAGAAAATTTATTTTAATTAAAATAGACAAAAATTGAATTCTATTTACAAAAATAAATTTAAACATGTTTATAAAAATAAATAGTTGAAACTCATAGAAAACTTTGCACGTAACGGTGGAATATCCGAAATCGACACGTGCATCGATAATACGTAAAAAACACGTAAAAACTCAAAGATTGAAATTTAGCAATTGAGTTGTCTCAAATGTGATTTTAAGAATACGGGATTGCATAAATAATTGGAATTCAAAATACATATCAAAATGCGTTTATGGATATCATCAATAACAGTACAAAATGCACGTGCGTAACACCCGAGGGCAAAATTGTCAATTAAGTTTTGCGGGGTGTTACATTATGGTAGTCGATGTCAAACCTGTATACAATGCTATATTCGGCCATCCCGACCTAGCGGCATTCCATACAGTTACCTTCGTATTTCACATGAAAATGAAGTTTCCAACAACAGCTGGTGTAAGCAAAGCTACAAGAAGCGAACAAGCAGCATGGACATGCTACCCTGCTCCTCCCCCTCGACGCCATAAAGCTACCGCCAGAAAGCAGTCACAATAATTTCAAGACTGTAAACGAGCTTGAAGCCACTGCGATAAAAAACTCTACTAAGAACTTCCAAACTGCCATATCATTTCTCACCAGATCCATGCTAGTTCTCATCATAACACAGTAATAAACCTGAATCCTTCACCGGAAGCCACCACTCATTCAACAGAAACAAATAATCTTTCCTAAACACATTGATGCATCAGAAGATTTCTCTTTCTTATGCAAAATAATGAGGGGCTCCCTCCGAAACAGGCAAGTCCAGGCAAGTTTTACCAAGTTGTTCACCTAACGGCACAACAACTTGAAGACCCGGGGACAAGGAGATATCGGCAGAACTTGGAAAGTAAAACACCTTGTGAAGGTGAACGAGGGCGTATCAAACGTCTTCTGTTAGTAGTAGTAGTAAATTTCCTCAATTTGTTAGAACGGCCAGCCACTAGAGCAGACGCTTAGTTTTATTTTCCAGCAAATTTCCTCAATTTGTAAAAATGGCCAGCCACTAGAGCAGCCGCTTAGTTTTATTTTCCAATAAAATATAGTATGAATTTTTGCAAAATTCTTGTACAACTCTACGAATGCATACAATGAGTTGAGTGCTAAGCTTGTACACAAAACGACACCAAAAACTCATTAAAAGCTTCCTACAAGACAGGTTCGGAGTCCATACCCATGGTTCGAAGTTACTCCAGCAATTTGCAATGAAACAAGTTCAGAGTGCGCTTTACCATTCAATCTGCTCCTGCAACCTGTTAATTCATTAAAGCAAACAACGAGAAAAACTCCCAACATACACCTAGAGCGGCACTGAACACTCGTTACAAGCTTTCCATAAGACGGATTCAGAGTCCATACCCATGGCTCGAAAGAGACCGTCCAAATTTGCAAAGAAGCAAGTTCGGAGTGTGCTTTGCCATCCAATCTGCTCCTGCAATCTGTGAGCGCCTCCACGACCGGTTCGGAGTCCATACACATGGCTCAATAGAGACTCTCGCAATTTGCAAAGAAGCAAATTCAAAATGCGCTTTGCCATTCGATCTGCTCCTGTAACCCCCCGAATTCCAATTAAGACCGAATTCAAAATTCCATAAGATCTTTACACTTCACTTCGTACAATTTTACAAGGAAATTTAAAATTTTCATCATACATTAGAGTTCTTTACAACCATTTACACATCGGAAGATAAAACAATGAAAATAACATACATCTTGCAACATTTTTAACATGTAATTAATCAACAGCAGCATATCAACTTTATTCCTTCTTGAAAATCTAACTCCTGCATATCAAACTGTAGGCACGTCAGTTGCTTACAACTGACGAAAATGTTATACACGGACATCCTTTCTATGCCGAAATTATAACGATCTCAATACTTTAACAAACCACAAACTTGAATGCAAATAAATTGTTAAATGTGACTACACTAAATATGTAAGTGTATGCGATGCCTTAATGCCTAATGCAGATATTTTATACAATGATGACACTAATGCATACTTGTTCGGATTCTATGCATCTCATACTACTTAGGTCTGAGGGCAAGCACCTACGTACTCCATTTTAAAGGGTTCGATCTTTGCCATGAAAAACTACCTAGTAATAAAAGCAAGGTTTAGACATTCCACAAGTACGGATCCCGGTCCCGGAGTACACCGCCTGACTGTTATAACAAACTCCTCGTCGTGCGAACCTCCCGCAAGTGCCCCTCTAGTTCCGGTATACATATACACACTAGAGTACGGCAAACTATCCGCCCGACTACGCATAGTCCCGGATTTAAAATAAAAGCTCGTCTCCATCGAAGCAACATCAGTCCCGGAGTACACCGCCCGACTGAGTCTATAGTTCTGGAGTACACCGCCCGACCATATAGAGTGCCCCACTTATGTTTGCCCAAGTTGTACTACATCTTCTCTTATGTGCCTAGTTCTTAAGTTCAAGACATAAATAAATTATCATACATAGAGTTAGCCTTACCCCTACCGGACTTAATCATAAATACCGAGATAGCACCATAGCCATATCTCAAAAATATAACTCAAATCTTTTACTTCAACCATGCCGGTATCCGAGGTCTCAGTAAACTCTAGATCACAACCTTCCATGTACAAGAATTCATGGGTACTCATACCCTTCAATAATCATGTATTAATTGCAATGTATCCATATCTTCAATTTATTCACAATTTAATCAATGTCTTATCTTAGTATTACTCATGATTCATTTATTCATTTACAATTTAAAATAAACAATATTTCTTTTCATGAACATAGATCCATCCACTTAAGTCTCATTAGCAAATTAAGCTCATATGATATATCTCAACCATATCAAATATTTCTTAAACCAGATAAGTGTATAATTTCATCAAGAGAATTCAATTCACACAACAATACTTTACTCTTCTTCTAAAATAAATCTCATCCTCTTTAATAATTAATTCTTAAGTTAAAACTCATTTTCTATCTCAATTCCACTTTCAACTTCTCAAAATATACATGAAAAATTATGAAACTATTTTTAATAAATTCTAAATCATTTTAGAGAAAATATTAAAATTTTTCCCCAATTTTAATTGCATTAAAAACCTCTTAAAATATTAAAAACACAAAAAAAATATAAAAAGTTCGCCATCAAGTTTCAAACCCAGCCAAACCGCACGCTACAGTAGCGCCCAAAGCCCACTCCGCTAGCCACTAAGTCCAAGTGGACTTGGCATCAAGAATCCAAACCGAAACCCTATATACTGACTCTCAAGTTTCGGATATATTTAAACAAAACAAAACAAAACAAAATGGGTTTAACAAGTTTCGAACCCAAGACCTCCTGCACACTATAGGGACTTATGGTGCACCTGCTAGCCAATAAGTCCAAGTGTGATTACTGATATAGTGTTATACTAATATGCTTTTGTTCAACCGTACTGTTATTCAATTATTTTCACAAACTCGATTTTTCATTTGATCTAATCTTTCTAATTGATTGTAATTATCTCACTTATACTGAGTTTACATGAAATCGGTAATTCACAAACTCCCAAATTAAAATTTTAGACATTGTATCTATATTTCCTCTCTTTAATGAAAAAGAATTGTATTTCTTCAATTTAAACAAAATAGCAATTGTTTATCTTTTACAATCAATTAAAATGATTCTATGTGTATCAATTTAACTTCGCAAAATTTCATTTTTAACCACAAGGAAAAATCTACAATTTTCCATACAATTATATTTTTCGACATTTGTAAATTAACATGTATATTGTTTCTTGGCAGTAACTTATTGTTTCTTTTTCTCATTACTACTAACATGGTGATAATTTGTTTCTTAATCATAATAAAATTTCTTCAATTCATGGTATACACAATAGCATGCATTTGTTCTCTAATTATCATATCAACTTTATCAATACTACTCATGTAATATATTAGCATGCATTTCTACATTTTAGAAAGCACAAAATCACCCACATCACATCAATTTGATCTACAATATTAATTTCATATTCTAGCATGTACAACCTATGAATTAGAAAGCATAAAGACCACCCACCTCTTATGAAGAATAAACAACCAAGATGAAGAGACACCACTTCTAGCTCCAACAAGCACTCCTAGTCCTTCTCCTCCTTGAAAGAGCACTCCAAAAAAGCCTCCAAAGCAACAAGAACACTCTAACTCTCTTTATTTTTCCTCTCTCTAATTTGTTTAGTTTAGGTGTGAAAAGAGAAGAAAATGAAGGGTGTATTTATAGGACAAAAGGAGGGCTAAAGTGCAAAATCCCACCCCCGAATAATTACCCACTCACCTTTCCAATTTCCTAACTCCCCATCTCTTCCTCTCATATAACTCCCAACCTTCTCTCTTTCAAAACCGGTCCCCCCTCTTCTCTCTCCCTCTCCACACATGCACACACACATACAAAAATAAATACAAATCCTATAGTTCTAATATGTGTATTAAAAAGTTATTGCATGTCATGTGTGATTCCATACACAACTAAAAATGGGATTTAATAAAAGGCTAAATAAAAGACTTATGCATGCTAAAATAGGAAATGGGAGTAAGAAAAATAGAGATGGACAAATTAGCACGTGCATTGTACGTGCAAAAATTGAAAAAAAAATGTATTTTAATCAAAATAGGGAAAAATGAATTTTCGTTTTATAAAATAGATTTGAATACCTAAACTAAATAATTTAAACACATAGAAAATATTACACGTAGCGGTGGAAACACATATTCGATACGTGCATCAAAAACACATAAAAAGTATGTAAAAATGCAAAGATTGAAATTTAATATTTTAGTTGGTTTAAATAGGATAAAATATACAGGGAATGCATAAATAGTCAGAAATCAAAATACGTAATGAAAACACGTTACAAATATTACCAGTAACGGTACAAAATACAAGTGCGTAACACACCAGGGCAAAATTTTTATTTCCAATTTTGCGGGGTACTACACTCTTCCCCCCTTAGAGTAGTTCCGTCCCCGGAACTCTCTAAAATAAATGTTGTATTTTGTACACACCAAAGAAAATATCATTATTGTATTTAGAAACTGCAAACTTTAAGAAAAATAAATGTAGTATAAAAATACGCAACGAGGAAAAATAAGACAAACTCTATATAAGAAAACTATGAGTATCAAAATTTTACAAGAACGGAACGAGAAAACTAGAAAAATAGGATAAGAAAATAAATATGACAAAAGATAGGATAGATTGAGAGAAATTTTCATACAAAAATAATATTAGATGAACCATAAGATAAAAGAAAAAATCAATTAAGTCATTAATTTGTGGAATGGTTTGGAAAATGATGCGGTAAAGAAAACATAGTCAATAGATAATTTATAAATAGATTTAGAAATCAAAATTTATCAATGTAATAAGCGGCAGAAAATCGCAAACTGAATTGGTACTGTATGACCAAAATTGAATTGGCAATTTAAAAGAAAACTATTGGATAACAATTTGAAGAAAAAAAAATAAACGAGGGTGAAATTTTAGTTAAAAGTATAGTCAACATAAAAAATAATTTTTGTATACCAATAAAATAATTTGTAAAGTAACTATAATAATTATACATACGATTTGAAAATTAAAAATAAAGAAGGCATATATCGAAATACTTTTGAATTATCAAGTAGAGCAAGAAAACCAACATACAAAAGTATATACGTATATTGTCATCAAAACCATAAAGGTGAAACAAACAATGTTATGATACGAAAATTATAAACGGTTTGTAGGAGTAAAAACAAAACATCATAGTTGTATAAGTAGTAACATATTATTGAAATAGTGCGAAAACTAATCATATAGAAATAACTTACAAATTGAAGAAAAAGTATAAATACCAATTTTATTTTTGTTAGGTGAGTAGACACCAAATCCAAGATAAGTTAGTAGCAAAATGAACTACGATAAAGCGGTATGAAATGCTAAAAGATTCAAAATATTAGGAAGAATATAGTTGATATTATGTAGTAAATACACAAGTATGATTGAAATCAGTTTAAATAATATAATGCTAGGTTGTAAAATAGTATAAGCTAGTACAAAAATAGAATAGTGGTATGTAAATATTATAGAAAACAAAGTTGGGGTTATCAAGGTAGAAAATCTCCTTCTGGTGTAGGTCCGCCTCGTTGGTGTCCAACTGCAGACTTGCCTCTACGATCTCAAGTTGCAGAATTGCCTCTATGACATCCGATTGCAGTTTGCTTTCTGGATATTCGGTTGCAGACTTTGCCTCCCCGACGTCCAGTTGCAGTTTGCCTCCATTGACGTCTAGTTACAGATTTGCCCTCTCGACATCAGGTTGCACCAAAATGGGAGATGGAAAGACGTAATCTTCCATGTATACTTGGATATGGGGATGTTTAATAAAATATAGTGTTATGTTTGAAATCAGTGACATAAAAGTGGTTGAAAAAGTTTTAAATAAAGTAGAAAATTATGACGATAAAATATTTAAATAGATAGACTATAAATATAGGATATACAAAATTTTTAGTAATAAAAATGATTTATATTATTAAGACGAAAATAGTGTAAAGCATATGCACGAGATCAAAACACAAATGAAAACAATAATTATGTAGTGTATATACTATATTGAAGAAGCGTAAAACTACAAAATTAATGAGTAGCGATTAATAGTAAAAGTGAATATAATCAAAACAAATTAGCAAATAATATGTAGTAACAATAGTATCGAATGTAGGCAATAAAACAAAATGGTAGGTCATATTTATATAGGTAGAAAATTTCAATCTTATTAAAAATATATTGAAATATATAGGATAATATAAGATAATGAAAAATGTAGTATCACAAAGTCAAATCATATAAAATGAATGCACATAAGAAAATTTCATAAGCAAAATTCAAAGTATAATAGAAATAATTAATGAAGAAAATAATAGTTGCAATAATACGAAAAGTAATAACAACTTTAAACGGATAAACATAAAGTGACACAAAAACACGAAGGACAAATCTTTAAGATTGAAAGATAGATAAAACAAATTCAAAAAGGTCAAGACGAAGGAAGATAGACAAATAATAGATATTCAAGTGATTTAATAGTATTGAAAAATATTGAATGTTGAAAAATACTATGATGAAAATCCATGAAAAATAATTTGAAAGGGAAGTGTGTCTAAGTGTAATGTATCATGAATGCAGGTTCAACCAACCACGCTTCCACTGCGCCACTCTGACACCCAGAAAAAACATGCTCGCATACAATCTCTCATCAATGTATACGAAGGGAGCATCATGAAAGAAGGTCCAATGACTACTTCATTCACGACTCCAGCCATCCAAAAGGAAAGAGAAGAGAAAACATCAATGTATAGAGTAACACAAATGTAAATCACTTACATTTAAATCTCTATAGGCTGAACCCACACTTCTAATGTCCACTCTAGGGTGTCATTCCTTATAAATTTGTACTACTTATGAAGCGAGGCTCTGATACCATCTGTAATGCCCCGAATTCTAAATAAGACCGAATTCGAGATTAAACAAGATCTTTACACTTCACTTCGTACAATTTTGCAAGGAAATTTAAACTTTTCATCATACATCAGAGTTATTTACAACCATTTACACAGCGGAAGATAAAACAATGAAACTAATATACATCTTGCAACATTTTTAACATGTAATTAATCAACAGCAGCATATCAGCTTTATTCCTTCTTGAAAATCCAACTCCTGCATATCAAACTGTGGGTACGTCACTTGCTTACAACCGACGAAAATGTTATACACGGCCATTCTCTCTATGCGGAAATTATAACAATCTCAATACTTTAACAAACCACAAACTTGAATGCAAATAAAGTGTTAGATGTGACTACACTAAACATGTAAATGTATGCGATGCCTTAATGCCTAATGCAGATATTTTATACTAGGATGACACTAATACATACTTGTTCGGATTCTATGCATCCCATACTACAAAGGTCCGAGGGCAAGCACCTACGTACTCCACATTAAAGGGTTCGATCCCTCGCCATGAAAAACTACCCAGTAATAAAAGCAAGGTTAAGACATTCCACGAGTATGGATCTCAGTCCCAGAGTACACCGCCCGACTGTTATAACAGACACCTCGTCGTGTGAACCTCCCTCAAGTGCCCCTCTAGCTCCGGTATACGTATATACACTGGAGTACGGCAAACTATCCGCCCGACTACGCATAGTCCCGGATTTAAAATAAAAGCTCGTCTCCATCATGTTTCAAACCCAGCCAAACCGCACGCTACAGTAGCGCCCAACGCCCACTCCGCTAGCCACTAAGTCCAAGTGGACTTGGCATCAAGAATCCAAACCGAAACCCCATATACTGACTCTCAAGTTTCGGAAATATTTAAACAAAACAAAACAAAACAGAACAAAATGGGTTTAACAAGTTTCGAACCCAAGACCTCCTGCACACTACAGGGACTTATGGTGCACCTGCTAGCCAATAAGTCCAAGTGTGATTACTGATATAGAGTTATACTAATAGGCTTTTGGTCAACCGTACTGTTATTCAATCATTTTCACAAACTCGATTTTTCATTTGATCTAATCTTTCTTATTGATTGTAATTATCTCACTTATACTGAGTTTACATGAAATCAGTAATTCACAAACTCCCAAAATAAAATTTTAGACATTGTATCTACATTTCCTCTCTTTAATGAAAAAGAATTGTATTTCTTCAATTTAAACAAAATAGCAATTGTTTATCTTTTACAATCAATTAAAATGATTCTATGTGTATCAATTTAACTTCGCAAAATTTCTTTTTTAACCACAAGGAAAAATCTACAATTTTCTATACAATTATATTTTTCGACATTTGTAAATTAACATGTATATTGTTTCTTGGCAGTAACTTATTGTTTCTTTTTCCCATTACTACTAACATGGTGATAATTTGTTTCTTAATCATAATAAAATTTCTTCAATTCAGGGTATACACAATAGCATGCATTTGTTCTCTAATTATCACATCAACTTTATCTATACTACTCATATAATATATTAGCATGCATTTTCTACATTTTAGAAAGCACAAAATCACCCACATCACATCAATTTGATCTACAATATTAATGTCATATTCTAGCATGTTCAACCTATGAATTAGAAAGCATAAAGACCACCCACATCTTATAAAGAATAAACAACTAAGATGAAGAGACACCACTTCTAGCTCCGACAAGCACTCCTAGTCCTTCTCCTCCTAGAAAGAGCACTCCAAAAAAGCCTCCAAAGCAACAAGAACACTCTAACTCTCTTTCTTTTTCCTCCCTCTAATTTGTTTGAGCCTCTCACCCACGTGGCTCAGAGTTACTATCGCAACCTGCAATCACACACGTTCAGAGTTCAACTCGCCATTCGACCTGTTCTCGAAACTAGTTAAATTTCCTCAACGACAAATTAAGAGATCCAAAATCGTGGATCACAGTTACTCTAGCAACACTTAGAGTTCAACTCTCCACTCGATGTGACTCTCACAATTTGTTAGAGGACCCATACATCAAGTTTGGAAAACAACACTCCTTTAGAGTTGTCCCTACAACTAGCTGAGTTCAAGACAGGGCAATGCCACTCCGTCATACACTGTCGGTAGCTCGTTCGCTATACGCAACAGACTTGAGGCCCTATTATATAGCTACAAAGAGCCCAGTCGATGGCACATCAACCATGACAACAAGGATCAAGCATATAAAAGGAATTCTTCAAATCACAGAACTATCGCAAACCCATATGTTCAGATCCAGTACCGCTACAAACATCTACAAATACAAAATGGCTAGTCCAGAGTTTAAATTTCCCCAAGAGCAGCTCATACGATTAGCCAACCCCCAAGACGATGAATCACAGGATAAGACACTGGCACATATAAGGCTTCTTATTCCACAAACTACAAGTCTCATTACAACAACATAATTACAATGAATCTATGTTTCACGTCTAGGAATCCCTACCAAAAGTCATGCGAACATTGTGCGAAAAACTGTCATGTAAGCTGTTCTTCCAGCTACACACGGGAGAGATGCTCTACCTAAGAAAAACAAACCACTTCACCGGCCTCCTACCAGCTAACAGCTCCATAGGGCCGCCTCAACTCTTGATGATGAAATTCAAGATAAGTCTTTCTTAGGCAGGCAAGCTCCACATTTATCCGGCCACCTTCACTTGAGCAAGCTCCACCTCCGTCTCGCTTAAAGCGTCGTGCGAACGGAGAGTCCCAACTTTGTCAAGCATAGCGCATCACGAAGGAGAACAAGCTTTATGTCCCAAGGACCTCGTTCGATGTACACAGCAACTTGTCAGCAAAGAGAAGAATGGAATCACCTCAATGGTGAACAAACACAAATGACTTCACTTCAATATTAAGAATATTCAGAATACCTACAACTAATTCGCTCTAAAAATAAGTTCGGCGCTACGCACGCCACTTGAGTTCCTCCGGCCAACTACTCGTCAACATCGAGCAACGGGTCCAACACGTCGATCTTCACTCAAGCTCCACCAAATAACTTGTTGGCTCCGAACAACGAGTTCAACGCCTTGCTCTTCGCTCGAGCTCCATCAAATAGCTCGTTGACTCCAAACAATGAGTTCAATGCTCCGCACTCCGCTTGAGCTCCATCAACAACTCGTTAACTCCAAACAACGAGTTCAATGCTCTACTCTCCGCATGAGCTCTGTCCACAACTCGTTGGCTTCAAACAACGAGTTCAATGCTCCACACTCTGCTTGAGATCCATCAACGGCTTGTTGACTCCAAACAACGAGTTCAATGCCTTACTCTTCGGTCAGGGTTCGTTAACAACTCGTTGGTCCCGAACAACGAGTTCAACGCCCTGCTCTCCGCTGAGCTCCATCAATAGCTCGTTGGCTCCAAACGACAAGTTCTATGCTCTGATTGTCACTTGAGCTCTGTCAACTACTTGTTGGCTCCAAACAACAAGTTCGACACCTTGGTCTCCACACGAGCTCCATCAATAACCTGTTGGCTCCAAGGAACGAGTACAATGTCCTGCTCTTTGCTCGAGCCCCGTCAACAACTCGTTGGTCCCAAACAACGAGTTTGATGCCATGCTCTCTGCACGAGCTTTGCCCATAACTCGTTGCCTCCAAATAATGAGTCCAACGCATCGGTCTTCGCTCAAGCTCTGTCAACAACTTGTTGACCCCAAACAACGAGTTTGATGCCATGCTCTCCGCACGAGCTTTGCCTATAACTCGTTGGCTCCAAACAACAAGTACAATGCCTCGGTCTTCGCTCAAGCTCCGTCAACAACTTGTTGGTCCCAAACAACGAGTTTGACGCCATGCTCTCCCCACGAGCTTCTTCCATAGCCTGTTGGCTCCAAACAACGAGTCCAATGCCTCTATCTTCGCTCAAGCTCCGTCAACAAATTGTTGGCCCCAAACAATGAGTTCAATGCCCTTTTTTTTGCTCAAGATCTCGTTGGCCCTAAATAACGAGTTCAATACTCTGCTCTCCGCACGAGCTCCGTCAACAACTTGTTGGTCCCAAATAATGAGTTCAATGTTCTGCTCACTGCTTAAGCTTCATCAATAACTTGTTAGCTCCAGAAAACGAGTTCAATGCCTCGGTCTTCGCTCAAGCTCCACCAAATAGCTCATTGGCTCCCAACAACGAGTTCTATGCTCTGATTACCGCTTGAGCTCCGTCAACTATTTGTGGCTCTAAACAATGAGTTCAATTCCTTGCTCTTCACTCAGCTCTGTCAATAACTCGTTGGTCCCAAACAACGAGCTCAAATGCTCCACACTCCGCTCGAGTTCCATCAACAACTCGTTGACCCTAAACAGCGAGTACATCGCCCCATTACTTGCTCGAATCCTTCTAATGGTCCCTCATCTTCGTGCAATAGGCTTGGCATCCAACACCGGCGTAAAATTGTCTTTCCAAAACATGTTATACGCAACAGCAAGTTCCAGCTTCGTCTTCAAGTTTGTCTCTACAAAACTCGTTGGGCGCAAACAGCAAGTTCAACAATCAAAATGGGAGCTCTACGACCAACTTTGTCTCATGATCGTCACTATAAGCTTATCGGGTCAAATGGAAAGTTCAACACACAACTCCATCACAGAGTTCTCTCCAAACTCGCCTGGATCAAACGGCAGTTTCAACATCAACTCTGTCTTAAAGTTATCTCTCCAAAACTTATCGAGCGCAAACGGCAAGCTCAAATGTTTGACTTTATCACGGAACTCACTATTAACTTGCTGGGTGAAAACAGCAAGCTCAATGCTCAACTCTGTCAAAGATTTCTTTCTAAACTTGCTGGGTTCAAACAACGAGTTCTACACCAACCCCACTGCGGGAACTCATCTGGATCAAACGGTAGTTTCTACACCAACTCCGCTATGAGTTGTCTCTACAAACTTGCCGGGATCAAACGGCAAACCCTATCTCAACTCGATCAAAGAGTAACCTCTATAAACTTGTTGGAATCAAACAGCAAGTTCCAACCTAACTCTATCTCAGAGTTATCTCTGAACTCACCGGGATCAAACGGCAGTCTCTACATCAACTCTATCTCAGAGTTGCCTCTCCAAACTCACCGAGGTCAAACGGAAGTTTCGATATCAACTCTATCTCAGAGTTGTCTCGACAAACTCGTTGGGATCAAACAGTGAGCTCTACGACAACTTAGTCAAAGGGTTGTCTCTCTGAACTTGCTAGCGTCAAACAGCAAGCTCTACATCAACTCAGTCAAAGAGTTATCTCTACAAACTTGCTGGGCACAAACAGCAAGCCCAAACGTCCAATGCCATCACGGAGTCGCCTTCACAAAACTCACCGGGCGCAAATGGCAAATATTTTCTTGGGAAGTTCAAAATCAGAAATTATTTCAGAAAAAACCTAATATTTATTAGTATATATTATTTATGATTTTTCTGGATTTTTCTGATATATATTTGGCATATTTGCAAATATTAAAAAAAGGGGGCTTTTGTTCAAAATTACCACCTGGAGTAAAAACTCCAGAATTTTGGTTTTCTGGGCTGAGCATGATGGCTAGCCCACTCAGAGGTAAAGAGTTTACTTTTTATTCTAATAGATTTGTTTTATTTTGCAAATTTGTTAAAGAAGGCCTTTTTGCAAAATTGCCACTTAGAAGCAAAAATTACAAAATTCATTTTTCTAGGTTTGAAACCAGTGTCGGCAAGATCTGGAGAGTTACTTTTGATTTTAAATCTAAATTGAATTGGTTAATCTAATTTTCTAGTATAAAGATTTATATATGTAAAGATATATTCTATAGGGATATTTTGCAAAATCTTCTTAAAACCCTATAACCCTGAATTTCGGCTATTAAAAGAGAGGTAGCAGTCGTCTCTTTGCTGCAAAAACCAAAGGGTTTTCTTTATTATTAATTTCTTGGAGTTTTGAAGTGGGGATCTTGGATTTCTGGTGAAAGGACGAACTTTTCTTATTCTTTATTATTTTCCGGTTGATTCTTCAATAAGGTGAGTGACATATGTTTGCTTTCTTACTATTCTATGCATGTTGTATGTGATGATTTGGCTATTAGAATGCATGATAGATGATGGTATGATGATATAATGAATTATTGATGGATGGATGAATCGAGATTGAACCTTTCATGAAAACTATGCTATTGATGATTTAAAATTCTATATAGATGACTTGAGAATGTTAAGAACTTAATAGAAATCATGGGTATGTTGCTTTCTTCCATATTATTGTTGATTTGATTATATATAATGATATTGTATGATGTAAATTCCATAAAAGTGAATAAAGGAGGGTTCTCTACTATGTGTGTATATATATGATATGTTTGGGGGTATTTCGATGAAAAGAACTTGACTAATGATTGTCGTAGATGCATATGATTAAGGGGTAAACTAATATAATCAGTTAGGGTATGTGTATAACAAGTTGCAAAGATTTTTAAGTATCAAAAGATCAAATTTTTTAGGATTTTATAGGGTTTGATTTTCGGGTCTGTTGAACACAGCCGAAATTGCTTTTTTGTGTTTTGTGATGTTTTCGATTGGATCTTAATTTGTTTTGATACTGAAATTGAATTGAAACATTATACTACTCATATTTGATGGATTTTGATGCTTCTAACTGATGCAATTACACACACCTATACATATATATTCATATTATCTGTTTTGAAGAAGTTTCGTCGAAAATTTGATCTTTTGTGAACTTGATGAGATTTTGATTTGTTTTATAAACTCCAGTATGTTAGGCAAGTTGTATTTGATCATCTCAGGGTTTTTAAATTTACAATTCATGTTTTAAAAGAGTATAATCATGTATCAGTTGGAAAAGTGCACAATTTTGAAACTAGTCGAGTAGCAGCTAACGATTGACCGGCCCCATTTTGAACTAAGATGTGCGGTCGACCGACATTTGAAAAATTAGATTTTCTGGGCTTTTGCAGTCGACCGTCGTTCTTTTGAACTATTTCGACAGTCGACTGTCACCTGCTGTTTTTGATGATTTGTAGAGTTTTCTTGCTAATTTCTTGAATGATTATTTCTTTACACTTATGAATTATTGATCTACTGTTTTATATGATGTTTTTACTACAGGTTACTGTATTTTACAGAGAGTTGTATTTTGATTATAATAGAGTTTAAATTTGTATTTCTATGACTTTAAGAAGCAAAATATATACGGATTTGAAGATGTGGAAGTTTTGTGATTTTTCTACGACTTCAAAATATGAAACTCAGTTTTTGTGGATTGAATATTTTATTTCAGTTCTAGAAATTTTGTGAGTGTTTGGATAAATTTGGATTTTGTTGATCAAAGAATTTTTCTTAAATTAAACGTTTGATGATGGAATTAAGAGTTTTATTGAAAGATTTTGTGTTGATATTCGAATTGTGAGTCTCTTTGGGTTGAGTGGGATTCATGTAAACCGGTAAATGAGATTTTGTGGATTTTTGACCAGTTGGGTCTTGGGGTTGTTTGGTTGGAATTAAGTCTGGCATGATACACTAACTCTAGAGAGGAGAAAATTTGTGTTTTAATAATAATCAACTTAAGGACAGGCACTAGCGGAGATGTGATGGAACTTGAGAAACGTAAGTATATGCTCTATGGGTCTAGTCCAACGGATGCGATCCAGGACTGTGTGTTATATGTTCCGAGAGGACAGTTGGTATGTTCGCATGTCGAGGGTCGGCAGGCCTATTCATGGAACATACGGTGTATTCGCGTGTCGAGAATACACCGTACTGTGTATCTGCACGTTGAGGGTTAGCAGACCTATTCGTGGAGTACACGGCAGGAAGGTGATTCTCCAGTTTTTTAGCTATGCTTACATGATTCTTGTGCGTCGAGAGTTGTCAGGCCTATTCGCAGAATAATCTGGATCTTGTTTCTATCACCGTAGTAGGATTAATTGCATAACGAGGGATTTAACCATATAAAGTGGAGAACGATAAGGGCTTGCACCGGACCTATGTAGTATGGAATGCATAAAATTCGACAGGTATGCATTAGAGAGTCATCATATTGTATTTGTATTTTCTTAACTTGGTTTTATGCATGTTTATTTTCTGTTTTCCTACACTTGACACTTAGTCTAGTTTCACTTGATGTTTTCATGTTTTATTTATTGTTATTTCATATTCCATTCGTTACTACTGTTGGTATGTGTCGAGTATGACTTTATTCTTTATATTTCATTTATATTGTATTTCTTTTGATGTCACTCACACCGTTATGGCTGACCCCGTAGTTTTGGGGGTTAAGATTATCTCTAGCCTCATGTTTTACAGGTAGGTACCTATAGCTTGGGATCTGGATGCATGTGGTAGAATGAAAATGTGGCTTATGAAATTTGTAAAAGAATGTGTTGTAAAAGAAAGAAATTGTAATTCAATGTCTTTAATTTTCTGCTGTGCTTTGCTAAGAATTGATGTAATAAAAGTTGAAAATTTTATCTGTGTTTGGCTATGTTTACTATTACATTGAGGTAGATGCTGGGAATTGTGCCACGTATTTCTGAGATATTATATTGGAAATTTGGGGCGCTACACATATAAATATATATATATATATAGGGAAATGATCGAGTGAGAACTCTTTTAGTGAGAACCACGTGAGAACTTTTGTTTGGGACATTAGTTGAAAGATCTGAACCGTTCATTTTGATCTACACGACTCAATTAGTCTATGGTTGAGAAATCAAGTCATTTGAGATTTGATTACTCATGCATTGAAGTGTTACAAATTGTGTGGCTGAAAAATCGTTATTTTTTATAATGACATGATGCATGGACAAATGAATATCAAATGACTTGATTTTATATTTCTAGACTAATTTAGTTATGTTAAACAATGTGAACGGTTCGGATTATCCATAGGATGGATAGGCATAGAGTTCTCACGAAGCTTATCGTGAGAACAGTTCTCACCAGATCGCTACCCATATATATATATATATATATATATATATATATATATATATATATTATATAATTATTATATGCAAATCCAAGTACAAAAAGATTCAAAAAATCCCCGATAAGTGTTCACGGCTCAATGGAATGGAAGAAAAAGGAAACGGGTTCTAATTCGGGTCCAAACCCGAAGCCCATTTCACACAGAATAAGAGCAAAATGGTTTCGGGTCGGATTCAAGCCAAACCCAATATCCAGACCCTCTCTGCTTCCCCTCCTTCTTCTTCTCCTTCTCCAAAAGTTGGGTGCCAAAAGAAGAGCTCACCCAAGTTCTGGCTCCTTCTCCGCAGCATTAAACCCAAAGTACCCAAATCTCGATTAAGTTGTCCTCCTCGTCGCCCAAACTCCATGACCCCAAATCTGAGCTCACGCGACGTCAAAGAACTCTGCCAAATTTCCAGTCGAAGACTTCGCCAAAAAACTCGAGAGCACCGCTGCTCGATCGAAGCTAGAAGATCATAGTTCGGCCATTCGACCATAGCTCGCCAAAAAGCTATAGCTCGATCCTTTCACCATACGATGCATCCCCATAGCTCGACGGCTTAAAAAATAAAGCCCACAACAGAGCTATAGCTCGACGATGAGGGTTGACAGCTCGAAGAGGATCATTGCTTGACGAAGGAAGAAGAGAATGACTACAACAGAACAATAGCTCGACGGAGGATCATTATAGCTCGACGCCGCCACAGTCCGACCAAAGCCGGAGCTCATAGCTCGACCAAATTCAAGAGCTTCATAGCTCGACGAGGCTCCAAATCCATATATCTCGACCAAGAAAAGGTAGCTCAACGCTCCCATGGGTTGACAAGGGTGAGAAAGCTCGACAGAGAACAGAGTCGAAGCTCGAACAGAAAACAGAGCTTCGAAACCTCGAGCGAAGCTCAACCAAAATAGCTCGATGAAGACCTCTCACCATTGCTTGACGACGGCTCTATGGCTCCGTAGCACGACGAGATCCTGAAAAGCCGAAGAAGTTGGCCATAGCTCGACGAAATGGTCGGTCGAGCTACGGGGTCGCTCGCGTGGTTTGTCGGCCGTTCGATAGCTTAGAGGTTCGAGCTCGAGTGTGATGGACGCACGAGATTAGACCAAGTCACCCCATCTTCGTCCCTGACGCTCCTTTCTCTCCTCGACCGTCTGATCCCACTCAGTGAACGAGCCAGGGCATGATGGGCGTCCCTGATTTTTCCACGTCGCCCTCTATCACAGTTGAAGAATCTCCACCGTCAGATCTCCCTCAATGCACAAGATCTCCCTGATCAATGCCTAAGATCGCGTCAAGATTCGCGCCGAGATCGGTTATTTTGGAAAGAAAAAAACCCCTTAAACTCATTTTTAATTCGAAAAAGTAACTGAAAAATTCAAAGATAATTATATAAATTCAGAAAATTAATTAAAAATTTCGAAAAAATAATTAAAATTGAATTTATTAATTATACAATTCGAAAAAGTGATTTTAAAATGGGGAAAATTTTCAAAAAATTCCATGAAATTCGGAAAAAATCGAAGAAATATGGGAAAATCCAGAAAAATATTCACTGCCTTCAGAAGCCACAGATCAGTACCAGGTATCTCCGAACACCTTGACTGCTAAGATTATGCGCCATATTCCAAAAGTAAAACGTACTACTCCCCGAAAGCCAAGAAAATTGCCTTCTGGGAGTGGGGGCTTATGATGATGGTAAAAAACGCAGCAAATCAGAGTCATGCGATTCCTACACTCATCTCAAAACTTTCACAGGCAGATCAACCATCACAGGCCTTTTTAACAGGCCTGGGCCTTCTCCAAGACATAGGCTTCTTTCAAGCCCATAAAAAGTGACAGACTAGGCCCACTAGGAGAGACACCCAGCCCATGCAGGCTAAGAGTCAAATCTCTTATCCCCTAACAAGAAAATCTTATCTCTGGAGACGGAGAAACATGGAAGATATAAGGAATTCAAATCGATCCAACAGACACAAATCAATCTCTTAAAATGTCTCTCAGACTTATAAATACCCATCCCCCTCTACAGTTAGAAGGTAATCAACAATTCGCCAGTTTTCTCTCTCATACTCTCTTTCTCTTTCTGGTTCTGACTTGAGCGTCGGAGGGTCTGTCGTCGAGGCCACCCCCTGTAGCGCCCCGATTTCCGACACCGGGAAACCGTGACACGAGCCAAGACCTTTTCTTCAATTAGTCACAATACACAGAAAAACAGGAGAATTTAAAACTTTTTTATTCAATACACAAAGTGTTACAAGTCTAAATATTGTACAACTGTAATACCTTACAATAGAGTTACAATATTACCTTTACATTTCTAAGTATTACAACCTTCAACCTCTTACTTCTCAACTAATGCATAATCAATACATATATTGCAGCGGAACTAAACATAACACTGACTCCTTGCTTTCCTTGCCTTGAGTCCTCCTGAATCTCGCCTTTGTACTTCGGCGATCCAGTACCTATGGAAGTGGGGACGTCAGTATTCACTGACGCTTAAAGGCTGATCATATAGCAGCGAATCTCCCAAACAATATACAAAATATAGCAATGGTGTTGGTGTAGTTTAAGTGTTTGTGAGTGCTATGACTAGACTCTAATGCGATATTTAAATAGAACTAGGACGCTTCCTATTCTAATGTCAGCAAGTTTCCGAAGCAACATGCAGCCCATACTACATGCGACCCCATCTCAAGCCGTTTCTCCATATATAGGGATTGAACCCGCTTTACACATTCTAATTGCATACAACCTGTTCCTGACAATACTCCATGACTCTGTGAGGTTGCAGAAGGGGTCAAGTCCCCCTATGCAGTCTGCTTATGGTGTGTCCATTTTCCACTACTACCCGGCATGCCGGACCTCACTCGATCCCAGTATATCGGGCATCGTTCCAAATCAAACCATAGGGTTTCGCAAGCGCAGGGCAGCACGAAGCCTACCCTGTGGCACCCTCTGGGGTCTAGCAAGCGCAGGACTGCACCATGCATCTTGTGGCACCCCAGCCACGGTATTTCAGGAATTAACAGAGCGAGATATGCAACCCGTGTCCTCAACTTGTGAGACGGCACCGTACGTATCCCTTTGACGGGAAGGTACAACCCAATACACCACCTATGATCTGCCTCAAGGGACGAGTTAGTGTAAGGGCCCCCTACAACTGACTCCTCTCTCTCGGCAAAAGGGTTTAAGTAAACTGATCCTTGTAAGTCACTATCCTAGCGATGTCCCTGACTCGAACAATCCTAGGGATGACGATATTATAAACACAACATGCTAGGCCTTTAAAGTAGACTTCGCAAGACAACTCTACTAGGCTGCTCAACCTAGACTTACCAGACTCCCTCAGGATCCGGTTCGTGGCTCATCGATCCAAGACTTTGGCTGTGCGAATATACACGCATGCCGCTACCCTAGACTTGGATTTTGTCTATACTCCGGTCCTCGATTAACCTACCCTGGTTAAGATTCGACGGTACACAAGGAGTGACTCCTCCATAGTTCCTTAGGGTAGAAATCATATGTCTTGACGGTCGATAGCCCTTAGGGTGGTAACCTCACCTTAGACGAGCACAACGAACTGTGTACTAGCTAACAAGCTATACACGAGTAACAACCACATACGAGCCAATAAGCTACGTATGAACAATAACTACCTACGAGCCAGGCTGGCCTCGTAGGAGATAACCACGTACATACCAGCCAAATAAGCCGCGTATGAGACCAACAGCTACGCACGGGCCGGTCGGGCCGCGTACGAGACAACAACCTACATACGAGCCAACTAAGCTACATATGAGACCCACAGCTACGTACGGGCCAGTCGAGCCACGTACGAGCATAACCATATGCAAACAACCATACAGGTAATCAATCCTAGAAGCAACCAAACGTGCTTACTAACAAACTTAATCTTCTATTGTTAGAAGCAACAGAAGAATCTACTAGTAGTCTATGATCAGTATGCTACTAAGGAAGAACCGAAGGCGACAAAACGGCCTTTATCAACTAACTATTACTAGTGGTCTTCCCAATCCTTATTACTTCAACCTATAGCGCCTTAAGTACGGCACACAATTGCAAGCATCTTCCTACGACAATCTAATCATATAACACAACCACCATGATACTCCTATATATGAATGTGATTAATGCTTATGCTTACATCGAGCTCAAGCATGTCCACTATAGTCAAGCGTAGGTTACAAATTGATCATGGAAGCTTACTACTTATCATGACTAATCACCACAACCCAACTAGTATGAACAAGCAACATTCCAAGGCATAGTAGGTAGTTCTAACACTACTCCTACAATATTTTAAGCAAGTATTTGAACTTTAGCATGGTATAGAACACAACATAAAGTCACTACAACTAACCATGGGTAGTTCCTTTACTCTAAGCATGAATATCATAGTATGGATGTCATTAACTTAACATGATCAATAATTAGCATGATACCTACTTACTTAGCATGAATCATGATCGTCTACTAACATAGCATGAACAACCACTTATCTAAGCATAGGTACCATGTAAACATGAGTATTCATATAACCTAGCATGGTATACAACTTACTCACAATCTAAACTAGCATGACATACAACTTTCTTATAATTAAGCTAGCATGGCATACAACTTACTTGTAGTTAAGCTAGCATGGCACATCTATAATTAAACTAGCATGGTATATCACATACCTACAATTAAACTAACATGGTATATCACATACCTACAATTAAATTAGCATGGTATGCAACTTTTCTACTATCATCCAAGCATGAATCTTTATTAAGCATAAATAACTACTAAACATGAATGTTTTACTAAACATGGGTAACTACTAGTATGAACATTCAACATTCCTAATTATATATGTATATATACTTCTAACATGGTAAGTAATTTTATCATAGATCCTACAACATTCTAGGCACAATTAATCTAAACATGGTAGGAAACTCTTAGATTGCTTCCTACAACATTCTAAGCATGAATGAGTGAATCTAAACATGGTAGGAAACTCTTAGATTGCATCCTACAATATTCTAAGCATGAATGAGTGAATCTAAACATGGTAGGAAACTCTTAGATTGTATCCTACAATATTCTAAGCATAAGTAGATTAATCTAAGCATGGGAGGAATTTTAGAATTAATCCTACAACATTCTAAGCATAAATAGGCTAATCTAAACATGGTAGGAACTTCAGAATTTGTCCTACAACATTCTAACATGAGATAGCATTCCTAAAACGTGATGGGAAATTTTAGGAAGCATACTACAACATTTTAAGCATAAAAATATGATGGGTAATCTTAGAAGGAAACTTACAACATATATGTCATTCCTACATATGATAGGCAATTTTAGAATTACTCCTCCAACATTCTAAACATCATTAAGTATGCTAGATATCTTTAGAGTGAATCCTACAACATTCTAAACATGAAGCATGATAGGATATTCTTAGAAATAATCCTACAACATTCTAAACATAAAGCAATGATAGGATATTTTTAGAAATAATCCTACAACATTCTTAACATGAAGCATGATAGGATATTTTTTAGAAAACATCCTACAACTAATTAAGCATGAAAACATGATAGGATATTTTCATTAGGCATCCTACAACTAATTAAGCATGGAAACATGGTAGGATATTTTTTTAGAAGAAATCCTACAACTAACTAAGCATGAAAATATGGTAGGATATTTTTAGAAAAAGTCCTACAATATTCTAACATGAAATAGCATGATAGGATATTTTTAGAAAACATCCTACAACTAATTAAGCATAAAAACATGGTAGGATATTTTTATTAGGCATCCTACAACATTTGAAGCATGGGTATTGCTTCTAAACATTTTTAGAAGTGATCCTACAACATTTGAAGCATGAATATTGCTTCTAAATATTTTTAGGAGTGATCCTACAACATTTGAAGCATGAATATTGCTTCTAGATATTTTTAGAAGTGATCCTACAACATTTGAAGCATGAATATTGCTTCTAAATATTTTTAGAAGTGATCCTACAACATTTTACTACTACTACTACTCCTATTTTAATCAAAACATAACACACAATTATCTACTACTACTACTACTTCATTCTTATCAAGAACACAACATACAACTTACTACTACTACTACTTTATGGATATAAAACATCTATACTACTTACTACCACTTCTTCCTTTAATCAACATACTACTACTTTATTTAGTCAACCATACTACTACTATCTTATTAATCAACATATTATTACTACTTTATTTAATCAACATGCTACTACTACCTCATTTAATCACATACTACTACTTTATATTTTAGCATGCTACTACTTAGTTGCTTACTAGTCTTTATTATTACTAGTGATAAAAGAAAAGATCATTTTTATTTTACTTTACTCTACAACTAGTAAATATGAAAGAAAAGATCTTTTTCATTTATTTCTACAACTAGTGATTAAAAGAAAAGATCTTTTTAATAGCTACAACTAGTGATTAATAAAAAGAGAAGATCTTTTTTTTTCTACAACTAGTGATCAATAAAAAGAAAAGATCTTTTTAATCTACAACTAGTGTTTAGTAAAAAAAGAAAGATCTTTTTAATTTCCTACAACTAGTGGTTAACAAAAAGATCTTTTTATTACAATAAACATATACTTATTATTATTAGTCCAATGTTCAATCAAGGTCCTACAACCCACAATGGTTGTAAAATGTTCATATGCTTATGTGTATTAAGTCCTACAAGTCCTACAACCTCCAATCGGTTGTATGTTCAAGATCATATGCCATATGTGAATTTTTAGTCCAATAACATACAAAACAACAACTACAATACCAAAGATGTGATCTTTATATGTTAGTAGTCACTATTATTACTTTCTTTCTTTTATTTACCACAACATGCAACACACTCATTCACAAGAACAAACCAAAAAAAAACAAAACAAAACAAGAAGGTAGAAGGAGAAGTCAAACAACAAAACAAACAAACAAACAACAAACAAACAACCAAAGAAGCATGAAGAAACCCCCACCTTAGTCTTTTTTTTTTGGAAGGACTAGCTTGCTACCTTCTCCTTCCCCTAGCTTTTTTTAGAACTCCTAAGAACCCTACAATAAAAACTCTCTTTTGTTAGTATGACACCTCTCTTTCTTTTCCTTTCTTTCTTTCTATCTTTTTGATCTTTTGTTTTCTAAAATGAGAGAAGGAGGAGAATGAGGGGGCGTTTATAGGAGGGAATGGGAGGTGGTAAGTGCACCACATTGCACAAGAACCCCAAGGAGGGGGTGGCCGGCCATGCTTCTAGGGGGGAGGGGTATGGTGTAGGGTGGTGAGGTGGAGGGATAAGGTTTCTAGAAGGGTGTTAACACTTCTCATACATACAAACCCTATATTAAACCACCTAATCAAAACCCTAACCTTCTAATTAAGTTGCCATGATAAGAGTAAGTACATTGTTCTTTGAGTACATACTACATACTAGGTATAATGCACTAAGTACCATACAATTGTATGTATGTGTACATGTATGTGTATAAAAATATTCCTTATAAAATCCTTATAAAATTCCCATAAAATAGTTTAACTTTGAAAATAATAGTAAAATAAATTTTATTATTAATTCGGAGGCTCGCGCTATCAATTTGATGCGCTTCGGATGCGCACCGACCGATAGATGCGCGTAGACACTGTTTGTGGGCAACCCGGCGAAAAATCATCAAAATGATCTGATTTTGGAATTAAAATAAAATAATAATAAAATAATAATAAAATAGTAATTTATATGAGTTAATATCCGTCCGGGATATTACACCCCCAGTGTTTCAGGCTTTTTGTAGGTCCATCGGCCGCATCAGCAACCGTCGGATTCAGATCCCAGTGGTCAATCAACGATCCAGATTCATTCTCAGGAGCTCTAACCGCTTTTAACGGCCAAGGTCAAAGGTCAGACATTTAGTAGTTTTCATCAATTATTAACTCACTATATGTTTGCTCCCACACCGAAATAAGCAGCAACAGGAAGGATGCTACAGTTTTCAAGTTCCTTAAGATCGAAAACATATGATCTTCCTGAAAAGGTATAAGTTTCTTGGGTATGTAAACTTTCTCAGGGCTCTCAACTTAGTCACGGTTATTGTTGCTACTTTTTTGGTGTGGGAGCAATCAGATGATATGGATTCTTTTCAGGAACAATCAGGAACTTGACCTTCTGACTTTCAACAATGTTGATTACCTTTGATTGCAATTGACTTGACGAACTGACTCGTTTGCACCGTGGAATTTGATTCGTATGGTTACGATCGCCTCCACTGACCTGAAAAAAGTTTGAAACACCAGGTGATCCCAACGACAAACCCTTCGATGCTCAATTCAGAAATTAAGAAGACCATGAAAGATCTTTTTTGGAGAAAATATTGATTACCTATTTTTGGTGAAGGTATGGGGTATTTATAGTCGCTTTGGTCAGTTCTAAGATAATGATTTATCTTTACTTCTCGTTATCTTTGGATTAAATAAGTTATCTCTTCTTCATGAAGAAATAAGAGTGGTTAAGAGGATTGAGTTTAAACTCACATCATAATAAGAGATATTGTTTTTGAACCATCTTTTATGGATAATTGTAGGTTTAAATTGTATTTAAACAACCTGGAACCATTCTGATTGGGCTTGTAAGACAACCCAGTTAAACAAACCATTTTTAGGCAGTCGGGTTTGGAATAAACTCAATTCCCATTTACGGACCCGTTTTAGTAAAATTGTCATTTTACCCTTGAGAGCTTTAAGATTTGTGCCCGATTTGGTTCTATTTTTATCCATATCAATTATTGACTGCCAAGTGAAAAACTACAATATGTTTTCATCAAGTTGAAGCAGAATTGGTTTTGTTTGGCCTTGAGAGAAACATGGATTACAAAATTGGGTCAATGTAAGTGTTAAGGTTAACAAAGAGAGATTGAAGGGAAAGATAATTGATATTATTGGGATCTAAAGGCCAGTACATATAGAATACAAAATATAATCTCAGTCGTACATTCAGGGTCGGCCAAGGCCCAGGGTGGACTGGGTGACCGCGCAGGGCCCAATTCAGATGTGGGCAAAAAAATTGTAAGTATAACGGGTTTGTAATGCTCTAATTAATTAATGTTTGAACTATGAATGTTTAAGGTCTCCTATTTCGGTTGGTTAGAGCATTTGGTTCGTAAGCGAGACGTCTTGAGTTCAACTCTCAGCGAGAGCAATTTTTTTCTTTTTACCTTTTATATTCTTGTTTAATAAGTTTTTTTTAACTTATGCTTTGATTGAAGCTAAAGAAATTGCATTTGAAATTGAAATTGAGCCTTATTTCTTGTAAAACATAGGGCTTTAAGAAAGAGACCTTTTGATGAGATTCCTGATACTCAAGAAAATTTTACAACTAATTATTTTCTTATTTTAGTTTATATGACTCTTTCTCAATTGAAGAGTAGATTTGAACAAATGCAAACTTTGAATCTATATTTGAATTCTTGATTGATGCATCACGGTTAGTTTCATTGGATGATGATGAAATAAAAAATTATTATAAGAAACCTGAAATTGATTTGAAACATTGTGAGATATCTGATATTGATTTGAATTATTTACTTTTAGAATTACAAATATTGCAATAAATGCTAACATAAAGCATGTGAAACATATAAACTATGGCATTCCATTAAAATTATGGAGTTTGCAAAAAAAAAAAATTTGATATGTTTCCAAATATTTTGGTTGCTGATAGGATTATATTTACTGTACATGTAACTGTGGTATCTGCAAAATAAACCTTTTCAAAATTTATATTATTAAAATATTATTTGCAAACAACTATGACTCAAGATGGGTTAAATGGATTAGCAATTTTAAGTATTAAAAAGAAAATGTTGAAAAATATTGAGGTTGCGTATATATTTGAGGATTTTGCTTCTAAAAATGCAAGAAGAAATCATTTTAGATGATATGTGATTGATTTAATTTGATTTCTTTTATTATTATAGATGCAAGAATTGCTGTCATTGTGCTTAATGAAAAATATGAAGTATTTGGTGTCATAAAGCAAAAAAATGTAATTTTTATTTTCTAGGGTATTGGTTTTATGTCTCCCCACTGTTATATCATATTTTATTAATATATATAAAAATACAGCGTGTCTATAAAGGGAACAATTTTATTTTTTGACCCAGGCCTTAAATACTTGAAGACCGGCCCTACGTACATCTGTCACAGTAGATATAGCAATGTTTCTAATAATCTAGATCTAACATATATATCTAACACCCTCTCTCAAACTCGGTGGATCAACCAATGTGAGTTTGCCCACTAAACATCAAAATCTCTGGACAATATGGAATTCCATGAAGAAATCTGATGTTTGCTATTACGAAGTCACAGAATAAAGTGAAATAGTTTCTGTCTCAAAACATTCATATATATAGTGACAGTCAATCTCTATGTGCTTTTTCCGCCCATGAAAGGCCAAGTTGCTTGCAATGTTCAAGGCACTTCAGTTTTCACAGTAAAGATGAGTAGCTCCTGTAAGTGTGACACTCATATTTGATAATAACCACCGAACATGAATAATCTCTCTAGTAGTAGCTGTCATCGCTTTGTACTCGGCCTCTGTGGAAGAACATGCAACAACTGCCTGTTTCTTGCTTCGCCATGAGATCTGTGAATCACCAAGAAAGAGACAGAAACTTGTGGTGGATCTTTTGGTAGTAGGATCTCCTACCCAATCTGAATCAGAATATGTACTAAGCTGCAGTCTACATATAGAAGACATGAATAAAGAACGAATGATAGTGCCCAGAAGATATCTAAGAATCTAAAGAAGAGCACTGTAGTGAGCTAATAGAGGAGCTAAAATAAATTGGTTGACAATATTGACTGCATGAGAGATATCAGGTCTGGTCATACATAAATATACCAAGTTGTCCAACAATCTGCCTGTATCTAGTGGGATGTGGGAGGAGCTTACCATCTGTGGGATGAAGCTTCACATGAAGCTCTAAGGGAGAATCAGCTAATCAACTGTCAGATAGAGCTGCAGCAGAAATAATGTCTAATGTGTATTTCTGCTAAAAAATGAGTATTCCCCGATGGCACTGAGAAATCCCTAAACCCAGAAAATAACATACTGTTACCGCTGATTCTGGTGTGGGGGTAAATAGATGAGATTTGTGAGTTCGCGGAAAAACCTGAATAGCAAATCCAAGCCTTCTGATCCCTGCCGCAACCTGCAAGGAAGTGCGATACACCGGGGTTGATTCCGGTGACGCACCCTCCGACGCTCTTGTCAGTAACCAGTGATGATTAAGAAAGAGCTTAAGGTGGAAAAAGAGTGATCACCTGATCACAGTGGTAGGTGGGAGGTATTTATAGTCGCCATAGGAGTGATTAGGGGCCTGATTCCCTGTGTAACTGTCAGGAGTAAAATCCTCCCAGTCTGTTTAGGAAACTGACCCCTGATTCCCAGTGAGAGCAAATCAGGCCCGTTGGTTCGGTCAAATCAGTGACCCTGATTTTTCTCTTGCTGATCTGGGTTTGTCTTGGGTCAGGACCCGTACCCAGATGGAGCGGATCCGTTCGCGGGTTATTGGATCTGTGAGGAGGAGACCCAGTACCCGTTTCGGACCCATTTGTATGTAAAATTACCGCTTTACCCCTGAGCTTCAAGATTCGTGCCCAATCTGGATGGTTCCGATTTAACCCCATTTTTAGCCATATCACATACTATGCCAAGATCCTTCATATGAAACTGCTGGTGAAGGTATCTCTGGGTGGATACAATGTCTGCCAAGTCATCCCCAGTAATAATCATATTAAAAGTAGAGGTACCCTCCATAGCAGTGATGATCGCATAAACATAGAATGATCATGTGAACTCTGACTGAAACCTGCATGTGTGATGACACAGTGAAAGCACTCAAACCATGCTCGATGAGCCTATTTCAGACCATATATAGCTCGGCGTAGACGGCAAACATGACGAGAAGATGTGGTAAGGCCAAGAGGATGTTGCATGTAAACAACATCAAATAAGGTATCATGAAGAAAAACATTCTTCATGTCCCTCTGGAATAACACCCACTGAAGGATGGCGGCAACGGTAAGGAGAGTGCGAACTGTAGTCATCTGTGCAACTGGAGCAAAAGCCTCATCATAATCAATGTCATGCTCCTGAGTAAATCCTCCTGCAACTAGACAAGCCTTGTGCCAATCAGTGGAGTCACCAAGTCGATATTTGACCTTGAAGATCCACTCACAACTAACAGGCGCGACACCCACTGGTAGAGGAAAAACATCCCAAGTGCCAATCTCATCAAATGCACGGAACTCTTCTGTAATAGCTTCCCACCACTCGGGATATTCAATAGCTTCCTAATAAGATTTGGGCTCATGTATGGAGTGTATGGCGGTGAGGTATGCACGGAACTGTGGTGAGTAAGATGTGAGGGTGGAAAAGCTAAAGTGGTCAGGAGGACCAGTGGCATCAAGTGTAAAACGTGCCAGTGGGTTAACCCGAAGTGGAACAGGCAGATTGACGGACTGCTGGTGAATGTGCAGGCTATAAAGGTGAATGGGTAGGTACCTATGGTGGTGGTGATGCAGGTGGTTTGGGTGCATGTGGCTATGGTGATGCAGGTGGGGTGGGAGGAGCCACTGTAGGAGTGATAGGAGTTATAGGTTCTACGTGAAGTGGGAGTGGAGCTAGGGTGGTGGGATCAATTGGAATTCGTGAAGATGTAACTAGGGAGGTAAGCAAGGAAATCGAGGACTTGAGAAAGCAAATATCCTCAGGAGGGAAAGAGGTAGTAAGGAGGGATATTCCACAAAGGAGACATGACAAAAAATATGGAGACAACGTGTCAAGGGATCATAGCAATGGTATTCCTTGTGCTCAGAACTGATACCTAGATGAACACACTTAGCAGCCCAGGCAGTCAGTTTCATACTCTCAGTGGGAGAGAGAAGAGCATAACAGGTGTACACAACAGTACGAAGCATAATGTAGTCCATGGTGAGCGGTGAAGAGCCTCAGTGGTGTCGTACCAGATAGGGTAGACGAGGGAGTGATGTTAATGAGGTTGACATAAGTCATGACAACTTCAGCCTAGAAAGTACAGGGAACAGAAGAAGAGAATAGAAGAGCACGAGTTATCTCAAGAATGTGACGATGCTTGCGTTCAGCCACACCATTCTATTCATGTGTGTGAGGACATGACTACTGGAAAAAGATGTCATGAGATTGATGAATCGATCGCATAGTAGTGAAAGTGTACTCACGAGCACCGTCTGAGCGAAAAGTGTTGATGCACACACTGAACTGAGTGTGAATCATTCTTGTAATGTTCTGGTAAATGTTAGGAATCTCATATCGATGGCGCATAAGAAAAACTCATGTGTATCGAGTGAATTCATCTATGAAGGTAACATAATAGAGATAGCTTTTGCTAGAAGATACAGGAGAGGGTCCCCATATATCAGAATGAACAAGCTGAAAGGGATGAGTAGTGTGAGAAGTGCTTTTGTTATTAAAAGGAAGTGCTTTGTGTTTGGCTAACTTACAACCTTGACAAACTGATAAATGTGTAAAAGAAAGATTACCAAGGGCACCACTACGGACTAGACTCTGTAGGCGATACTCACAAACATAACCTAAACGTCTGTGCCAAAGATCGGTGTCAGATGACAGCACTAGAAAAACTAGAATGAGATCCATATGCATGTAGAAAATCTATATGATATAGATGACCGTGACGACTAGCACGCCCAATCTCATGTCGAGTGTGTAGATCTGTTATAGAACAGCCTAAAGAATCGAAGGTAACGACAAGACCACTATTGCAGAGAGCACTAATGGAAATAAGGTTCATGGATAAATGGGGAGCATAAAGAACATAGGGCAATGCGAGAGTGGTAGAGCTAATAGATCATGAGTGTGTAGTTAGTAGCAGTAAACCATCGATTGTGTGAAGTGATGGAGAATGAGAGGGAAGTGAAGTGCTTATGGTGAGTAGTGTACTAATAATGGTAAAAATTGCAGTAAATTAGGGCCGTATGATTATAGCACAGGTCTCAAAGCTTCTGCAGGCAGATTAATTATAATGGATCTCTTTAACAGGTCCAGGCCTTCTTTAGGTCCATCTACAAGAACATGGGCCGCTTTCAAGCCCATTAAAATTGATAGATTAGGCCCACTAGGAGAAACACCCAGTCCATGAGGGCTGTGAGTCAAATATCTTATCCCCAAACAAGAGAGTCTTATCTTTTAAGGGGGAGAATCAATAGGAGATAAGGAATTCATATCAATCTAATGGATCCATATGAATCCCTAGACTATTTCTTAGGCATATAAATACCCTCGTCCCTCCTCAGTCAAAAGGTAATTTGCAATTTCTCTCTCTACTTTTGACGTGAGCGTCAGAGGGTTTATCTTCAGGGCCACCCCCGGTGCTTTAGGATTTTCACAGGTCCATTGGATGCATCAGCAATCGGCGGATTCAGATCACGATGTTCAATCAACGATCCAGCTCAATTCTCGGGAGCTCTAACTAATTTTTATGGTGACGATCAAATGTTAGATCTTTAATATTTTCCTTCAAATATAAACTCACTATCTATTTTCTCTCACACCAAAATAAGCAGCAACAGACTGAAACCGTCTGTGGAAAACTACACAGATCAGACTTACCACCATGCCACCGAGACTAAGAGGGGGAGTGGCGGCCTCAAGCCGTCAAACCAACTCTTTTCGTCAACCAGCTCCTCCCGTGGAGGACCACCGAATTCCTCCTTAACAGTTGGATCCTCCCCCAACAGCCTAATCAAGCTCCTATTGACATAGAGGCACTGGGGGTCTCCCTACAAAGCCATCATGAATAGTGCCCTCTACATGAACATATCTCAGTCCATAATCCTTCCAACGGTTCAATGGCCTCGCGAGGTCCCCAGAGGTCAAGAGATCTTCGCTAAATCAGCAGCGTCAGGCAATAAGGAACCGATCTACAGATCCATTTGGATGAGAGGCGCACTCAAACCGAGGCCTAGCGCTCAGAACGTCAAGTGAACTGGAGAAGCAAATCTCCCTGAAGATCGAGATCAAGATACTCCTCTCTCGAGGGAGCACCGCAGAAAGAAACCCGACTCATGAGAGTCGAAAGCATCTTAAGAGAAACAAAGAGCATGAGCCCCCAATCACTAGGGACGAATTGGAGAACTTCAAGCATGACATCCTCCGAGGTATTCATGATCAGGGTCGACGCTCTTAGAGCCGCCACTTTACTCCTTTAAGAGATGAAGAATCTAGTGACTTAACTAGATCCAAGGGGAAGGATGACCAAGTCCTTCGCCACATCCGAGAAGTAGAAGATCGTCTGGAACATATAAGAAACGATGTAAACTGCTCCAGCAGGGCTTACCGCCCCGATCGACCTCCTTTAAGCAAATTCATCCTCGATGCACTCATTCCAAAAAACTTCAAAGCTCCTCAGTTTGAATCTTACGATGGAGCATCTGACTCGGTGACCATATTGAAAGTTTTAAAACTCTCATGATGGTCTACAACGCCACTGATGTACTCATATGCGAATATTCCCTGCAACTTTGAAAAGATCAGAAAGGAAATGGTACTCCTACCTTACCCCAGAGTCAATATTCTCTTTCAACCAGCTCGAGGAGCTCTTCATAACACACTTCGTTACTAGCCTCAAGGGTGAAAAAAACAACTGCTTCCCTGATGGAACTAACGCAACAAGACAGAGAACTGATAAAAGACTTTGTCAAGCGCATCATAGCCGACGTAAGGTCCATCTCTTTCCTACACTCATCAGTGGTGGTTGCCGCTTTCCGCCACAACGTCACTAACAAACACCTGAAAGCCTTCCTCGTGAAGAAGCCTCCAAAAGAGTACACTGATGTAACACCCCAACTTTTTTTTACTAATCCTTATTCAAATGACTTTTAACATAATATATTACTTATCTACATCATTTCTTACTTAGAAAAATACTCATAGATTTTTATTAAAAAATTTGACAGAGTTTCCCCTAAAATATTAGCCCTTTTGCAGCAATTCCTTACGAAAGTTTGCAAACAATTACAAAAATCATGGTACCTGTAATATAATTCAATCCTCCCCAGGCCAAGTCATTCAACATCACACAGGAAATAATATAGGCAGCTCTGGGGGCATAATTCTTTATACAAATAAGATATGAATTAAAAACCAGAATTTCTTTTGAAGACATATGTGATTTTTAGAAAAACTATAGAAAAACCTTTTCAAAAATCAACCACAGAACCCAATCCTCCACAACGAGGTGGGTACGGGCTTTCATACCTCATCACAGCATTATAAATATATAACCTCTTACAGTTATACACAAAATCTTCCATACAACAAGATAATACATCAATCTACTCCCATGTCTACATATAATCATACATACATATATTCCATTTTACTACGAGCAAAAGTATAACGACCAAACTACAACAACTATCTCACCTCGCAGCTATCAAACTTGCAGGAGAGTTAGGGTTGTCCACCCTCGGGGAGGGACTCCCTTAACCCCCAGAAAACAACAGTTATCCATGTCTGGCGTGAGTATAATTACTAGTTTAGCAAATAAATTAAACTGTATAAAAAAATAGAACGAACTTACGAATACCCAAATAATAAAATTCAACCTGAAATCTGATAATAATAAAAAACACATCATAAAAGCAACTTTATATCAAAGTAATCTTCTAAATCTGCACTCATCTACATATCCATAACCACTTTCACTACATTGAAGTTGTGCCTCGGCAAGTAGTTCCCACCATTTCTATGGAAATAGCGGGTGGGTAGTTCCTCAGCACAATTCCAAGGCATATCAATTTATATCAACTCATACCACAACTTTTCCTTAAATTAGAAATCATTCTCATATCCATCACTTAACACACATCACTATGTGTGTCACACTAATATCATGTATCACTACACTTTTCATTTATATATTATTATATCATACATACACACTTTTTTTACTTCTCATACTGTTTTCCATAATACAATTTGTTTGAGTTATTCTCATTAATTTTTACATACATAATCCTTCATGATTAATCTCATATACACCACATCATATTAATTTGAATAGGTAACTCCTTCACTTTATACTCAAATACAAAACACTATATTAATTCACATATAACTCCATTACTTTTCATTCTTAATCCCATCACACAAATATTCCTCTTTTCATAATTATCTTCACATCACCACTTCTTTAGTTTCATATATTATCACATAATGCAATTACCTCATTTTTCATACTTATTTAACCACATACTTCATTTACCATTCTTTCCAATTACATACTCATGACTCATATTACATAACGTCACACTCATTAATCTTACAACATACTAATATTTATTCTCCTCATATTTATTCTCATCACATAACTTCACATTCATTCAATCATATAATATCACATACATTTTCTTTTATAAATATAGTTTTTTAAAATAAAAATTTAGACGTAGTCTTGATTTGAACCTAGGACCTCATTTATAATAGTTATGCACGTGCGTTGCATGGGTTGGTAGAATGATAAATGACACTAAGGCCTTCTCCCATTATAATATTAGAGATTTATTTTATTGCATATTATCAAGTTCAATCATATCTAATAACACATCTCATCACATTCCGTAATACATTCACCTTCCCTCTTATTATATATATAACAATTTACCTTCTTTTCATTATACTTTCTTGTATAACTTATTGGAATGCTCATTCTAATTTTACCGTAGATTTACTTAATAATTCTTTTTTTTTCTCATCATACAACTCAAGTTACTTTTCATTCTAATTAATAATATATCTTTCTTTCATTTTCGTTTACACCTCCTATTACACTTTACTCTAATTTTCATTCTTATCAAATTATACTCCGCACCCCAAATATAGCTTGGGTAATATTACACCGCACCCCAAAGCCGATAGCTTGGGTAATAATCACCGCACCCCAAGTAGAACTTGGGTGATATAACATCACATCTCAAGCCGATAACTTGGAATATTACTTTACTTTATTTTCATTTTCATCTTACAATTTACTTTACTTTATTTACCCTCTTGCAATCTAATCATCACCAACCCACTAATTCACCCGAGAGTTGTGTCAAGGCCGGTAGTTCCCACCATTTTTATGAAAATAGAGGGTGAGTAGTTTCTCGACACAATTCCAAAGTACGTCAAACTCATATCATATCATATTTTACTTTAATGACCATTCTCATCACATAATATCACTTACTTTTATTATTCTTCTCATAATATATTTTACTTCATGTTTCACACTCATATTTATTTTCATACCGCAATTTCTTCAATTTATTCATATTACTTCATATACATAATTCCTTCACTTTTCATACTCATTTATATAATCCCCACATCTTCACTGATCATATTTAATCACTTATCATACTTTCCTCTCTTTTCATTGATATTTTCGTAGCACCATTTCTTTATTTTATATATATAATCACATACCGCAATTTATTCTCTCTTCATTCTCATTCAACAACGTATTTCATTCATTATTCATTTACATACTCAACACATACACCATTTGTTATATGAATTGTTTTCTTTCTCAGTGCCCACAAAACCCATCAAACTGACGCTGATAGCTCAGTATACACGCGGGAAGCTGCTCACACAGAGTCTGACACCCCCAAGGCTACGTCTTCCTCCTGGCCTATACCAGCGAAGGAAACCCCTCCCAGGTCCATCCTGGGCTATCTACTCTCATCTCAGGTTTATCCTGAGGTATCTGCACTCCCAGGTCTATCATAGGGTATCAACTCTCTCAGGTCTATCCTAAGGTATCTGCACTGCCAGGTCTATCCTAGGGTATCAACTCTCTCTCAATTCTATCCTGAGGTATTTGCACTCCCAGGTCTATCCTGGGGTATCAACTCTTTCAGGTCTACCGTAAGGTTTCTATAACTCCTGTTCCCGGATATATCCCAGGCCTGTGGGGTCTAGCCCAAACCCCTGGAGATTGTGCAGCACTGCAATATTAAATTATCTCACTTATATCACATATTCACATACACCTGGTTATTTAATTTATAAGACTATTACTTCATATTGTCCCGTATCATAAACGCACCAAAGTATTTATTTAATCACATTATAATATCTTATAAACATGTAAATTAAGTAGATGATTATATCATATTACCGCCCTTGAGTTTCACTTTAAACACCACTACATTATACATATGCTCACTCATTAATTTTCATCAATTATGCTATCATAACTCATTATCACCCATATATATATATATATACCTCACCATACATACATTAACATATTCTTTCTACTGATGTCGGGACTAAAGCCGATAACTTAGTCATCACACCAGATTCCCAGTATAATAGGGGGTATAATATACTCATATACTTCCAGATTCATCACTAGTAGCAATTTAATGCCATAAAACACCTCTAACTGCAAAGTAAAGTCATATCAATACCTTTCATATCTCATATCAGTAATTATATTCATATATCCTTGCCGTATCTTATATCATCACATCATTCTATACCAACACCCAATCTCACCCTTATACGCAGTTCTAGTGGGTTATATACCCAAAATTTCCAATTCAATCAATACATGAACTACCAATCCTTATATAATTGACATATCACATACATATAGCCAATATAGAGCATCCACAATATATTCCAACTATTTTAAGTGCTACAATACCTCAATATATCATGACAACTTACAAATAGGTCATATATTAGTTATAATAGCCATTTAAAGTTATTCACTAGGATATAAGGCTCATATCGCTCTCTAAACATGCACAACATAAACACGGGTTCCAAAAATCACAAATCACTTATTTGGTCTATTTAAGCATTAAAACATCAAATTATATCACGCTAGCCCATACACCATGCTCCATGTACTCAAAATCACCTATAAGGGTTTATATGTCCAAAAACATGCACGAGACATGCCCGCAATATAAAAAGTTCATAAACCGCATAATCTACTAATTTTTATGCTTTAACACATCACACTAACATATACTTCATGTTTCAGATACTCAAAATCATTAATTTCCCAAAGTATCACCACCCTAATTTCTGAATACAAGCATAAACAATATTATTGAGGGTAAAGTATATCTCAAATTCCATCAAATTATCACTCATATTTCATTCAGACATTTCGTCGAACACCTGGCGTGCATACATGTTATACACGTATTTTTGAGCATCCGGCAGGTTTCTAACTCCATAAAATTGCATTAAAATTTATTCTAAATTGAACCCCCTTAATTTACAACGCTTTCTATTACTCATAATTATTAATTTTTCTATTTATTACCCATTAATTCTAAAGCCAACACACTAATTATTTTCCAATTTAGTTTCTATCTCTTAAATGTCAAACCTATCACTTCTAATATAAAGAGAATTGTTCGCTCTCCTTACTACACTATTTCATAGCTAAAAAATCTCAAATTATACAAACACATAAAGTTTAAATAAAACCCAACTCACCTTAGAGTAGTTATTCGCCCAAATCGACATCACCATGATGTAGAGAACCCTTCAATTAGCCTACCCCTACAATTAATTGAAAAATAATTGAAGATTGGATTGGGGTTTCGATTCGATCAATGGCGAAATTGGGTTTCGGCCGAATGGAAACGGGGAGGGGTGTTGCGATCTGAACGCAAAGAAGGGGAAGGGGAAAAAGAAAGAAAATGGAAATTTAACTATAGGCCCCTATTTAACAAAATATTTTTTACAAGGCCCTCTCAGTTCAATTTTTGCAATAAATTTCAATAAAATCCGCTCCACCAAATGAATAAATAAATTAAGAAATATATATCAGATAAACTGGTATATTTATACATAATAATAATAATAACAATAATATTTAATAGCAATAAAAGAGATACAATAACTATTTTGAAAATATAAAATACTTGGGTGTTACAACTGAGCTCCTAGAAAGGAGTGACAAATATAAGAGTCGCGGAAGCTCTTTATCCTCAAGGCAAGAATGATTCATCTTCCAGGAACAAACAGAAGAATGCAAGTGAGGAAGAACCCAGGAAGTTTCAGAATGACAGCGCAGGTTAACGTCGTCCATGTCCAATGCCACACTTCGAAAAGTTCACTCCTCTCAACACAAGCATATCAGTCATCCTCATGGAAGTTGAGAATGACGGAATAATCTGTCCTCCTCCCAAGATGTCCACACCTAGCAAAAGAACACACAGGAACAAGTGGTAGAGACCATGGACACACCACTGACAACTGCCAAGCCCTTAAAGAAGAACTTGAAGGCATGATTTGTTGGGGATATCTCTCTCAATTTTTCCAATAAACCAACAATGCCGAAACCCTCTGGCACAGGGGGGCTAATAAGCGTTGAGAGATGTCCTCCGAATCGCAAAACTCGGAACACATGGTCATTCTTCACTTTATTCATGGAGGTCCGATGGGGGGAGATTCCAACTCATCCCGCAAAGCCTTTGAAAGGGAAGTCAACTTAGTACAAAACATCCCGCTTGCCAAGAGCACCGTGGTCCTGATATCTTTCTTCGACAAGGACTTAAAGGTGTCCGAACACCTCACTGCAACGCATTGGTCATAAACCTTTGCATGGCATAAACCTTTGCATGGTAAATCATGAGGTACGCCGCATCCTGTGGACAATGGAAGCTCAATAAACATCCTTTCATGAACACTTTCAATGGCATGAAGCTCTCCTGAGATCGACTCAAGCCAGCTGGTTATACACTTCAATTCTCTGGTGTCCCCGTTCAAATCGAAGGAATCGTCACACTCGATGTGACAGTAGAAAAAACCCTCGCTATTCGAATGGAAACACTGGACATTGTGGGAGTAGACTTCAAAGCTGCATGCAACGCAATATTCGGTCGTCCAGACCTAGCAATTTTTCATGCAGTTGCTTCCGCCTACCACATGAAAATAAAGTTCCCAACAATAACAGGTGTAGGCCAAGTTGTAGGGAGCCAACAAGTAGTACGAGCATGCTACACCGGTACAATCGGGGGTTCGGTTCTCCCCCTCGTTGCCATAGAGCTACCGCCGGAAAGCCATCATAGTAACTTCAAGAACGTAAACAAGCTTGAAGCCACTACCATATAAAATCCTGCCAAGAACTTACAAACCTACTAAATCATCTCCCACCAGGTCCAAATTCGTCCTCATCAGAATACAGTAATAAACCTGAATCCCCCACCCGAAGCCACTCCGCTCATTCAACGGAAAGAAATAGTCCTACCTAAACACATTGGCGAACTTGAGGATCTCCCATTCTCTTTGCAAAACAAGGGGAGGCTCACTCCGAAACAGGCAAGTCCATGTAAGGTCTACCAAGTTGTTCGCCTAGTGGCTCATCAACTTGAAGACCCCGGAGGCAAGAAGATATCAGCAGGGACTTGGAAAATGAACACCTCATGAACTTCAACAAGGACGCTTAAAACCCGATTCCTCTATGTATTTTTGATATTTTCTAAATAAAGGTCAGTCACTTGAGTATTCGTTTAGTCTACTTTTAATAAAGACCGCTTTCACTACCGGTCACTACATGTAATAAAGGCCAGCCACTAGAGTAGCCCCTTAGTTTTATTCTCCAATAAAATTTAGTATTAATTTTTGCAGAATTATTGTACAACTCTACGGATGCATACAATGAGTTACATGCTAAGCCTACTCCTAAAAATGGCACCAAAAACTCATTAGAAGCTCCTTATAAGATGGGTTCGGAGTCCATACCCATGGCTCGATGTTACTCTAGCAATTTACAGCAAAGCAAGTTCAGAGTTCACTTCGTTATTTGATATGCTCCTGCAATCCGTTAACACCTCAAAAATAGGTTCGGAGTCCATACCCAGGGCTCGGAGTTACTTCAGCAATCTGCAACCAAGCACGTTCAGAGTCCAACTCGCCTTTCGATCTACTCCTGCAACATGTTAATACCTAAACTAACAAGTTCAGAATCCATACCCATGACTCAAAGTTACTTTAGCAACCTGCAACCAAGCATGTTCAGAGTTCAACTAGCTATTCGATCTATTCCTGAAACTAGTAAAAATTTCTTAAAGACAGATTAGAGATCCAAAATCGTGGATTGTAGTTACTCCAATAAAACTTGCAAAAGCAACATTCGGGGTTCAACTAGCCACTCGATGTGACTCTCACAATTTTTTGGAGGACCCATATAGCAAGTTTGAAAAATAACTCTTCCTCAGAGTTGCTCCTCCAACTACCTAAACACCCATACAACAAGTTTGGAAAATGACTCTTCTTCAGAGTTGCTCCTACAACTAGCTGAGTACAAGACTAATAAGTTCTAACTCCGTTAAACACTACGCACCTCATGTGAACCCCATTGACATTCCATGAGCTACAGACAACAAGTTCGAGGCCTTATTTTTTAGCTACAAATAACCCAGTCGACGACTCATCAACTTCTACAAAAAGTCTTGTTACAACTGCAGGATTACAATAAGTCTATGTTTCAGGCCTAAGAATGCGACAAAAGTTTTGCAATCACTATACAACAAGCTGTCCTGCAAGTTGTCCTTCCGGCTATACGATAGAGGAATGTTCTACCTAGGAGACACAAACCTTGTCACAGACCTCCTGCCAACCAATGGCTCCCCAGGGCCGCCTCAACTCTTAAAGATAAAATTCAAGACAAACCCTCCTAGATGAGAAAGCTCCAAGTCCTTCCAACCACCTTCACCTGAGCAAGCTCCCACTCCATCTCATGTGACACGCCGCGCGAACGGATGAGTCCTAACAACGAGTATTGTGTCGTGGAGGGAAGCAAGCTCAACATCCTAAAGACCTCATTCGATGTACACGACTACTTGTCAGCACAGAGAAGAACGGAATCACCTCAATGTTGAACAAACACAAAAGACTTCACTTCAATACTAAGAAGACTCGAAACAAGTTCCTTTAACAACTCGTTGTCTCCAAACAATGAGTTTGACACCTTGGTTACCACTCGAACTCCATCAACAATTTATTGACTCCATACAATGAGTTCAATGTCTTGCTCTCCGCTCGAGCTCCATCAATAACATGTTAACCCCAAATAACGAGTTCAACGCCTTGCACACCGTTTGAGCTACATCAATAGCTCATTGTCTCCAAATAACGAGTTTAATGCTCCAACGAGCTCTATCAACAACTAGTTGGCTCCAAACAGCGAGTTCAACGCCTCACTCACCATTCGAACTCCCTCAACAACTCGTTGATTCCAAACAACTAGTTCAACGTTCTGCTCTCTGCTCGAGCTCCATTAACAACTTGTTAACTCCATATAATGAGTTCAATGCACTGCTCACTGCTCGAGCTCCATCAACAACTCATTGACTTCAAACAACGAGTTCAATGCCCTGTTCTCTACTCGAGCTCCATCAACAACTTGTTTACTCCAAACAACGAATTCTACGCTCTGCTCTCTGTTTGAGCCTCATAAACAACTCATTGACTCCAAACAATGAGTTCAAAGGTTTGCTCTCCGCATGAGCTCAATCAATAACTCGTTTGCTCCAAACAATGAGTTCAATGCCCTGCTCATCGCTCAAGCTCCATCAGCAACTCGTTGAATTCAAATAACGAGTTTAACACCTTACTCTTTGCCACGAGCTCCATCAACAACTCGTTGACTCCAAACAACGAGTTCAGCATTTTACTCTCCGCTCGAGCCCTATCAATAACTCGTTGACTCCAAACAATGAGTTCAATGTGTTGGTGTATGACCTAGAGCCCAGTTGTGTATTCACATTACTAGTTTTCATTGTATCATGATATTTATTTCATATATACAGATTACATTTATTATGTTGTTTATTATGATTAAACGAACATAATAAAGTCCTTAGAATAGTAGGTTCAATATCATGGGATATCAAGTGCATGGCTTAATTATGAAATCCTATTGGTTATAATCAGAACACTATTCTTAAATATCCTTAGTCAAGTATTATTGTGAATTAGGACGGTAATAATACATAGAAACTAGTATGTGCATAGACCGATGACCATATCTCACGGGTCATGGATATGAGATATCAAGTCTTCACATGGGTTTATATTAGAGTAATAATGTACTGGACTGACCCATCATGAGAATGTTGCATGGATCGTTACGTGAGTGTCATAAGCGGTTCTCATAGTAACCATGGTGTATGTAGTCCTTTAACTTGAAGTCACTACGGTTCCCTATATGAGAAGTTGTATGTTTTAATATCGTTAAACGTTGCCTATAATAAAGTGATTATAAAGTCAACAATTGGATATACTAAAAATTATACGGAGGGATGTGAGTGACTTAGATAGAATTTGTCCCTATTACATAACAGGAGTGATATCTATGGCTCACTTGATTGAGTGAGACTGCAAAATGCATGGCCATGCTCAAATGAGTTAATATGAGATATTGAGTTCATTTGTTTTAGTAAGTCTACTCAGACATCAAGAAACCAAATATTGAACTATACAAGAGTGACACGCTCTATGCCTTGTTGTCAATGAAGATATCTGGACAAAGGGACTAGACTACATGGTAACATTCATCACGGATAGGTTATGTCAAATCACTGACATTTCCGTTACTTGATTAGCAGTGATGTATTGTAGATACGGCTCACTGTTTGTAATACTAGAATATGGTTTTAGTATTACTGTCAACGTAATAGGAACCTACAGGGTCACACACTTAGAATGGATCAAAATTAGGATTTAAGTTCATAAGATGAATTTATTTGATGATCCAAGTAAGACTTGGACTCCTGATATTGGTTGGACATTTAATTAGATTAAATGGACTGACTAGAATTCAAAGGACCACACACAAATCTGACCTAGGTCAGATTGTGAGCCCAACAACCTCATTACTCTCTTAGAGTTGATTTTCTGCACTTATATATGATAATATCTATGGAAAAGTTACAAATGAGAAAACCCTAGCCGTCACAGAAATTGTGAAAGAGAAAGATCGTGAGGAACATCCCCTTCCCGCAGCTAGCACCTCGGCGTAAGGGAAAGCTTAATTTGATCCGTTCGTGTGGATACCGTAGAGGCACCGCAATATTGTACTGCTGTGATCGGCATAATGTGGAGACAGAAGATCTATCTTCAAGGTATAACTCCTAGGCACGATTGATGGTTTTTCCCATGGATCCATGACTAGGTTTCGATATTTTTTTTGTAATTTTTCCGCTGTGTATTTAATCTGAGATTACCCTCGAAACCTAACACAACGCCTTCCTCACCGCTTGAGCTCCATCAACAACTCGTTGACTCCAAACAACGAGTTGAACACCTTGCTCTTCGCCCAGGCTCCATCAACAACTCATTGACTCCAAACAACGAATTCAAAGCTCTTCTCACTGCTCGAGCTCCACCAATAATTCGTTGACTCCAAATAATGAGTTTAACGTCTTGTTCTTCACTAAAGCTCCGCCAACAATTTGTTGACTCCAAACAACAAGTTCAATGCGTTGCTCTCCGCTCAAGCTCCATCAACAACTCGTTAGCTTCATACAACGAGTTCAATATCCTACTTACCGCTCAAGCTCCATCAACAACTTGTTAAACTCCATACAACCATTTCGGTGCCCCACTTTTCACTCGAGTCCTTCCAACAACCCCTTAACTTCTTGCAATAGGTTTGTAATCTAACGTCGTCTGAGAGTTGATCCTACTCACTTGTCGGGCGCAAACGGCAAGCTTAATGTCTACTCCGTCCTAGGGTTTCCTCTTCAAACTTGCTAGGCACGAACGGCAAGTTCAACATTCAACTCTGCATCAGAGTTTCTATCCAAACTTGTCGGGATCCTACAATGAGCTCAACGTTCAACTCCACATCCGAGCTGCCTCTACAAAACTTGATGGGCACAAACGGCAAGTGCAAACGTCCAACTCCGTCATAAAGTTCTCTATTAACTTGATGGGATCAAAAGACAAGTTCAACATTCAACTCCGTCCTATAGTTGCCTCTACAAAACATGCTGGCCGCAAATAGCAAGTTCGACATTCAACTCCGTCTCAGAGTTGTCTCTACAAAACTTGTTGGGCACAAACGAAAAGTTCAACGTCTAACTCCGTCGTAGAGTGCCTCAACAAACTTGTTGCGATCAAATGGAAAGCTCCACATCAAAATCCGTCTCATAGTTGTCTCTCCAAACTTGTCGGGATCAGATGGCAAGCTCAACGTTCAACTTCATCCTAGAGTTGTCTCTACAAACTTGTTGGGCGCAAACAGCAGGTTTAAACGTTTAACTTCGTCTTAGAGTTACCTCTGCAAAACAAGTTAGGCGCAAATGACAAGTTCAACATTAACTCCGTCTTAGAGTTGCCTCTACAAAACTTGCTGGGCACAAATGGCATGCTCAACGATCAACTCCGTCTCAGAGTTGCCTTAATAAACTTGCTGGGATCAAACAGCAAATTCGTAGTCCGACTGCCTTCCGGAGTATATCTCTACAACAGCTCTTCCAGGCCAACTACATACATAAAATCAAACGGAACACTCATCCAACAACAAAATGCTCGACTGACAAAACAAGTGAACAACACAATGCTTGTTCAACGAAAGCGGTTCAATGAAATGAGCGGCGAGACACATGATCGACAAAACCAGTGGTCCAACGAAACGTTTAGTTGAACAAAAGCACTAGGTCGATGAAACGAGCAGTTGACAAAGCATTTGCTCAAAAAAATGAGTTGACAAGTATAAGAAGCAATAACTCATCATAGTTGGTATATAAACCAAGGTATATATATATATATATATATATATATATATATATATATATATATAGAGAGAGAGAGAGAGAGAGAGAGAGAGAAATCTTCCGTTGCACACTACTTTGGTGAGCACTCCGTGAGCACTCACGAACTAGAGACCCTATGAAAAATCCGAACAGCTCATATTGTTCTATATGTCTTAGATAGCCTAACAATAAAAAATCAAGTAATTTGAAGTTCATTTACCCATGATTTACATCATCACAAAATTGTGTGGCTGAAAATTCTAATAGCATGATGGATGGGCAAATGAACTTCAAATTACTTGATTTTTTATTGTTAGGCTATCTAAGGCATATAGAATAATATGAGCGGTTCAGATTTTTCATAGGGTCTCTAGTTCGGGAGTGCTCACGGAGTGCTCACCAAAAGTAGTGTGCAACCGAAGGGGACTATATATATATATATATATATATATATATATATATATATATATATATATATATATATATACAATTTTGTAATGATGTAAATCATGGACAAATGAACTTCAAATTACTTGATTTTTTATTGTTAGGCTATCTAAGGTATATAGAACAATATGAACGGTTCGGATTTGTCATAGGTGCTCTATTTCGTGAGTGCTCACGGAGTGCTCACCAAAAATAGTGTGCAACCGAAGGGGACTCTATATATATATATATATATATATGGGTAAAAGGGATATGAACAACTTGCTCATTTAGTAATGAGCAATTGATTATGTGGCATGCATGTGATTAGAAAAGTCTTAAAAGGGTTAGTTGTCCGATGTATCACATGCATGTCACATAATCAATTGCTCATTCACTAAATGAGCAAGTTGCTCATATCCCTTTTACCCTATATATATATATATATATATATATATATATATATATATATATATATATATATATATATATATATATATATATATATAATAAGAAGCTACCTTGAAGCTCCTCACAAATCACCTAACTTCGAGATTAGCTTCAACAACAACCAAAGGCTACGGCTTCAAGACTGCGAAAGTATCACAAACAGAGCACTTGGTCTGTTAAACTTGAGTTTAACAAGTAGAAAAATGGGTACAAAACCCGACCTGAATTCAAGGAAAATTTTGCCGCCCCACTTTTGAAAATATTTGGCACTCTGCCCCACTTCCGAAAACAATTAGCGATCTGTCCCTGTTTAGGACACGTCAATATAAACCGTTATTAGAAATAACGGCATAGGTTATTTACGTGCCGTTATTTGGAATAACGGCATCTATTTTACATTTTTTTTTCATGCCGTTATTTGGAATAACGGCATCAATATATTTCTATTACAAGTATGAATCTTCTAACTTTCAAAAATTCTAAGTGTGAAAAAACTTATAAATAATGCCGTTATCCTGAATAACGGCATTCGAATGACTGATACCGTTATTGGAGATAATGGCATCAGTTATATATAAATGAACTCTTGCCGTTGTTTGGAACAGAGAGAATGAATAATAAGTTTTAAAAAAAATAAAAAATATTATAACTAATGCCGTTATTTGGAATAACGGCATCAGTTATAATTTTTTTTTAACTTATTCGTCAGAGATGATGAATAATAAGTTACTTTTTTATAAAAAAAATTTATAACTGATGCCGTTATTCCAAATAACGGCATCAGTATTGAGAATGCCGTTATTTGAAATAATGGCATCTATTATAAGGTTTTCACACTTGCAATTTTTTCTCTAAATGGATACTACAAACTGTCGAAAAACAAAATAACCTATGCCGTTACTCCAAATAACAGCATGACACTTTTTTTAAATATAGATGCCGTTATTGAAAAAAACGGTACGTAAATAACCTATGCCGTTATTTCCAATAACGTTTTATGATGACGTGTCCTAAACAGGAACAGATCGCTAATTATTTTCGGAAGTGGGGCGCTAAATATTTTTTTAAAGTGGGGGCAGTACGGCAAAATTTTCGAATTCTAGAACCCTCTTCTTAAAAAAAAACCAAACTCCAACGTCAAATCCTGAGTTCGAAACTCATCTTCTCCGAGCTCCTTCGAATGCCTAAGCTCCTTCACCAAAGCTCCTAGTCTCCTCTGTTCGCCGAGCTAAAGCTTCAAAGCCTCGCCAAGCTCAAGCTCCAAAGCCTCACCCAACTCCCCCCCATCGTCACCGAGCTAGAGCTTCAATGCCTCGCCGAGCTCGAGCTTCAAAGCCTCGCTGAGCTCCCTTCCATCGTCGTCGAGCTAGAGCTCCAAAGCTTCACCGAGCTTCCCCCACCACCGAACACCTCAGCTCAGCCACTCTGTCATTAAGCTCCTTAAACACCTCGCCAAGCTCCTGAACTTCATATCGAGCTCTTGAGCTACCAAGCTCCGACGTTGCCAAGCTCCACGGCACCGATCTTCCAAGTCAAAGAGAGTGTAGCATGCCCAAACTTCAAGTTCGCCAAGCTTGAAGTCAGTGAAACCGTTGGCCAGACGGAGGGTCGGATTTCCCAGAAAGTTGAGCACTCGAGCGATAAGCGCTCAAAAATTTTCCACGTCGCTCCTTCACATCAGAGCCACCTGATCTTCTCGACGCGCAAGAAAAGGAGTGATCAACATGCTAGCTCGTGTTAAAATTTGTGCCGGGGTTAATAACTCATTAAAAATCCCCAAAATTCATTTTTAATTCGAAAATCTAATTAAAATTTTCAAAATTAATTAACTTAATTCGGAAAAAAATAATTAAAAATTCTATAAAAAAATTAAAAATTGGGATAACTAATTAATAAATTTTGAAAAAGTTATTTTAAATTGGGGGAAAATATTAAAAATCCATAAAAATCGGAAAAATACGAAGAATTCTAGGAAAATATTTGCCGCCTTCCGAAACTTCTGATCAGTTTCAGGTATCTCCAATACACCCTGAAAGCTAAGATTGTACTCCAGAATTCAAAAATAAGGCGAACTACTTCCTTAAAGCCAAAAAAAATATCTTCTGGAAGTGGGGGGCATCTGATAATGGTAAAAATCGCAGTAAATCAGGGTCGTATGATTTCAACACATATCTCAAAGCTTCTACATGTAAATTAATCATAACGGGCCTCTTTAATAGGTCTGGACATTCTTCAAGTCCATATACAAGAACATGGGCTACTTTCAAGCATTAAAAGTGTCAGATTAGGCCCATTAGGAGAGACACCTAGCCCATGAGGGCTGTGAATCAAATATCTTATCCCTAAACAAGAGTCTTATCTCTTAAGGGGAAGAATCATATCTCTTAAGGGGAAGAATCAACAAGAGATAAGGAATTCATATCAATTTAAATAATCAATATCAATCTCCTAAACTGTTTCTCATGCCTATAAATACCCTCCCCCTTCTTCAGTCAGAGGGTAATTTGCAATTTCTCTCTCAAACTCTCTTTCTTTCTCTGGTTCTGACTTGAGCGTCAGAGGGTCTGTCACCGGAGCCACCTCCGGTGTTTTAGGATTTTTGCAGGTCTATCAGTCGCATCAGCAACCATCGAATTTATATCACGGTGTTCAATCAACGATCCATATCAACTCTCGGGAGCTCTAACTACATTTTACAGCGACTATCAAAGTTTAAATCTTTAGTAGTTTCCTTCAAATATAAACTCACTATCTGTTTGCTGCCACACCAAAATAAGTAGCAACATGTATAATCACTAGTAAGATGATGTGATATACCAGAATCTAAAATCCAAGAAGAATTCATACAGGGAGTAACAGAGAATGCATGGCAAAGGAGCCAGCATTGGCAGATTGACCCAAGAGCTTGAGTTCCAGTTGAATGAGGCAATGCTGAAAATTAGCCCCATCAACAGGAGATGCCAAAGCTGGAGTAATGGTCATGACAGAAGATCTAGAGGAAGGAGTACAGCGAGGAGGAATGAGACTAGTGCTGATGTGGCAGGGATGTAGCGCCCCGAATTTTCAATATAATATCTTAGAAATATGTGGCACAATTCCCAGCATCAACTTCAATTGCAATAGTACACATAGCCAAAAACACAGATAATTTTAATTTCAACTTTTATTACAATAATCATTTACAAAACACAGCGGAAATACAAAACACCTTGAATTACAAACTTTCTTTTTGCAACACTTCTTTTACAAAATTTATACAAAAGCTCTATTACATCAATTTATCTCAAACATCCAAACCCCAAACTCTAAGCAACAACAACCTGTAAAATATGAGGCTAGAGATAACCCTAACCCCCAAAACTATAGAGGTTAGCCATAACGGTGTGAGTAACATAAAAACAAAACAACATAGACAAAACATTAACCAGGGAGTCATCAACATCATGTATTAATTGCAAGAATAAACAAAATGAGAAATAACAATAAGCAAATCATGGAAACATCAAGGAATATAAGATAGTAAATAGTAAAACATGAAAACATCAAGTGAATCTAGACTGAGTGTCAAGTGTAGGAAAACAGGAAAACACAAGCATAAAACAAAGTCAAGAAAAACACAATTCTATATGCTGACTCTCTGATGCATACTTGTCGGATTCTATGCATTCCATAGTACATAGGTCCGGTGCAAGCCCTTAACGATCTCCACTTTATAGGGATAACTCCTCGTTATTCAACTAATCCTACTACGGTGATGGAAAGCAAGATCCAGAATACTCCGCAAATAGGCACTACGGCCCTCGACGTGCAAGCATCATGTAAGATAACTCAAAAACAACCGGAGATTCATCTCCCAACCCGTGTACGCCACGAATAGGCTTGCAAGGCCCTCGACGTGCAGATACACCAGGTGCATTCTGTGAATAGGCCTGCAGACCCTCGACACGCGAATATACAAATGTCCTCTCGGGATAGAACAACAAACAGTCCTGCAACGCATCCATTGGACTAAACAACCCATGAGCCTATACTTATGTTTCCCAAGTTCCATCACATCCCCACTAGTGCCTGTCCTTAAGTTGGTTATTATTAAAACATAAAATCTCCATCTCTAGAGTTAATGTATCCTGCCGGACTTAAATACTCAACAACAACCAAACCAAGATCCCCCGGTCTAACTCAACAAATCTCAACTGCCGGTTCACAGGACTCCCACTCAACTCTTAGAGATATCAATAAAACCAAAATCCACCGTCAGAACGATCATATGGAGAAACTTCTCCAATCAACAAAAACCCAAGTCTTTATAAAATTCCAGAATCCAACCCAACAACTAAATATCTTGAAAACATATGTTCTGTAGAAAGAATAACATTTAGAATAGTAAGTTATAGATTCGAAAACATTTAAAGAATCAATCGTTTAAAGAACATCAGAATAACTCAAGAAAATATCAGTAACTGTCGACTGTAAAGAGTCATCAGTTGACTGTCCAGAGCGATAATCCAACATTTTTAAGAAAAATAATTCTAGGTATTGACGGTCGACTGTAAAAGTCACCAGACGACTGTCCAGAGTGAAAATCCGACATCTCTAGAAAATATCAAAACAGAGCAGAGACAGTCGACTGGAGAAATGGGTCAGTCGACTGTTCCGCAAGAGATTTCAAGAAAACGAGAAAAACACAGCAGCCAGATAGCGACAGTCGACTGTCGAAACATTCCAGTCGACTGTCACACCTACAGACTGCAGTTTGGGTTGTGCATATTTCAACCGATACGAAGATTTACTTTACAAAAACGAAATCTATAAAAAGTATATTTCTGATATGTTCAAATACAACTTATAGAACATACAAAGATCCATAAAAACCAATCAAAACCACTTGAATAGATAAAATAGCATTTTAATGAATTTCTTCAAAATTAAACATGAATGTGTGCATGAATCAAAATTTGAGTTTTTAAGAATCAGTCATACATCAAAATAACCTTATTTTATACTCCAAACCATATCAATACAAAAATAAGTTGAGATATAATCAAATCCTTCGAAAACACATAAAACTCAATTTCATCTAAAACACCAAAATACGATATTCATGAAAAACGTTTGTGCATGCTTATGCACCAAAGAACTTCACAAATCCACAAATTAGAATAACAAAATATTCAGATATAAAACTTAGTGTTACCGTTGAATCTGGTGTGGGGGTAAACAGATAGAATTTGTGGATTCGTGGAAAAACCTGAATAGCGAATCCAAGCCTGTACGTTGGAATTGGACTGCTGACTCCTGCCGTTCACCTGCAAGGAAATGCGATACACCGGGGTTGATCCCGACGACGCACCCTCCGACGCTCTTATCAGTAACCAGTGATATGATTAAGAAAGAGCTTTAATTGGAAAAAGAGTGATTACCTTGTAACAGTGGTAGGTTGGAGGTATTTATAGTCGCCCTGGGGAGTTGATTAGGGATCTGATTTCCTGTGATTCTGTTAGGAGTAAAGTCCTCATAATCAGTTTAGGAAACTGATCCCTAATTCCCGGTGAGAGGATAACTGTGGATCAGGCCCGTTGATTTAGTCAAATCAGAGACCCTGATTTCCTCTTACTGGTCTGGATTTGTCTCGGGTCAGAACTCGTACCCAGTTGGAGTGGATCCGTTTGCGGGTTATTGGATCTGTGGAGGGGAGATCCAGTGCCCGCTTCAGACCCGTTGGTGGGTGAAATTACCGTTTTACCCTTGAGCTTCAAGATTCGTGCCTGATCTGGACGGTCCCGATTAAACCCCATTTTTAGCCATATCACGAGCCCTCCACTCCTAAAAACTGAGTGTGATCTGCCTTTGAGGAGTAATTTAACTGTTTTAGTGGCTAGTGGAGTTGTATCGGAGTCCGAATGGAGGGTTTTGTATCTCGAAGGGGGTAGTGAGGTGATTTTTACTGCTAAATCTGAGCTTTGTTGAATATCCGACGGTTTTTATCTATTTTTTTCGGATTATTTATTTAATTTTGTGATGTGTTAACCAGTCGTTCGGGGGCCTTAACAATACATTCTAGGCAATAATTGTTCGTTCAGGGGCTCAAAAATATTCCCCCGAATTTATAATTATTTTCTAGAATTTCTAGTTAATTTTCTCGAATTTTTAGTAATTTTTCGCAATTTTTAAATAAACAAAACAATTAAAATAAATAAAAACTGATTTTTAATACCTATTTATGGCGTGGCTTGATCTGGACCGTTGATCTCGAGCGTGCACGAATTTCTGAGAGATCTGGCGGTTGTAGTCGCTCGGTAGCCATTTTCTCGCTTTTGGAGCTCGGATGGACACTTGTTCGATTGGCCGACCGGGGGTCTAAGGGTTCGGCTGTCCGAGCGACGTGGCGCGATTTGAGCCGTTGGATGGTAGCACGAATCTCGAGACGGGCTCAGTTCCCAAGAAAATGCTATCTTGTCATTTAGCGCACGTGGCACGATCTGGACCGTTCATCACCAGAAGCACGAATTTCTGGAAGATCCAACGGTCGTGGTCGCTCGGCGGCTTTTTTCTCTGTTTTGGAGCTCGGATGGGCACTTGCTCGGTTAGCCGACCGGACGTCTAAGGGTTCGGCTGTCCGAGCGACGTGGCGTGATCTGAACCGTTGATCTCGAGCGAGCGCAAATTTCTGAGAGATCTGGCGGTTGTAGTCGCTCGGCAGCCATTTTCTCGCTTTTGGAGCTCGGATGGACACTTGTTCGGTTGGCCGACCGGGGGTCTAAGGGTTCGGCTGTCCGAGCGACGTGGCGCGATCTGAGCCGTTGGATGGTGGCACGAATCTCGAGACGGGCTCAGTTCCCAAGAAAATGCTATCTTGTCATTCAGCGCACGTGGCACGATCTGGACCGTTCATCACCAGAAGCACGAATTTCTGGAAGATCCAATGGTCGTGATCGCTCGGCGGCTTTTTTCTCTGTTTTGGAGCTCGGATGGGCACTTGCTCGGTTAGCCGACCGGACGTCTAAGGGTTCGGCTGTCCGAGTGACGTGGCGTGATCTGAGCCGTTGGATGGTGGCACGAGTCTCGAGACGGGCTCAGTTCCCAAGAAAATGCTATCTTTTCGTTTAGCACACGTGGCACGATCTTGACCGTTCATCACCAAAAGCGCGAATTTCTGGAAAATCCAATGGTCGTGGTCGCTCGGCGGCTTTTTTCTCTGTTTTGGAGCTCGGATGGACACTTGCTCGGTTAGCCGATCGGACGTCTAAGGGTTCGGCTGTCTGAGCGACGTGGCACGATCTGAGCCGTTGGATGGTGGCGCGAATCTCGAAACGGGCTCAGCTCCCAAGAAAACGTTATCTTGTCGTGTAGCGATACTGGCAAGATCTGGGCCGTCTGATCGAGATCTTACACGAATGTTGAGGAGAAAGTGAATTTTCTCTGTTTTGGGGCTCGGATGGGCACTTGCTCGGTTAGCCGACCGGAGGTCTAAGGGTTCGGCTGTCCGAGCGACGTGGCACGATTTGAGCCGTTGGATGGAAGCACGAATCTCGAGACGGTTCAGTTCCCAAAAAAATGCTATCTTGTCGTTTAGCGACGCTGGCAAGATCTGGGCCGTTGGATGGTGGCACGAATCTTGAGACGGCTCAGTTCCCAAGAAAACACTATCTTGTCGTTTAGCGACGCTGGCAAGATCTGGGCCATCTGATCGAGATCTTACACGAATGTTGAGGAGAAAGTGAATTTTCTCCGTTTTGGGGCTCGGATGGGCACTTGCTCGGTTAGCCGACCGGAGGTCTAAGGGTTCGGCAGTCTGAGCGTGGTGGCGCGATCTGAGCCGTTGGATGGTGGCACGAATCTCGAGACGGTTCAGTTCCCAAGAAAACGCTATCTTGTCGTTTAGCGACGCTGGCAAGATCTGGGCCGTTGGATGGTGGCACGAATCTCGAGACGGCTCAGTTCCCAAGAAAACACTATCTTGTCGTTTAGCGACGCTGGCAAGATCTGGGCCGTCTGATCGAGATCTTACACGAATGTTGAGGCGAAAGTGAATTTTTTCCGTTTTGGGGCTTGGATGGGCATTTGCTCGGTTAGCCGACCGGAGGTCTAAGGGTTCGGCAGTCCGAGCGTGGTGGCGCGATCTGAGCCGTTGGATGGTGGCACGAATCTCGAGACGGGCCTAGTTCCCAAGAGCATTAATGGCACCCCAGGATTTGTGTGGCGTTCCAACTTCCTGGAGTCATTAAGAATGGCGTCCTCTAATTAATGTGTGGCGCTTCAGCTCCCTAGGCGTGACTGCTGGGCTTCCGTCGCTTGGCTTCCCGAGGGCCATATTGGCTGGTCCTTGGGGGGAGGTTATAAATACCCCACTCCCCATGTAGTTTCGATCACAGCAGTGGTTGTTCATCGACCATCGGAGGTGTCTGCCTTGGGCGGATGCCTGTTTTTTGAAAAATTTTAACCTTGAGAGCTTCGGATGGGTGGTCACTCTTCCACCGTGATCTTCTCCTAACTCTAACGGCCCCGATGCGGATGTCAGGGCCAGGGAAGATCAGGGCAGAAGAGGTGACGACCGGAGTCCGGACCCGGGGGACAAGGTGCCTCGGACGGATGGGTCTTCTACGATCTCTGACTTCCTTCCGGACTGACAGCTTCTGATGGTTGTCAGCCCGAAGGAGCTAGAGATGGGAGGTGGGCCGATCTGCCTTCTGACTGGGTCTCACGCGACGGTGGTTTTTTCTCCCACTCTTGAACGATTCGTGGTTTCGGCTTCCGAGGCCATAAGCCTCGAGTTGCTCATGAGTGAGAGGGGAACCGACCGAGTCCTGGGGCCCGGGGCACTCACCGAGGGCGAGTGCCTTAAAATTTTAATCCAAATTTTCTCTTGCTTCCTGGGACAGATGCGGGGTGCTGGGTCCAAAGGGCTTCGTCCGGTCGATGGGGCGCGATCTGAGCCGGTGGGTGGTGGCACGAATCTCGAGACGGGCTCTTGTTCGGTAGCCGACCGGGCTCTTTGATGTTGGGGTCGGATCGCACGTCGCTTGGATTTTGATCCCGTGTGTGCCGAGCTATTTGACTTGTATCGAAATGTTTTGCGTTTTTGCCAACCGTTGCTGCTGGGGTACAAAGTCGTTTGGGGTTTCGTAACGCTTCAAAAGCCGCTCAAGAGTCGCGCCCTTTAGTTAGGAAGCCCAAGAGACTCTCTTTTACTATAAATCTTCACTCCCCCACCCCAAATCTCATTATTCACTTTTACTTTCTCTCTCAAGTTTTTACTTTTCACCATCGAAGTTTTTAGCTCCTGGGTGGCGCTGCTAGCTGTCGCGGCAAGGCGTTTCTTTGCTCCGGCGAACTTTTCCGACCGTAACAGTCACTTCAAGGTCAGTCTCTCTCCTTTCTCTTTAGAAAAAATGGTTAAGATTACTTCTTCGGATGAGACCCCCGCCTCGGACCAAGTCGTTAGCCGAGCGGGTAAAGGAAAAGAGGTGGTAGAGCCGACCGAGCAGACCGTTGTTTGGCCGAGCAAGAGTGGCGAGGTCGCCGAGCCACTCCAGGAGGTTGTGGCGAAGTCCCAGAAGGGTAAGGGAGTGGTTACGATCATAGAGTAGCCGAAGACGGCAGGGGAGTTCGGTCGGCAGCCGATCGTTCTGTTGAGTGTGGGGGGTGTTCGGAGCTATTCCGAAGAGATGCTGGAGAAGGTGACCCAGGGCACCACCAAGTCGGTAGAGGAGAACGAGCCGAGAGAGTTGTCCGAAGTGGACCATATCACTTCGGTTCTTACGGAGGCTGATTTGCATCGGATCCGGACTGGATTCCAGATCCCTGCCGAATATGGGCTGCTTCTCCCGGGGCCTGGTTTCCGAGCCTGCACGTCGTCTTCGGCTGACGTGTGCATTTTTCCGGTCGACTCCTTGGCCGCCGGGCTTCACTTTCCGCTGCATCCGTTCATTGCCGAGGTCCTCAATTGGTACGGCCTGTGCCTCGCCCAGCTGATGCCGAACACTTGGAGGCACGTTTTGGTGTTTGTTCTTCAGTGTCAAGAGATCGGCACTGAGCCAAGTCTGTTCCTCCTTCGGAGCCTCTACCGCCCTTACCAGCCGAACAGGAATGAGCAGAGGTTCTACCTTTCGCCGCGGATAGGCGTGAAGTTAATCGAGAACCCGGACTCGATCAAGCATTGGAAGGAGAAGTATTTCATTGTCCGAGCTCCCGAACCCTGGGCAATTCCAACAGCTTGGTCAAGGGAAGGCCTGCCCAAGCGAGCGAAGAAGGAGCCGGTGCTGAGTGACGAGGAGACGGAAGTCCTCAAGAAACTCTTCGGCCTGCCGACGCTAAGTTGGAAAGACATTACCGAGGAGGCTTTGTTCCGAGGGGGTCTCAGTCCGACCGACCCCAGTACGCTTCTGGTATTTTTACTTTTTGCTTGAAGTTCTTGAAAATTTTTCTAAGTTTTTTCATTCGTTTTGTGCAGAGTCTTCCAAGATGGACTATAGGGCGTTGATGGCGAAGGCCAAGGCGGCTACGGAGTAGGAGGCGAAGAAGAAGAAGAGACCTTCGACGGGGCCTCAGAGCGGCCGAGCGCCGAAGATACATTCCGTTCCAAAGACAGCCGACCTACCGGTGGTCGAGGTCCTGGAAGTCGATCCCGAGCACGACCAGGTCGCGGCCTCCGATCTCCCTTCCTCGGATGCGCCGACTCCACCGGCGAAGACCGATGCTCCTGGCTCGTCGAGCGGCACGTTCAACGTGAGCAAGGTGTTATCCCTCCAAGTTCCGCCCCTCACTGTCGAAGCGGAGAAGATTCTGACCAAGGAGCACAAGCAGATCTGCGTCCCCGACTGGCAAGTAATGAAGGTCGACGGTTTTTTGGGGGACGGTAACATTTGTATGCAGGCGGTGAAGCACCTGCTGATGTTGATATTTGCAAGTGGACAAAATCGCACAAGTAATATAGATAGATGAGTAGAGTGTCGAACCCACAGGGACTAGATATTTTACTGAGTACCGATATCGCTAGATGAATCACTATTTGGAAGGTCGAATTTTATAATAATAAAACAACTAAATTACTCTAATCTACTTTAATCTAACTAAATTGGTGAAGAGGGAGAGGGCTGTTAAACTATGAAGCACTTGTACTTGGTTTAATGGTAAAAATAGTTCTAGGGCTCTTGGTTCACCTCGTTTATCACACACACAAATTATTATTCCTTATAATTAAAAATATTATCTTTCCCAAATTGTCGACCAAAATCCTAAAGATATTAACCACTCTATCAACGTAGTCTAAAAATTATTCTCAATTAATCATTTGTCTATCCACCAAATTATTAATTTAGAAATTGGATTTCTTAACGGTCACGTCCTCCAATATACGGTCTTAATTTTTATTAATCACAAATTACCTGTTCGGTCTCTTTATGATTTGAAAAATCATACAAATGTCTATCCACCATGTTGTACGCATAAATAATAAAAATTAAAACACAATCAGGAAAAATAGAGTTATAATAAGGAATTAAAATTTGTGTTCAAAACTTGGCTACACCTTAGCCTCTAGAACAATAAATTCAGTTCATATTTGTTTGGGATTGCATCAAAAAATATAGAGAAGAAAAGATAAAAGAATACAAAATTTAAGTCAAACCACTTTTCTGTCTCAAAAGTCGGAGCCAAAATATTGCTGTCACGCGCCGTCAATCAACGTATCAGTCTGTCACACTGCCGTTGTCGGGCCGCGTGTCCCAAAACTAGTTCCAAAATTTACACTGAAAACCGCGTCGCAGCTCTTGGAAACCGCACTTCAGAACGAAGAAGAAAACGGCCCAATTTCACTTGTCACGTGCACCTGAGCCACGTCAGCGTGCCAGGTCGCCAGTCGCCTCGGGATCGGTGCGCATGTGCTGTCGAAGTCAACCGGTCAGCTGGTCCCACGTCTTGCTTCTTTTGTTTTTTGTTTGTTCTGCACGTCAAACAGAGAGGAGAAGAGAAATCTTCTCTATCTTTTTTTTTTTTTTTTTTTTTTTTTTTTTTTTTTTTTTTTTTTTTTTAATTTTAATGTGTTGAAGTCAGCCGATCACCTCCTACCTTCTCCTCTCTCCCTTTACTTGTATTTATAGAGAACAGAAGAGGAGTTTAGGGTTTGCACTTTTGCATAAAAGTCCACACTTTTTCTTTATTTTCTTCCTTTTATAATGCAGAATTTTATTTGTTTCTCTTTCCTTCTTTTCTGCCTTTTCTGCCAACCACGTGCTTCTGCATACACAAAATAATACCTGAAATTAGGATTTTTAAATAAAATAAATTTAATTAGTTTAAAATTAATTAAACTAACTATAAATCATATTAGCGTATAAAAATCCTTTTACAAATTATTTATCGCAATTTTAACTCAACAAAACAATAAAAATTTATAAATCAATTATTTTACTTTGTTTGTTGATTTTTTCCACAATTCTTTACTTTTTGCATCAAAAATATTATTTCTTCAAAAATAATTAATTAAATGAAATCATATAGAAATAAGATGAATTATAGACAATATCAGCGAAAACAAGCCATTTTAATAGGTAAATGAGTATAAATATTTGTATATAAATTCGACACATCAAATACCCCCAAACTTAAGATTTTGCTTGTCCTCGAGCAAAAAAGTAGAATCATGAACAAGGGAATAATAATAGCAGGCTCAACCCATCACACCTAGAGATCTTATCATGCAAGCATCAAAATTTCAATTAAAAATATAAACAATTGAAAATAAAGTCAACCTAAGCATACCCACTTTCTCCAGTGCAATTATTTATTCATAATTCCCAAAAAAAAATCGCATTTGTCATGCAATTAATGTAATTATAGTATGCAACAACTCAATCTGTGATTATCCCTTCTCTCTACTACAAACCGAGTAGCAAACTAGAGTTTTTTTTTTTTTTTTTAGTCTCTTCTTTCAGTTGTCACTTGCCTTTTGACGCGAATGCAAAACATTTATGATGAATTCACCCGGTTACTCAACAAGTCACAAACTTAAAGTGCTTTGCATACTCATATTTCAAGTTGCCGTTTTACGTAAAAGTAAACATTTGTGATGAATACCCCTAGTTACTAAGCAACTCAAAACATTGGAGTAGATTGACTTTATTCTACATTTTTTTTATTTTATTTTTTATTTTTTATTACTCTATTTACTTAAACTCTGTTTAGGACTAGATCAAAGGGGATAATCACGAGAAAAAGCATCACATTTGATTTTTAATGTATAATAGCATGACTCACACAATTTTGTAAGGAATTTTGAAACTCAATAATCCTAAAGTAAATAAGTATGCTTAATATTGCTTTATAAAAAAATTGTTTATACCAAAAAAAATTGTCTTTTATGCTTATCACCATAAAGAACTCAAAAGTGTAATGGTGAGCCCAATTGAAATCCTTTTGTTTTGTTTTTCTTTTCAAAAATAATAAAAATAAAAATAAAAATAAATTTGTAAACCTTCCCTCCAAACTTAAATATCACATTGTCCTCAATGGGAAAGGAAAAGAAAAACAAAAAGAATGCAAAAAGTTTAGAATATCTCCCCTGATTCGTCTTTAAATTTCTGCGCGCGCAGCGTTCAGTATTTTGGCGATATCTGGAGCTGTAGATGTCGAAATGGGCTGAATTTTTTTTTGCTGGAAAGCTAAGACAATTGTCTACAACTTCTCTTTGAATCAGTTTTCCAGATTTTGACTCTAAACTGATCGAAAACAGCCATCAATGCAGGTGTTCAAAACAGCTCCGCCCGGCGACTTTCAAAATTTGTGCAATCCTACAAGATAAAATCAAAAATCAAAATAAAATAAACTAAAAGATAAATCAAAACTAAATGCAATAAAAGAAAACATGGGTTGCCTCCCTAGAAGCGCTAAGTTTTAAGTCTTCAGCCAGACATGGGGGTGAGATGGTTAAGTAACGCCAAGATCCAACAACATTAAAACATCCTTTCTAATTTTTCTATTCTTGTGTGGATCGGGTTCAAGTTCCAATTTGAGGCGTTTCCTTTTAGATGATGATGTCTTTGATTCCCCCACCTCTTTGAATTTATGCTGCAAAAATGAATAAATTGAAGGTTCAGCATCCAAATACATAACATGTTCAAAAATATTTTCTTTTTGAGGCTCAAAATTTGTTGAATTTGTTGGACATACTTCAATTGGTGATTTTTCACATTTAGCCTTATTTTTCTTGCCCATAATTAAATCAATTTCACTTACTTGAATGGATGACTGTTCTTCAGGAGGAAAATTTATGGAATTAAAAATATTAAAAGTTACTTGCTCATGCTGAATTTGTTCCTCCACAATTTGTTCAATCTCACTTTGCTTTTCAACCACCTTTTGTTTGGCAATTTCTTCTTGTGGTTGCTCAATTGTCCTCCCATTTCCTAGTGTTATAGCCTCAATATGCTCCTTGGGATGGACAACTGTATTGCTTGGCAATGATCCTGCAGTTTTTTCATTAAGAATATTTAAAATTTGACTAATTTGTACCTCAATATTTTGAATGGAAGCCGAAGTTGAATTTGCAACATTGTGGATTGCCAAATCTGTCTTTTGTATGTAGTGCTCAAACATATCTTCAAGCGTCGACTTCTTTTCTTGCTGTGGAAAAATTTGAGGTGGTATAACTGCTTCTTGATTGTAGTTCCATGGATAATTGGGGGTGTTTCTCCATTCTTGATTGTATGTGTTTGCATAATGATTGTTTTGCATTTGAAAGTTTGACACAAAATTTTCATTTACGGCATTTGATGGAGCAAAAGGGTTCCCCACTTGACAATCTGAACTTGCATGATTTCCTGCACAAAGATCACAAATCATATTAGAATGAATAACATTAAAATTCATATTTTCTACTTGTTTATATAAAATATCATTTTTTGCATTTAAAGTAGAAAAAGGATCAAGTTCAAAAATTCCAGCCACTTTTCTTGGCATCGCTCTCTCTGAAGACCACTGGTAATGATTTGATGCCATCTCCTCTAAAAGATCATAGGCTGCTTGGTAAGTTTTGCTCATCAGTGCACCACCAGCTGCTGCGTCAACCATAGATCTATGTGTAACTCCCAAACCATTATAAAATGTTTGCATTTGCAGCCATTTTGGTAGTTCATGATGAGGACACTTTCTCAATAGCTCTTTGTACCTTTCCCATGCATCATACAAAGACTCGGTCTCAAATTGAGTAAATGTGCAAATGTCATTTCTTAGCCTTGCGGTCTTTGCTGGTGGAAAATACTTGGCTAGAAACTTTTGTGCAAGTCCCTCCCAAGTAGTAATACTACCTGGTGGTAGATAATGTAGCCAAGCCTTCGCCTTATCCTGTAGGGAAAAAGAAAAGAGTCTTAATCTAATTGCATCGTCTGATACACCGTTGTGCTTGAAAGTGTCACAAATTTCTAAAAAATCTGCAATGTGAGCGTAAGGATCCTCGTGTGGTAGTCCCCAAAATTGAACAGTCTGTTGAATCAATAGAATCATCGCCGGTTTAATTTCAAAATCGTTAGCTTCAATAATCGGCTTTTTTATGCTTGACTCATAAATTGAGGGCATCGCATAGTCTCTCAAAGGCCTATTTTCATCGTTCGCCATGATATATGTCCTGAAATGTAAGTATCGAAAAAGAAAAAGAAAAAAAATAGAAAAACTAAAAAAAACTAAAATAAGAAAAATAAAATAAAAATAAATAAAAGTTAGTCAAAGGAAAAAAACAAAAAAAACAAAATAAGAAAAATAAATAAAAGTTAGAGTTAGTCAAAAGAAAATAAAGATGTAAAATGATAATAAAATAAAAATAATTACAAAAAATCCAAATTAGCAACAATCTAGCAATTTTCAATATCAATAAAAGAATAACTAGTCCCCGGCAACGGCGCCAAAAACTTGATGTTGATATTTGCAAGTGGACAAAATCGCACAAGTAATATAGATAGATGAGTAGAGTGTCGAACCCACAGGGACTAGATATTTTACTGAGTACCGATATCGCTAGATGAATCACTATTTGGAAGGTCGAATTTTATAATAATAAAACAACTAAATTACTCTAATCTACTTTAATCTAACTAAATTGGTGAAGAGGGAGAGGGCTGTTAAACTATGAAGCACTTGTACTTGGTTTAATGGTAAAAATAGTTCTAGGGCTCTTGGTTCACCTCGTTTATCACACACACAAATTATTATTCCTTATAATTAAAAATATTATCTTTCCCAAATTGTCGATCAAAATCCTAAAGATATTAACCACTCTATCAACGTAGTCTAAAAATTATTCTCAATTAATCATTTGTCTATCCACCAAATTATTAATTTAGAAATTGGATTTCTTAACGGTCACGTCCTCCAATATACGGTCTTAATTTTTATTAATCACAAATTACCTGTTCGGTCTCTTTATGATTTGAAAAATCATACAAATGTCTATCCACCATGTTGTACGCATAAATAATAAAAATTAAAACACAATCAGGAAAAATAGAGTTATAATAAGGAATTAAAATTTGTGTTCAAAACTTGGCTACACCTTAGCCTCTAGAACAATAAATTCAGTTCATATTTGTTTGGGATTGCATCAAAAAATATAGAGAAGAAAAGATAAAAGAATACAAAATTTAAGTCAAACCACTTTTCTGTCTCAAAAGTCGGAGCCAAAATATTGCTGTCACGCGCCGTCAATCAACGTATCAGTCTGTCACACTGCCGTTGTCGGGCCGCGTGTCCCAAAACTAGTTCCAAAATTTACACTGAAAACCGCGTCGCAGCTCTTGGAAACCGCACTTCAGAACGAAGAAGAAAACGGCCCAATTTCACTTGTCACGTGCACCTGAGCCACGTCAGCGTGCCAGGTCGCCAGTCGCCTCGGGATCGGTGCGCATGTGCTGTCGAAGTCAACCGGTCAGCTGGTCCCACGTCTTGCTTCTTTTGTTTTTTGTTTGTTCTGCACGTCAAACAGAGAGGAGAAGAGAAATCTTCTCTATCTCTGTTTTTTTTTTTTTTTTTTTTTTTTTTTTTTTTAATTTTAATGTGTTGAAGTCAGCCGATCACCTCCTACCTTCTCCTCTCTCCCTTTACTTGTATTTATAGAGAACAGAAGAGGAGTTTAGGGTTTGCACTTTTGCATAAAAGTCCACACTTTTTCTTTATTTTCTTCCTTTTATAATGCAGAATTTTATTTGTTTCTCTTTCCTTCTTTTCTGCCTTTTCTGCCAACCACGTGCTTCTGCATACACAAAATAATACCTGAAATTAGGATTTTTAAATAAAATAAATTTAATTAGTTTAAAATTAATTAAACTAACTATAAATCATATTAGCGTATAAAAATCCTTTTACAAATTATTTATCGCAATTTTAACTCAACAAAACAATAAAAATTTATAAATCAATTATTTTACTTTGTTTGTTGATTTTTTCCACAATTCTTTACTTTTTGCATCAAAAATATTATTTCTTCAAAAATAATTAATTAAATGAAATCATATAGAAATAAGATGAATTATAGACAATATCAGCGAAAACAAGCCATTTTAATAGGTAAATGAGTATAAATATTTGTATATAAATTCGACACATCACCTGCCGACCCCAAAGGACCGAGCGGCGCTTAAGTCCAGGGAGGTCAGGGACGCCACAATGCAGATTGCTCGAAACACGATGTCGGTAAGCGGACCTAACACTTTCTTCTTAAAACATTTTTTCCGAAATTTTCTAAGTTTCTAGGTCCGGACCTTAACTGTTTGTTCTCTTTTCAGATCCTCTGCCACTTCAACTTCTTGCTCGAAGAGTTCGCGAGCAAAGAACAAAAGCTGACGGCGCAGTACCACTGGGAGAGGTCGGAGCGTTCAAAAGCTGTGAAGCTGCTCGATGCTGAGCAACTCCTCTCGGCAAAATGCGGTGCCGAAGTGGCAGGGTTGGAGGCACAGCTGGCCGAAGCCATTCAGCGGTCGAAGGACGAGGCAGCCAAGCTCGAGGCCTCGGAGAAGGAGAATGCCGAGCTTAAGGAGGAGCTGGCCAAAGCCCGGTCGGAGGCGGAGAAAGCTCGGAAGGAAACCAAGAGGATCAGGGCGAAGCACTAGTCGAAGGTGGCGAAGACGAAGAGGGTTGTCCAGCAAGAGGCCGAGGAGCACATGTTCAAGAACATGGAGGATGCGTACGGCCGAGCCCTGCTTCATATCGGAGCTCGGAACCCAGGGTTCGACACCTCCTCCTACCACTTCTACGACCCTGTGGACGGCGAGGAAGAGCTCCCTTCGGTAATGCTCGGCCCCGAGGGACAGACCGAGGGTGTTGAAGGCACGGGCGAGACCAAGGCCGAAGATGAAGAGGAGGACAGCTCCGAGGACGAGGACGTGGACGACGACTTGGGAATCGTCGGGGGGTCGGCAGATCCGAGCAACAAAAAGGTCGACCCCTGACTTGGTTGCGTCTTTAGTCCTCTTTTTCTTTTCTTTTTATGTGTAAGCCTGACTGCGGACTGGCCACCGCTCCTGTAATGCGTTTTGAGTTTTGAATGAAAACACTTTTTGTTTGGCCAAAAATTCTCCAAGTGTTGGAGCTCGGATTTTATGTTTGACTAGTTGCAAAATTTCTCCAAGTGTTGGGCCTCGAATTTATCTCTGCTTTCAGGTGAAGTTTGGTCCGATCACGGAGGTCTCGTATCTTCGTAAGGAGCTAAAAGAGACGAAGCGAGCGCTTTCTCATAGCCGAGAGAGGCGGTTTTATATGCTCTTGAAGCTAGAGGAGATAAAGGCGGCTGCAAGGGGGTATTTTCGTGAGTTGAAGAAACTACGGAAGCAACCCCAAGCTTCTCATCTCGAAGGCGAGACAGTGGGGCTTCACAGGGAGCTTTTGGTTGCCGAGTAAAAGAATAGCGAGCTCTTGGCCGAGGTCCGTCACTTGGAGGTAACGGAGAAAGAACGTTCGGCGAAAGAAGAGGAGTTAGCCTCCGAGTTGGAGAAGTTGTCATCCGAGCGCCAAAAGTTGTTGGCGAAGGTCAACAAGCTTAGGAGGATTACGATAGATAGGGGGATCGAGGTCACACATTATCGATGTCTTGCGACCGATAGTGCCGATGTTGCGGGCTCGTCGAGACCTCCTCGTTTGAAGATGTCGTCGAAGGATGATGTTCTGAGAGATAGGATTATCGAGCTGGAGGAAGAGATCGCGTCGCTCAAGCCTCTGCCTGAGAGGGCCAACGTTCGTAGTACGTCGTGTACTCGCGAAGAGAGCGAGAAAGGGATTACTTTCTACGAACTTGCGACTCGTTTGCCTGCAGTAAGGCTGAGTCCTGCTGACGCTCAGAGTAGTGTAGCTGTCTCGTCTAGCGGCACCTCAGTTGGCGCCACAGTTAGAGTTGTACGGAAGAGTCGCTTTGTACTGCATCCCAATTATTAATAACATTTCTTTTTCGAACTTGCATGTCCCTTGTAACTTTGTGTAGTCGTTTTGTTTGTGACTGTGTTCATCACGCCGAGATCTCTGAGCCGACCTCTTGCTCGCTCGGCCAGTGGTGCCGAGCAGCGCTTTGGTCTCCTAATCTTGCAGACTTGCGAGCTGGGCCGAGCCTTACCTAATAGTGGGCTCGCTGGCCACCGTGAGAGTAGTCCGACGGCTGTGGGAGCAATTCCGAATGGCGACCCACTTCTAGCCCGCTTAAAAGCGAGCTTGCGGAGTAGAATCGAGCCAAGTGTTGGACTCCGGAACCATCGTTAGAGTTCAACGGTCGTGGGAGCAATTCCGAATGGCGACCCACTCCTAGCCCACTTAGAAGCGAGCTTGCGGAGTAGAATCGAGCCAAGTGTTGGACTCCGGAACCATCGTTAGAGTTCAACGGTCGTGGGAGCAATTCTGAATGGCGACCCATTCCTAACCCGCTTAGAAGCGAGCTTGCGGAGCAGAATCGAGCCAAGTGTTGGACTCCGGAACCATCGTTAGAGTTCAACGGTCGTAGGAGCAATTCCGAATGGCGACCCACTCCTAGCCCGCTTAGAAGCGAGCTTGCGGAGTAGAATCGAGCCAAGTGTTGGACTCCGGAACCATCGTTAGAGTTCAACGGTCGTGGGAGCAATTTCGAGTGGCGACCCACCCCTAGCCCGCTTAGAAGCGAGCATGCGGAGTAGAATTGAGCCAGGTATTGGACTCCGAACCATTGATTGAATAAAGAATAAAGGCAGAGAGACACAAGCAATTTTATAAGTACGAAAAAGCATTCTTTATTGATAATTGACGGCGAGCCGTTTTTACATATGACAACTTAAGAGAGGAATTACAAGTTAAAGGAGAGGAACGGTTCGACACCCTGTGATACTCAGAGAGGCGCCGGGGCACTTTCTTGGTATTTTAAAAGGTGGTCGGCATTCCAGGTCCTCGGAATCTCCCTGCCTTTAAGGTCTTCTAGACGATAAGCTCCGGGCCGAACTACCCTTGCGATCTTGTAAGGTCCTTCCCAATTCGGAGCTAGTTTGCTCTTCTAATTGGGGAAGGAGATGGCTAGTTTTCTGAGGACCAAGTCGCCTTCTTTGAGATCGGTGGGTCGGACTCTCTTGTTGTATGCCAACTCGATCCTCCTCCGGTAGTTCTGTTGGCGGATGGACGCTCTTTCCCTCAGTTCGTCCACCAGGTCTAAGTTCGCCTGGAGTTCTCTGGCGTTCTGTTCCTCGTTGTAGGCTGCCAGGCGAGGAGAATGTATTCCGACTTCGAGAGGTATCACTGCCTCGGACCCATAGGTGAGGTTGAACGGGGACTCTCCTGTGGGGGTCCGTTTGTTCGTGCGGTAGTTCCACAGCACGTTGGGGAGCTGGTCGACCCACAAGCCTTTAGAACACCTGTCCAGTCTCTTCTTGATACCAGAGAGGATCTGCCGGTTAGCGTTCTCTGCCTGGCCATTCGACTGTGGGTGGGAGACGGAGGAGAAGCGCTGTTGGATGGCAAGGTCTTCACATAGACCTCGGAACGCGGCCCCAGTAAACTGAGTTCCGTTGTCTGTTACGAGGACACGGGGGATGCCGAATCGGCAGATGATGTTCTTCCAAAAGAATTGAAGCACCTTGTTCTCGGTGATAGTGGCTAGGGGCTCGGCCTCAATCCACTTCGAAAAGTAGTCGATGGCTACGACCAAGAACTTGAACTGGCCCAGAGCTTGAGGGAATGGCCCTAGTAAATCCATCCCCCACATTGCGAAGGGGATAGGACTTGATAGGGAGGTGAGGTTAGCTTGGGGGAGGCGACGAATGTTGGAATGTCTCTGACAAGAGCCACATTGCCGAACGTGTCGTTCGGCGTCTTGGAGGAGAGTTGGCCAGAAGTATCCGTAATTCAAAGCTTTCCGAGCCAAAGACCTAGACCCTGAATGTGCCCCGCCGATGCCTTCGTGGAGCTCCTGTAAGGCGTAGTCGGCCTGTTCTGGGGAAAGGCATCTCCGGTATGGTCGGCCGTCTATCTGCGAGAAGGAGTGCTTGTACAAGATCCCCTCGATCAGGATGTACCGCTCGGCCCTGGTTCTTACTCGGTGTGCTTCCTTGGGGTCCTCGGGGAGGAGTCCGTCCCTTAGGAATTCCACTAACGGTTTCATCCAATTATTTTGCAGTAGGACCGGCAATGACTCCACTGAGTCGAGGGTCTCGTCTTCTATACTCGGTTTCAAGAGGACCTCGATCAAGACGGTCCGCTCGAGACCTTGGAGGGAGGATGAGGCCAACTTGGAGAGGGCGTCGGCCTGTGAATTCTCTTCTCGAGGGACTCATTGGATGAGTGCCTCTTCGAACTGGGCCATGAAGGTTCGGACTTTGGCGAGGTACTTCGCCATCCGTTTGTCTTGTGCCTCGTAATCGCCCAAGACTTGATTCACAACCAGCTGAGAGTCACTATAGATTCGGAGGCATTGCGCCCCGGCACTTCGGGCAAGTCCGAGGCCGGCGATTAGTGCCTCATACTCCGCTTCGTTGTTTGAGGCTTTGAAATTCATGCGGAGGGCATACTGGAGGACGAAGTCATCTGGACCTGTCAGGATGATACCGGCGCCGCTTCCCTCGTTGCAAGAGGAACCGTCCATAAAAACCGTCCAAATAGGGGGTCCGTTCGGGACATGGCTGACCTCGAGATGGTGGTCTCGACGATGAAGTCCGCGAGGGCTTGAGCTTTGATCGCAGTCCGGGGCTGGTAGGAGATGTCGTGTTGGCTCAGCTCGATGGACCATTTCATGAGCCGGCCTGAGGTTTCCGGCTTGTGGAGGATCTGCTTCAGTGGTTGGTCGGTGAGGACCACAACCGAGTGGGACTGAAAGTATGGGCGGAGCTTCCTTGCCGCCATAATCAAGGCGTAGGCCATCTTTTCTATCTTCGGGTAGCGGAGCTCGGCGTCCCGAAGCACCTTGCTCACATAGTAGATGGGCCTCTGAGCCCGGTCTTCTTCCCTCACCAAAACAGCACTTAGGGTCTGCTCGGAAGCAGCTAAGTAGATGAAGAGGGTTTCCCCTGGAACGGGCTTGCTGAGCATGGGAGGATTGACCAAGTAGGCTTTCAGCTGGTTGAACGACTCCTGTTGCAGTTCGCCCCACTCGAAACCCTTGGCTCCCCTGAGAGCCTTGAAGAAAGGGAGGCACTTTTCCCCAGACTTCAAAAGGAATTGCCCAATAGCGGCGAGGCGACCCGTAAACCTCTGCACTTCCTTGACGTTCCGGGGTGGGGCCATGTCCAGTATGGCTTTAATTTTTTCAGGATTTGCTTCGATCCCTCGCTGGCTGACCATGAAGCCGAGGAACTTTCCTGACAAGACCCCGAACGCACACTTGTTCGGATTAAGCCTCATGTTGTGCCTTCTCAGTACGCCGAATGCCTCCTGGAGGTCGGCCACGTGGTCGGTACCTCGGATGCTCTTCACGAGTATGTCGTCAACGTATACTTCCATGTTGCGGCCTATCTGGCTTTGGAAGACTTTATTGACGAGGCGCTGGTAGGTGGCTCCAGCATTCTTCAATCCGAACGGCATAACTCTATAACAATAGAGGCCCTGGTCGGTAATGAAGGAAGTCTTCGGAATATCCGGGGGGAACATTCGGATCTGGTTGTAGCCGGAGAAGGCGTCCATGAAGCTGAGGAGCTCATGGCCTGAGGTGGCATCGATGAGGGTGTCGATATTCGGGAGAGGGAACGGATCCTTCGGACACGCCTTATTCAAGTCTGTGAAGTCGATGCATATCCTCCAGGAACCATTGGACTTCTTAACCATGACGACGTTGGAGAGCCACTCGGGGTAGTTCACCTCTTGTATGAACCGAGCTTTTAGGAGCTTGTCCACCTCCTCCTTGATGGCTTGTTGTCACTCGGGAGCGAATTTACGCCTCTTCTGCTGAACCGGTCTGCACCCCGGTTCGACGCTGAGGCGGTGCACCAGAAGTTTCTCGGAAATCCCGGGCATATCCACGGCGGACCAAGCAAATAGGTCGCGGTTCTTCCGGATGCAGTGCACCAAGTCGAAACATAGGGCAGTCGGTAGGGACTTGCTGATGAGGAACTTTCGGCTCGGGTCCTCGTCCGAGAAGAGTACTTCTTCCAATTCGTCCGCCGGCTCGGACGTTGGTCGGACGTTCGGCTCGGGGATCTCTAGAGTCTCGAGGGAGAGCACCGGACCCCCAGTGGAAGTCATGTAGCATTTTCGAGCCGTCTCTTAGCTGCCCTTGACTTCTCCCACTCCCGCCCAGGTGGGGAACTTCATCTTGAGGTTGTACGCCGAAGGAACGGCTTCCAGGGCAGCTAGGCTAGGTCGGCCCAAGATGACATTGTATGCAGCCGGGACATCGACGACCATAAAGTCCATCGGCTCTGTCCGGGTAGTAGGGGTCTTCCCAGCAGTTATGTCCAGGGTGATAACCCCTTCGACAGTTACTGGCACCCCCGTGAACCCGTGGAGCGTGTAGCCGGCCGGTTTGAGGCGATCCCGGGATAGTTGCAGCCCTCGGAAGGCCGAGAGGAAGAGGATATTCACGGAGCTCCTGTTGTCTACCAGGATCCTCTGCACTTTGAAGTTCGCCATGCGGAGGTCGATAACAAGTGCGTCGCAGTGGGGAGTGCGGACCCCCTCGAGGTCTTCATCAGAGAAAGTTACTGGGACGCCGAGGCCTTTGGGGGGAGGGGCGCCATGAACTGAATTGACCTCTCGGACGAAGGCCTTCCGAGAGGAGTTGGAAGAGCCCCCCATGGGACCTCCGTGGATAAGGTGCAGAACACGCTCCTCCTCGAACTCGGGGGTTTCATCGCGTTGCTCGAAGCGCTTGTTAGCCCCTCGAGGCGGAGGGGTGGTGCGATCTCTCCGATCATTTGTTCTCACAAACTTAGCCAACTGCCCCCTCTGGATGAGGGCCTCTATCTCGTTCTTCAATGCCCGGTAGTCGTTGGTGTCGTGGCCATGATCTCGGTGGTAACGGCACCACTTCTCCTTGTTCCTCTTCTTGGTTGGGGAGTTCATCCTCGGAGCGGGAGGTATAACTCCCTCTTTCTCGACTTCCATCAGGATGGTGGAGACGTTGGTAGTGAGAGGAGTAAATTTTTCAAACCTGGGAGGAGGACGGCGTTGACCGCTATTATCCTTCTGTAGCTTCTTGGTCCCTTCCTCTTCCGTTGTCTTTCTCTTCGACCCGGAAGCGGATCCTCCGAAACCCGGGAAGCACTAGGCTTCCTCCGCCCGAATATATTTCTCGCATCTAAGGAGAAGGTCGGCAAAGTTGTGCAGGGGATTTTTGGCGAGGGACGACCGAAGGTTAGAGTTGAGGACGTTGGATTGGAATGCGACGGTCGCCACTGACTGGTCGAGGGAGGCGATGGACCTGACCTCCGCAGTAAACCTCCTCACATAGTCCCTCAACTTTTCTCCCCTCTCCTGTCGGAGGTGGAGTAGAGAGAGGCTGGTCTTCTCCGTTCGTCTGCTGCTCACAAAGTGGGTTATGAAGAGCGTTTCGAACTGCTCAAAAGAGAAGATGGAAGAGGGAGCGAGCCGGGAGTACCATTCCCGCGCCGAACCCTTGAAAGTGGCGGGGAAAGTTTTGCAAAGCATGGCGTCGGAAGCTTGGTGGATTAGCATCAAGGTCTTGAAGCTCTCGACATGATCAACAGGGTCCGACTCTCCCGAGTACGTTTCAAACTGCGGAGGCTTGAAACCCCTCGGGATGGGAGCCTCCATGATAATCCGAGAGAAGGGGGGTCTGCTGGGGCGGACGGTCCTTCCTCTCGACTCCTCCTCCTTTTCCATTCGACCGAGGCGCCTCTCCATCTCGTGGAGATGGCGGTAGAGGGCATCGTCCCTCTGGTGGTAGTCAAACGATCCCCTGGACTCGTCTTCAAAGGAAAGGGAGCGGGGACTGCGACGACGATAGTACTGAGATCGGCGGGGACTATGATTGTGTTGCTGATGACTAGGAGTCGCAGGAGGAGTAATGGATCGGTGGCGAGGACTTGGGACCCTTGGGGGTGTTGGAACCCTTTGGGCATTATTGTTGTTGGGGCGAAGGTTGAGGGCCTGCAACACCATTGCCTGGAATTGTTGGAACTCGGCACGAGTGATGGGTGCCTCATCGTTCCTCGGATGATGTCGATCAGCAGGGGAATGTGGCCTCCTTCTACGATGCTCGGGAGATTCCCTCCGTCCTCTTCGGTCCGGAGACCTCCTGCCTTCTCGGTGATGAGGAGATCGCTCACCTTGATGTTGGCGGAAGACTCCCTCTCGGGCCCGCTTCTCATCTAGGCGGCAGCGAAGGTCCTCATCCTTCTGCCAATTTAGAACGGTGTTGCGGAGGTCGGAAGCTCGGGGATTATGGGAGGCCATAGAATCCGAGGAGGCATTGTGCACTGAGACATGGTCAGGGTGGAGAGGTTGCTTCTGCTTCCGCTGGTTCTGACCAGTGGGACCATTAGGGGGTTGTTGATTCAGAAGACGGTGCTGGCCCTGTTGGAAATGGTCTTGGATCGGGGGAGGAAGTTGCTCGGGCTGCGGAGCAGGATGCACAGGGACTTTCTCTTGCTGATCGGCGGGGTGGGGTCCACGGTTGGACCCCCTAGACCTGACCTTTCTGGGAGGCATGGCTGGAGAAGAGCTAGTCGACGAGAAAGAGGCGGGGGCTATTCGTATGGGTTCCCACAGACGGTGCCAATCTGTTACCGCTGAATCTGGTGTGGGGGTAAACAGATAGAATTTGTGGGTTCGTGGAAAAACCTGAATAGCGAATCTAAGCCTGTTCGTTGGAATTGGGCTGCTGACTCCCGCCGTTCACTTGCAAGGAAGTGCGATACACCGGGGTTGATCCCGGCGACGCACCCTCCGACGCTCTTGTCAGTAACCAGTGATATGATTAAGAAAGAGCTTTAATTGGAAAAAGAGTGATTACCTTGTAACAGTGGTAGGTTGGAGGTATTTATAGTCACCATGGGGAGTTGATTAGGGATCTGATTTCCTGTGATTCTGTTAGGAGTAAAGTCCTCATAATCAGTTTAGGAAACTAATTCCTAATTCCCGGTGAGAGGATAACTGTGGATCAGGCCCGTTGATTTAGTCAAATCAGAGACCCTGATTTCCTCTTGTTGGTCTGGGTTTGTCTCGGGTCGGAACCCGTACCCAGTTGGAGTGGATCCGTTCACGGGTTATTGGATCTGTGGAGGGGAGATCCAGTGCCCGCTTCAGATCCGTTGGTGGGTGAAATTACCGTTTTACCCCTGAGCTTCAAGATTCGTGCCTGATCTGGACGGTTCCGATTAAACCCCATTTTTAGCCATATCACTTAGTATTTGAGTAAATCCAAATTCAAGTACAATCTTTCACAAAATTACAAATCCCCAAATTTAATCAAAAATGTATCAAATCCAAATCTAGACATCAAAACTCTAATCCTCAAGACATGGTCTTTTAATCCATCACTCATTCTCAAAATTCCTCAATCTCAACTATTCTCAATAGTTGACTCATAAACAAATTTATCATTAACATGGCCAAGTTGCTTTCATCCAACTCACCAATAGTCCCAAAAATCTCATCTTTAATCAATTAATGCATAACTTTCACCATACTCAATCAAATCAGTAATAACCCAAAAGAAATAGCCTACTCACAATTTATATTAAGTTCTCCAACAATCTAAAATCATCCACATGCAACTCTACTCACAAATAACTAGGGTTCTTCTCAAAAGATCCAACTTTAACTTATCCATCCATCCAATCCATTACGTACATATTCATAATCAACCCCTAACATGCTTTCTAGTAGGTAAAATACTGCATAAAACCTTCCAAGAACAAAACAAAACAACTTACAACATGCACAAAATAAAATAAAACAAAACAAGTCACTCACCTTAATGACGAAATCCAATCGAATTAATGAAGAATAAGAAAAGTCCTTCTTTTGCGAAATCCAAGATCACCTCCTTAAATCTCCAAGAAAATAAAAAAACAATAAAATCTTTGTGTTGTGCAGCGAAGGACGGCTGCACTCCACTCTTTTAAATAGGCCGGAATTGAGAGAATTAGGGTTTTGAACATATTTGCAAAATAATCCTTTTAAAATATAACTTTACATAAATAGATCCCTATACTTGGAAACTTGATAAAACCAATTTAATTGAGATTTAAAAACAAAATAAACACTTTATTTCCAGCTGGCACTGTTTGAAAAGTCCAGAAAAACAGTTTTGCACTTTCATCCCTCAAACAGTTTTGCAAAAAGATCCTTCTTTTCGTAATATTTGCAAATAGGTCCAATAAATATCAGAAAAATCCAAAAAAATTACAAATAAATCCCAAATAATAAATAATGATTTTCCACAAAATAATTTTAGCTTTTCATCTTTTCAAAAAAATATTTGTACGTGTTTTGCACGTGTAAAAAGATAAATCTTCAGAAAAAAATATTTATTAAATCTCCAAAAATTATTTTAATCCATTTTCAGATCTCAAAAATAGTATTTTAAAATACGGGGTACTACATCGAAATAAGGACGGTGTTGCTACTATTGTCTGGATCGGGATAAGGATCGAGATTTTGCTATTGTTGTTGGCGTCATGAGGAAGGAAGAGGGAGGAGGCAGGAATAGGAATGGTGCTGCTGTTGTTGATGCCGATATGACGGAGGAGGTAGGGATTAGGAAGAGGGCGGCGTCGTTGTCAGGATCTGGATGGGGATCAGGACGGTGTTGCTGTTGTTAGCATCGGGGAGAGGGAGGAGACAGGGATCAGGATGGTGTTGTTGTTGTTAATGCCGAGAGGAGATATGAGGGAAGGGAAAGATGTGGCAGCCAGGAAGTCAATGGATAAGGAAAGGTACTCACGAGGCTGATGCCCCATGGTGTAGGAGCAGTATTATAATGCATAAAATAAGAATTTCTTTTTTTTTAAACGGATCAGTCATGGAGGTGGGTCGAGTACGGGTTTATATGTGGATTAGGGCTTGGATGTGGGTCAGGTTGGGGGGGGGGGGAATAGATTAGGGCTGTAATTAGGATTTGGGTAGATGATGGGGATATAGAGTTAGGGTTTTCGATTAAGGCAGCGGCTAGGGTTTTTGAAGATGTGGAGTGGGGGATTTTGGGGGTGGAGGGTCAAGTTTAGGAGTTGTGAGGGTGGCGGGTATGGTAGGATTTGGATCGGAGTAGAACGGGGGAGTGGGTGGTAAGGTGGGTGGAAGGGAGGGAGGTGGATGCGCGAGAAGGGGTGATGTTGGGTTTGATGATGGTCAGGGATGTGGTGAAAGGGAAGCCACGTGTTGCTGTCAATACTGACTTCTTCAATGCTGCCGACGCTGGCGACGGGATTTGAAGATTTAATTTTGGGATTAGTGTTTAGATTAGGGATTAGGGATTGGATTAGGGATTTGTTAATAGGATATTATGGTTTGGAATTAGGGTTGCTCTGATACCAAGTTAAGGTCAACCGAGAGATATTGAAGGGAAAGCTGAATTGATATTATTGGGCTCTAAAGGCCACTATATATAGGATACAAGATATGATCTCAGTCATACATCTATCACAATAGATATAGCAATGTATTTAATAATACATATCTAACATATATATCTAACAGTAAGGTTTATGAGTTTCCCATTATTCTCTTTTATCGTATTTGGTTAGTTCCTCATATCTGGTGAAGCCCCATATGATTTCTGCTTGAAAATCTCCTAAGTGCTGGCCATGCTGTGAATAATTCCCTAAACTATATAGTAAAATTATTTTACTACTTTGCGTATTATTTTTGTAAAATTTTAATATTTACGGTGATGTTTGTAATTTGTGTAAGGCCACTTCTTCAGGTTTTCTTTCTCCTGTTTTATCACGTAAAATAAGGTTTCAGTCGGTTTCTCTGATGCCTAATGGGGTATTCTGTATAAAACAAATTATTTTGTCAAGTTACATGCATTTAAAGTTTGATACATAAACCATATATTTGAGACATGGATTCCTTAATGTGAATACTACTTTGTCATTTTTTTTTTGCGGCGGGGCGTCAGTACATCCTGGGAGTACTAAGATGTACAAAGACATCAAACAGCATTTCTGGTGGTCAGGTTTGAAGCGGGATGTGGCTGAATTTGCGGTGAAGTGTGAGGTTTGTCAGCAAGTCAAAGCCAAAAATCAGAGACCCGGAGGTCTATTACAGCCGTTACCTATTCCGGAATGGAAGTGGGATAACATCAGTATGGATTTCATTACGGGATTGCCTAAGAGTCCTAAAGGCAATGATGCGATTTGGGTTATAGTCGATCGACTAACCAAGTCTGCTCACTTTTTGGTGATGAAACTCACGGCTTCGATGGACAAGTTAGCTGAGTTATATGTTGGCGAGATCGTCCGGCTTCATGGTGTTCCGTCAACTATTGTGTCTGATCGAGATGCGCGGTTTACTTCGCATTTCTGGAGGAGTCTTCAGACAGCTTTGGGTACCAAGACAGATTTCAGCACTGCTTTTCTTCCGCAAACCGATGGGCAGACCGAGAGAGTCAACCGTATTCTTGAGGATATGCTTCGATGTTGTATACTAGACTTTGGAGGCAGATGGGAAAGGCATTTACCTTTGGTAGAGTTTGCCTACAACAACAGTTTTCAGACTAGCATCGGGATGGCGCCGTACGAAGCTCTGTATGGCAGGAAGTGCAGGACACCTGTTTGTTGGTTTGAGGTTGGGGAGCGTCAGTTGTTTGGTCCTGAGCTTGTGCAGCAAACCTCTGAGAAGATTGTTCTGATCAGGAAAAGGTTGGTAGAAGCTCAGAGCAGGCAGAAAAGCTATGCAGACAACCGGAGAAGGGACTTTGAGTTTGAGGTTGGTGACTTCGTCTTTCTGAAAGTATCGCCCAGTAAAGGTGTGGTTCGACTTGGCAAAGGCGGGAAGTTAGCCCCGAGGTTTATAGGCCCGTACAAGATATTGAAAAGGATCGGGAAGACTGCTTACCAGCTTGAATTACCGGAAGAGTTATCTCAGGTGCACAATGTCTTTCATGTGTCTATGCTGAGAGGTTATGTTCCAGATCCGAGTCATCATTTGCCGGAAGTGCCGTAAGGTTTGCAGTTGGACCTGAATTACATCGAGTCTCCTTTCGAGATTGTTGATCGTCGAGAGAAAGTCTTGAGGAATAAGACGAAACCGATGGTCAAGGTAGTCTGGAGGAACCATTTGGTTGAAGAGGCTACTTGGGAGTCTGAGTAGAGGATGTTGAAGGACTATCCTGAGCTTTTTGCTTGATTGTATCTTTGTATCTTTTTGTTTTTGTTGTTGTGTTGTATTTTGTTTCTCAATCTTGACTGTAGTTCCGGAGACGGAACTATTCTAAGGAGGGAGTGTTGTAATGCCCCAATTTTTCATTTATTGAAAAATTATTTATTTTGCACGTAGTGTGCACGTGCAATACTTTTGGTAAATATTTTCATCATGATGAGTATAGATATTTAATATGTGCCTTTAATTATTTTTCTATAAAGCCTTCTTTTAATTAGACAAAAAACCTTTTCTTTTTAAAAGCCCAAAGTTAATTTAATTTATTATTTTTTTATAATAATTATTTTGGCCCATAAACTAAAGCCCATGGACAATTTTTTTATACAACTTGTCATGTAGAATACAATTTAAAGACTATTTTATTTTTATACAAAAATTTAATGTACAAATTTTTGGAGGCAAATGCTTGCACGTGCATTGCACGTACACATGCAATATGCACTTCCTAACATGGCCGGTTGTAATCTTTTGGAGGGAAAATCAAAATTTTAATGGAGATCATGCTTGGTGGTTACTTGGTTGTGGGTAGTTAATGCAACTCCTACTTTCATCTTAGCCCTCCATCTTATAACCAACTACTTGATCCTAGCCCTCCATTCTCTTTGATTTTTAGTATAAATACCCCCTCCATGGCTAGTTATTCTTGTGCTTATTACTTTCTACAAATTTATAGTCTAAAATACTTTATCTAGTAGTGATTGTGTGAGTTAAAAGATTGAGAGTGTGTGGGATTGTGCTTGCAACATCAAGAAGGAAAGGAGAGGCCGGCTACCATCAAGGAGCTCTCGGTGAGGTGCTTTTGGATGCTCGAGTGCGTGCTTCTAGGAGGAGGACCGTTCGTGTGCAAGGACTTTTGTTTAGGAAGTTGCTAATTGTGTTTGTCTCTCCATTGAGGTGGGTAAATTCTCCATATTTCTAAATTAGAAATGCATGCTAGAAATGAATTAATGAAGCATGAAAAAGACTAAGAAGAGCACACTTTAATTAGGAAAAATAACCTATTGGATGATTGAAATGCGGATATGCAAATTTGTATGTGGTTCTATTATTTGAGTTGTATGTGAATTGATTAGGATCATGGATTGATTGAAGAAAACACATTTATTACCATCAAGAATTACATACAAAAGTTAGTAGATGGATAATGCTATTTCATGGGTTAAATAGATCTTTTGTGTTAATGTGAGCATGAATAGTTTTAAATATGAGTTTGTATGTTGGGTAAATGATTAAAGACAGAGAACTAATGTGAAATTTGTTGATAAAGAGATTAGAATGCTAATTGCTAAGAAATGTCGAAAAGAGAAAAAAATATGGTAGTGATAGTTCATATTTCGAATTAGTGGTATGAAAATATGTATTAATTATTGAAAAAAATTACTCTTTATTATACTGGAGTATAATTTAGGTTGAGAATAGCCAATCTGGAAATTTACAGTAAATTCTATAAAAGCAAATTGAAATGAGAATTCGATGAACGTCAAAATATTTTAAATAACAGAGAGAATTATTTTAAAAAGAATTTCGAAGTGTACTTGACAACCTGAGCACGTAGCTCAAGTGGTCGGAGCGCGCGGCCTGTTTCTCTGAGGTTGCTGGTTCGAATCCTCTCAGTAACATACTTTGCATTTTTTGAAAAAAAAAGGTTACAGTGTACAGCCGAGAGCATTTAAAGCTCTCAGCCGTACTTATACCGTCTAGCACCTTTGGCCTAGTGGTTTGTGCTATCGGCTGTGTTCTCCGGGGTTCTGGGTTCGAATCTTGCCCTCAGCAAGATTGGAAAAAATTATTTTTTTAATTTTTTGGTGATCAAAAAATGGTGGAAAATATGATTATTCTCCTAAAAATATGTAGGACTTTATAAAAATAATTTGGGAATTATTTGCATGAAATAAACTATGATTTGAGAATAAAATGCATAAATAGAACTATGGTTCTATATGTATATTGTTGTGAAATTATATCTTGTAAAAATAACTTGAAATGAAGGATTAGAAAATTAATGTGGCAAAAAGAAATTATATTGTTGTGATGTGATGCAAATTATTCTCATTTGAGAATAGTGTGGAAATTATGAAGTGTAAATGTTCACCTTTGATTGAATAACTAGTGATGTGGGTTTTTATGTGAAAGTAACATTTCATGAGTTACATGATGAATAATTAAAATTCATGTATAGTTATGGACTATTTTGAACGAATTAGAAATCATGATTTGAAAAGAGAAATACTTTTTGAGTATGATGACTCAACATGGGAATTTATGAGTTGGAAATGCTCAAATTGGAAATTCTGAATTGAAAATTGAAACAAAAGGAGTAGCTAAGTCTCCCCCGGCATTTGGAAATAAATGAAAATTGAAAAGAAAGACCAAGGTTGGTCATGTTGAAATGAATGAATAAGTCCGGTTTAGTGGAGAGGCTAACTCTAGAGCTTTGATTTTTGTTCATGATTTTAATAAAAAATAAGGTTTAGTACATAGTGGAGACGTGATGAAAGTAGGAGAAACACATGAGTATGAGGGCCATTGGATTGGCGGCGTGAGAGTATTCACAGGCTGTCTTCACGATGCGTCGTGACATGACGTGGATACTACTCCAGGGTACCGTCCCGGTGGCGACGCTTGTGGGATGTTTGGTGACTGCAAGAGGATCGTGTGCTATGAAGGAGGCTGAATTTGTCACAGGCTGTTTTCACGATGCGTCGTGACATGACGTGGGATTCCCCTCCAGGTTTTCTGTACACGTGCTTGTACTCATAGATCATCTAAGATACCTACCGTAATTACTGTAGTATATTAAGTCATGGCGAGGGATTGAACCCTACAAAGATGAAGAACGATTAAGGGCTTGCCCTTGGACCTATGTAGTATGGGATGCATAGAATCCGAACAAGTGCGCATTAGTGTCATGTAATATAAATAACTGCATTAAGAACTAAGTGCACAATCACAACACGACATCAATAGGGTAGTCTCTTTAGTTTGATATGTGACAAGTTTGTGTTTGTTAAATATGGGAAATAAGTTATATTATTTCCGGCATAGAGAGGATGGCCGTGTATAATGTTCGTCGGTTGAATAAACTGACGTACCCACAGTCTTATATGCAGGTAAATGGCATGATAAAGATTAAAGAGGAACAGATGCTTAAAGATTATTCAATATTGTTGTACATTTATTTCCTTGTTGTAAAGTTTACTTCTGCTGTGCAATGTAAATTGTAATGTATTCATGTAAACTCTGATGTAAAGTAAAAAGTTCAAATTTCCTTGTAAAATTGTACTAAAGGAAGTGGAAAGATCCTGTAGAACATCTCGAATTTAGTGTATTTGGGATTCGGGGCGTTACATCGAAGACCTTTGGAGTTTGAGGCGGGGGACCCTGTGTTCCTCAATGTGTCACCGCGAAGGGGCGTTATCCATTTTGGGGTGGGGCAAGCTAAGTCCCCGATTCATTGGTTCCTTCGATATTGTGGAGCGAGTGGGTAAGGTTGCTTACAGGCTCGTGTTGCCACCGGCGTTGTCTAGATTCCATGACGTGTTCCGTGTCTCCAAGCTCAGGAAGTACATCAAAGATGCCAGTCATGTGATTGACTACTCAGAATTATCCATGGGGCCAGACCTATCATGCGAAGTTCAACCAATCTCTGTTTTGGACTCGCGTGGGAAGGTGTTGAAGAATAAAGTTATTAAACTTGTTCGAGTCTCATGGGATCCTCACTCGCCTGGTGAGTTGACTTGGTACTGGAGGAGGAAATCCGGAAGAAGTTCCCTCATCTTTTCGAGTAACTCCTTTTGTTTCCTTTTCTTTTGAGGGTTACCCTATGAACCACTTGTATGAATTTCGATGACGAAATTCTTCTTATAAGGTGGGTAGGATTTGTAACCTCTGTTTCCGATTTTTTGGATTTTCATTGTATTTTTTTATCTATTTATTTTCCTTTATTCTTCCTTTTCTGGAATTCTGTAATTTTTTCTATTGGATAATAAACTTTTGTTGTTCATCTTCTATGCAATTCGTTCTTTCAGTTATTTTTATCTTATGTCAATTTTCCATGCATCCTATTCTTATTTTCTGCATAGTTGTTACTCTTTTTATCTAGTATTTCCTCATAATTCTACTCCTAATCTACCCAAACCCATTAACCCGCATCCAAAACCCGTTAACCCTCACCTAACCCTATATATATACCCTGTTAAACCCCTAACCTGAGCATTATTCAACCCTAATTATCCCTACAGATGCCTAACCCCCGATCCCCTTTTCATCGTCCTTTTCCTCCCGCCTGCGCCGAAACCCAACCCTTCCGTTTCTTCCCCATCGTCACCTCGACCCACTGCCTTCATCGCCCCTCGACCACCATCTTCACCTCCTCGATCCTCCTTCTTCAACGCCACCGCCACCATTATTGAAGCCTCCTTTTCCCCTGCTTTCCGTGACCACCTTCGAGCCACCACCATTAAGCCCCATCATCGCCGCTGCCGCCGTCGATGACGCCAATAAGCTTGCTGTCCCTCGTTGCTATCATCGCCATTGTTCTCAATGTGCACGTGTGTGTACGGGCGTTGCACATGCTGTGGTGTGCATTTGTTACTGTTGTTGTGCTGTTGTTGCTGAGTCTCTTGCACGTGTTGCTATTACATGTTTAACACGTGGTTGTCGTTCTGTTGGTTGCACGTGCATTGTTACCACTGTTGGATCTCTTCATTCATTTTATTCACATTCGGATAATCATCGTATAAGGCAAGCGCTCTCTTGAACCCTCTTGTTGTTTCTAGTTCAAGAATTAATTTTGATTTCTGCATGTAGTTCGTTATTCGTTCGTCATGCATTGTCTGCTTGTTATCCGTCAAAGAGACTACTACGGATTCATCGGCGAAATCAAGTAGTAGTCCTCTTCTCGTATCTGTTTCCTTGACTCAAACCCACGTCCCGTTGTATTCATCATGTGCATACACTACACGAATATAATTAGAATCATGTTATACATTAGATTGATTTGAATGCTTTCGTTGAGTTCGATTTTCTCGTAGAACTTAATACTATGAATGACCCGTTAATGGTGGGAAATTCAACCTATTATTCAAGAAAAATTTCCTGTAAATTAATTTCCATGGGATTGTATATTTGCATGTTTAAATAATTGACAATTAACATGAATCTGCTCGCTGGTCTGCTACCTGTTTCACATTGCATCGAATATTTGAACCACTTACTGTGTGAATTTGATAAAACCTTGTGAATAGTTTCTGTAGCCCCATGAATCTACTTTCCAAGACTTTTGACGGATTTGGAATCTGATTTCTAACTTGTAAGATATCACTTTTTTAATACTATTGGGTCACAGATTTCCATATCACTGTCTACAAGAACATTGACAAGAATTATTGATTAAAATAAATGTTAACAACCTCCTACCTCTCAACCCAAAAGCTGAAAAATGATAACTCTTGCACTTCTGTTGTTGCAGCATTAACTAAACTTGGTCAGAGTCCTTCTGCCTCGAAACTAACAAGCGCAGTTGTCGGTTGCATTTTTGTTGCTCATCTTGGTCATTGTAGAGATCCAACGTTAGAACAGAAATTTTTAATGTTTTGGGATTAGATCTTGTCGGAGTTGGTTCCCGTTGTTCGCCTAGTGCCGCTCGAAGGAGCTCCCGGTGGCCTTTTTCCAACTCATGGGAACCATCAATCGTAGTAAGAATCTCTGAAGAAGCAACCTATTTGTAAGTGCTCCCATCTCTAGGTGAGATTAGATTAGATTCATAATCTTGGTCGTCGATTGGACCTCTTCTTTAAGCGCCGCCGTCTCTAGGACGAACCTAATCAAATAGGCATCTTCATGTGTAAAACTTATCAAATCTAGGCATGGGATCTATATTAGGGCTTAGTGAGGACTCCTGCAGAGATTAGCTCCGATTGCTTCACCATTTTGGGGTCAGTTTCCACCAATGACCCGAATTCAATAATAATTTCATGGATAATTTCTTCCGTCCAACAATGGAGGGGAATATTGTGTATCCAAATCCAATAGGCTTCTCCTTATGGTAGTTCTGCCCCGAAATGCGGATTCAATATAGAAATTTGCGCTGTGAAGTGCCCAAAATCCACCACCTCCAAAGAAACCACATTAGCTAGTTTTTCCGACGAGGGGAAAAAGATTAAAAATTGTAAGTGGCCTAATTTCTTAACGAGCCATTCTCGGTGACCTATCATTGGCCACCAAGAGTTAAGAGCCTCCAAAAGATGGTTTTCCAATGGTTTACATGTTCTAATTCTGGAAATCCTACACCATTTATGTAACCACTGTTCTTCCTGTTTAACAATGAGGATACTATTCACCAGTTTGATAAGTGTGGGATTCTCTGGTGATCTTCCCCTTACAACTGCTTTGTTCTCATCATTGGGATTAGAAGACAGATTAGTTCGAACATAGGACATGTGTCCCTACTTTAAGCATTTTAAGCACCGAACCTCCTTCGTGCATTCAGCCCAAATATGGCCTAAATAGCCAAAATTGAAGCAAGGCACATGTTTATTTTCCCCTTTTCGAAGAGTCTTCATAACTCCATTAGAATCCATCTTCTTGGTGAGTCTTCTCGCTATTTTTCTCTCTACACTCACCCATTGTTCCTCGTTTGAGGTGACAAGGCCTGAAATGCCACCATTTGAGATGTGATCTTCGGTTGGCGAGGCTGAACTCCCTTTAGGAGCCCTAGTAGCTGTTGGGGAGGTTGGATATGATGACCTTGTTGCACCAGAATGGGAGGTTGTGGTAGGTTTTGATGAGTCAGTATGGATTGTTATGGAGGAAGGGGTTGCTGGTAGGCGATAGAAGGAAGTGATGAACACAATATTATTCACATTTTAGAGCAATAACTTTAGTGCGATTAGACATTTAAATGCTCTATATATGGTATTTTACTCTCCTTTTCTCTTTTCCACAGGAAACAGCATAAAAGTATGAAACGAAGCAGATTCAAGATTTTAAGGATGATACATAAGGAACTGAAGAAATCAGTCGACTGATTATGCTAACAGACGACTGGACAGAGAAGCTGAAGCTGCTCGGCACAGTCGACGCCTCCAACAACAGTCGACTGGGCTGATGAATCATGAAACTACCAAAGTCTCGACACAGTCGACTTATATCAAACACCAGTCGACTGATCGGTGGCAGAGTCAACAGATAAGATAATTAAAGATTCATCCAAATCCAAATACAAATCAAAGCAGATACGGAAAGAAAAAAGAAAAGAGAAAGATATATATATCGCCAATCAGATAAGGAAAGAAATAAATAAAAGAAGAGGGCGTTTATGCAAAAGGGGTAAAAACCCTAAATCTCTAGCCGTGTTCTATAAATACCAACCAGGATGCAGGGGATGAGGGGATGCTCGGAATATCTCAAGACGGCTGGACCGACCAAGAAAGGCCATCAACAGCTAGCATCAAAGAAGGAAGACGATTGCTGATTGGGCTCAAGATCAATATCATACAAATCAGTGTTCTTCTATTCTTCTCTTTGTTTTCATTGAAGTCATGAACTCTATTATATTAATCAATAAAGGTTGTATTATGTGCAACTAATTTAATAGTTGGGTAGATTGAAACCGTAGTCATGTGATGCTTATATTTTTCTAAATGCTACGTTATTGCTTATTGATTAAACCTGAGAGTATTGGAATAGATTTATATTAATCAAACTAGTTCAGAAACCTAGGGCAGTCGACTGAAGTGACAGCCAGTCGACTGATCCGAACCTGGGATTATAAGTTTGTGTATTGTAGATCTGAATCTGTTATGTGAGCATATTGAGACGACCCGTATCTCGTGTTCATAACTTGTAACAAGGGAATCTTTAGGGGTTCTTGGTTCAATCAACTTAAGGGATCTAGATCTGATACCAATTTCTAGAACCTTGAGTGTTTGTTCGTTTCCACTGATCTTATGTTTTCTTCAAGTACAACTTAGTAGATACCATGCTAAACACTTGATGAAAGAAACGAATTAGAGTAGATACCATGCCTAATTCTTGGCTTAGGGAAACAGTACTTTAAGGAGTAGATACCATGCCCTTGAAGGGAACAAACATGAGTAATAAGAGCAGTGGATAACTTAGTATTACTAACTATAGGTGGAAATCAATGCCCAACTACTTAAATAGATATTAGTGACTCAAATCGCGACACTTCTTAATTTAGTTTTAATCTTTTCATTTCTTTAGACTTTTAGAACAAACTTTATGATTGGTATTTTCTTAGGTTTTATTGATTAGTAAGTTAAGTACTACAATCTCTGTGGGATCGACCCTTGCTTGCCGCTACGCTTCTATAAACGATTCGTGCACTTGCGAGGTTTTTAATTTGTGTCTAGTTTTATCTATTTATTTAGGTAACTAGATAGCACAACAAGTTTTTGGCGCCGCTGCCGGGGATTGTCTAGTATTTTAACTTACAAATCAGTAAAATTTTTTCTTTTTATTTTATTTTATTTCTTCTCTTTCTTTTCTAACATTTTCTTTCAGGTTACATTCGGCACAGGCAGACCAGTCGACTGCCCCAAGGATCAGTCGACTGTCCAGAGGATTTTTTTTCCAAAAAGCAACAATGGGTGAAATTTTTTTAAACCGAGTACCAATGCAAGACAAATTCATTCCTAAGAATAATGAGAACCCTTCTTGCATAGCTTTTCAACCCAAAGTCACAGGGAATATGCATCTGTCTCCTCAATTGCTCAGCATGGTGCCCCACTTCTTTGGCAGAATAGACGAAGATCCGCATCTACATCTACAAGACTTCTTTGATCTTTGCAGGACACAAAGCATCCAAGGGCTTACCCCTGAGCAAATCAGGTTAATCTTGTTTCCTTTTTCTTTAAAACTTAATGCTAAGTTGTGGTATAATTCTTTGGAACCAGGATCAATTAATTCATGGGAACAATTGGCGACAAAATTCTTGAAAGAGTTCTTTCCAGCCCAGAAAACCAGACAACTAAAAAGGGAGATTCTACTCTTCCAACAAAAGGATGATGACTTGTTTTTCGAGGCATGGAAGGACTTCAAAAACAGGCTCTTCAAGTGTCCTACGCATAACATACCTAAGGATGACCAGGTACAATCATTTTATGAGGGTTTAAATGACGCTAACAAAGCAATTGTAGATGCAGGTTGCAATGGAATGTTGATGAGGAAGAGTGCTGAGGAGGCCATAGAGTTATTTGAAGAACTCAGTGAGAACTCACAACAATTCTCAACTAGGAGGGGTCTTTCGAAAAGACAGGGAGTATACGAAATTTCTTATAATAATAACATGCAATTAGAAATGGAAACCATGAACAAAAAGATTGATATGCTTGTAAATTCAACGTTGGGTGGCGTAAAAAACCAACCAAAAGAAATTTGTGCAAATTGTTTTCAATCTAACCATACAACTAATTCATGTCCCATGTTTTCTTTCGCAGATCAGGAGCACACAAACTACGAAGAACAGGGAATGTACCCGCCCCAGAACAATTTTTTTTCAAACACGTATGACCCAGGGCGGCAAAACCATCAAGACAATCAATTCGCACCAGGGCATACGCAGCAGTTCCAAGGTGGGAATGGGTATGATAAGCCAGCACAAGAACAGACGAAGTTGGATTTCGAATCCACCATTCTTCAATTACTCCAACAGCAACAGCAAACAAACAATCAACAAGGACAGGCCATTCAAAAATTGGAAATTCAAATTGGGCAAATTGCTACGGAGTTAAGTGGAAGAAAGGCAGGAGAATTGCCATCACAAACCATACCTAACCCTGGAGGACAAGAACAGCTCCAATCAAGGACAACACTAGAGGAAGAGATTGAATTTACAATGTTTGATGCACCACAATTTCCACACGATGATCATGAATGTTATAATATTGATGTGGTTCAGGAAAGTTGTGACCAAACATTTCAGGAACATAGTGTTGATCCATTACCAGCAACAATTGCACACCCTCCACTACTATCGCAAGTTGAAATGGAATACGATGACTGGATGATTGCAGAGACAGTACATCACCTTGAACCTCCAACATCATATTCAGGTAAGCTTGCACCTGCATTTAAAAATTTTGTGTCTGATAACATTTGTGTTTTCCCAGACCAGCCGACTGCTGAACAGGATAAGTCGACTGGTGAACATAACAAGTCGACTGGTTAATGGAATAAGTCGACTGCTACAAGGTCACCAGATGTGGAGCTGAAGCCATTACATGAATATTTGGGGAACAACCAGACAGTACCTGTGACAGTTGCTGCAAATTTCAAGATGAACGAAGAAGCAAGGCTGCAGGGAGTCTTGCAAAACCACAATGGTGCATTAAGATGGACCATTGCTGATAAACTGATGTCAAGATGGTACGGTCCATAACATGTTACAAAGGTTTCCCCCACATAGAGCATTGACGAAAAAATCAAACGTTCTAGGTGAATGGGCAGAGGGGGGAAACCTTATAATAAGATGAGTTGTGAGCCGCGAGTCATTCAATACATGGCACAACTCATCAAGTCTAGCTGAAGACAAGAAACACAGCGCTTATTGGGAGGCAACCCAATTTTTCAGGGGAGTATTTACACTTTTCCTTTATTTTCTTTCAGTTAATCATTATTATTTGCCTTTAGTTATTTTTACTCTCCTTACTAGATGGTAACACATGCCTATTTATTTATTTTAAATTATTGTGCGAACATTGAGGACAATGTTCCATCTAAGTTTGGGGTTATTAGGGGTATTTAGTTATATAGAGTCTTTTGAATTTTTTTAGGATAAACAATTTCTTATAAAGTAAGAAGAAGGATACTTATTTACTTTAGGATTGTTGAGTTTCATAGTTCCCTACAAAGTTATATAAGTCATGCGATTATACATAATAAACAAATGTGATACCTTTTTCTGGTGATTATTCCTTTAGATCTAGTCCTAAATTGAGTTTAAGTAAATAGAGTGATAAAATATATATATATATATATATATATATATATATATATATATATATATTTGAATAAAGTCAATATACTCCAATGTTTTGAGTGCTTAGTAACTAGGGGTATTCATCACCAATGTTTACCTTTACGTCAAACGGCAACTTGAAATATGAGTATGCAAAGCACTTTAAAGTTTGTGAATTGTTGAGTAACCGGGTGGATTCATCACAAATGTTTTACATTCGCGTCAAAAGACAAGTGACCACTTTAGAGAAGAGACTATGGAAAAAAAAAAAAAAAAAAAAAAAAAAAAAAAAACCTCTAGTTTGCTACTCGGTTTGTAGTAGAGGAAAGGGATAATCACAGATTGAGTAATCGCATACTATAACTACATTAATGGCATGACAAATATGATTGGGTTTGGAGATTATGACTAAACAATTGCACTGGAGAAAGTGGGTATGCTTAGTTTTACTTCATCTGAAATTGTTTATACTTTTTACTTTGATGCTCATGAGAATTCTTGGTCTGATAGTTGAGTCTATTATTACTATTCCCTTGTTCATAAATTCACTCTTTGCTTGAGGACAAGCAAAATCTAAGTTTGGGGGTATTTGATGAACACAATATTATTCACATTTTAGAGCAATAACTTTAGTGCGATTAGACATTTAAATGCTCTATATATGGTATTTTACTCTCCTTTTCTCTTTTCCACAGGAAACAGCATAAAAGTATGAAACGAAGCAGATTCAGGATTTTAAGGATGATACATAAGGAACTGAAGAAATCAGTCGACTGATTATGCTAACAGGCGACTGGACAGAGAAGCTGAAGCTGCTCGGCACAGTCGACTCCTCCAACAACAGTCGACTGGGCTGATGAATCATGAAACTACCAAAGTCTCGACACAGTCGACTTATATCAAACACCAATCGACTGATCGGCGGCAGAGTCAATAGATAAGATAATTAAAGATTCATCCAAATCCAAATACAAATCAAAGCAGATACGGAAAGAAAAAAGAAAAGAGAAAGATATATATATCGCCAATCAGATAAGGAAAGAAATAAATAAAAGAAGAGGGCATTTATGCAAAAGGGGTAAAAACCCTAAATCTCTAGCCGTGTTCTATAAATACCAACCAAGATGTAGGGGATGAGGGGATGCTCGGAATATCTCAAGACGGCTGGACCGACCAAGAAAGGCCATCAACAGCTAGCATCAAAGAAGGAAGACGATTGCTGATTGGGCTCAAGATCAATATCATACAAATCAGTGTTCTTCTATTCTTCTCTTTGTTTTCATTGTAGTCATGAACTCTATTATATTAATCAATAAAGGTTGTATTATGTGCAACTAATTTAATAGTTGGGTAGATTGAAACCGTAGTCATGTAATGCTTATATTTTTCTAAATGCTACGTTATTGCTTATTGATTAAACCTGAGAGTATTGGAATAGATTTATAGTAATCAAACTAGTTCAGAAACCTAGGGCAGTCGACTGAAGTGACAGCCAGTAGACTGCAGTCGACTGAAGTGACAGCCAGTCGACTGATCCGAACCTGGGATTATAAGTTTGTGTATTGTAGATCTGAATCTGTTATGTGAGCATATTGAGACGACCCGTATCTCGTGTTCATAACTTGTAACAAGGGAATCTTTAGGGGTTCTTGGTTCAATCAACTTAAGGGATCTAGATGTGATACCAATTTCTAGAACCTTGAGTGTTTGTTCGTTTCCACTGATCTTATGTTTTCTTCAAGTACAACTTAGTAGATACCATGCTAAACACTTGATGAAAGAAACGAATTAGAGTAGATACCATGCCTAATTCTTGGCTTAGGGAAACAGTACTTTAAGGAGTAGATACCATGCCCTTGAAGGGAACAAACATGAGTAATAAGAGTAGTGGATAACTTAGTATTACTAACTATAGGTGGAAATTAATGCCCAACTACTTAAATAGATATTAGTGACTCAAATCGCGACACTTCTTAATTTAGTTTTAATCTTTTCATTTCTTTAGACTTTTAGAACAAACTCTATGATTGGTATTTTCTTAGGTTTTATTGATTAGTAAGTTAAGTACTACAATCTCTGTGGGATCGACCCTTACTTGCCGCTACGCTTCTATAAACGATTCGTGCACTTACGAGGTTTTTAATTTGTGTCTAGTTTTATCTATTTATTTAGGTAACTAGATAGCACAACAGGAAGGATGGGAGGAAGGGAAGAGTGGTGAAGTTGCTGTTGGTGACTATTCAAAACAAGGTTGGGATGAGAAGTGGTTGGTGTTAGGTTTCGAGGGTAATCTCAGATTAAATATACAACGGAAAAATTACAAAAAAAATATCAAAGCCTAGCCATGGATCCATGTGAAAAACATAAATCGTGTTTAGGAGTAATACCTTGAAGATGAATCTGTTGTCTCCATAGTATGCTGATCACAATACTACAATATTATGGTGCCTATACGGTATCTAAACGAACGGATCAAATCAAGCTTTCCCTCACGTCGCGGTGCTAGCTGCGGGAAGGGGATGTTCCCTACGATCTCTCTCTCTCTCAGAATTTCTGTGACGGCTAGGGTTTTCTCATGATCTCCTTTTCATATATACGTATCATATATGTAGGTGTAGAAAATCAACCCTAAGAGAGTAATAAGGCGGTTGGACTCACAATCTGACCTGGTTCAGATTCATGTGTAGGCCTTTGAACTTTAGTCAGCCCATTTATTCTAATTAAATGTCAAACCAATGTCAGGAGTCCAAGTCTTACTTGGATCCCCTATTAAATTCATCTTATGAATTTAAATCCTAATTTCTATTCATTCTAAGTGTGTGATCCTGTAGGTTCCTATTATGTTGAAAGTAATACTAAAATCACAAACAGTGAGCGAAATCTAGCAATACATCACTGCTACTCAAATAACGAGAATGTCAGTAATTTGACATAACCTATTCGTGACCATTGTTACCTTGTAATCTAGTCCATTTGTCCAGATATCTTAATGGACCACAAGCATAGAGCGTGTCACCCTTGTATTGTTCAATCTTTGGTTTCTTGATGTCCGAGTAGACTTACTAACACAAATGAGCTCAATATCTCATATTGACTCATTTAAGCACGACCATGCATTTTGCAATCTCCCCAATCAAGGGGGCCATAGATATTGCTCATGTTATGTGAGAGGGACAAATTCTATTTAAGTCACTCACATCCCTCCGCATGATTTATAGTATATCCAATAGCCGACTTTATAATCACCTTATTACAGGCAATGTTTGACGACATTAAAATATATAACTTCTCATGTAGGAAACTGTAGTGACTTCAAGTCAAAGGACTACATACACCATGGTCACTGTGAGAACCGCTTATGACACTCACGTAATGATCCATGCAGCGTTCTCATGGTGGGTCAGTCTAGTACATTATTACAATAATATGTACCCATGTGAAGATTTGATATCTCATATCCATGACCTATGAGATATGGTCGTCAGTCTACACACATACTAGTCTATATGTATTATTATTGTCTTAATTCACAACAATACTTGACTAGGGACATTTAAGAATAGTATTCTGATTACAACCAATAGGACCTCACAATCAAGTCATGCACTTGATATCCCATGGTACTGAACATACTATTCTAAGGACTTTATTTTGTTCATTTAATCACAATAAAGTGATAAACAACACAATAAATGAAATGCCTTATATATGAAATAAATATCATGATACAATGTAAACTAGTAATGTCAATACAACAGACCTCTAAGGCATACACTAACAATCTCCCACTTGCACTAGAGCCAATCAAACACACATGTAATGCATATAGATCTAGTGTGACCCTCATACATTCACTGTGCAAGAGGCTTTGTTAGTGGGTCAGCGATGTTATCATCTGTCGGTACTCTGCATATCTTCACTTCTCCTCTATCGATGATCTATGGAATGAGATGGAAGCGCTTAAGTATATGTTTGGATCGCTGGTGTGGTCTAGGCTCCTTTGCTTGTGCAACGGCCGAATTGTTATCACAATAGAGGTCGACCGGGTCCACAATGCTAGGAACCACGCCAAGTTTAGTGATGAACTTTCTGATCCAAACAACTTCCTTTGTTGCATTGGAGGCAGCAATATACTCAGCCTCTGTGGTAGAATCGGCTATTGTCTCTTGCTTCGAACTCTTTCAGCTTACAGCTCCACTATTTAGGCATAACACAAAACCTTATTGCAATTTGGAGTCGGCCTTATCGGACTGGAAGCTAGCATCATTGTAACCCCATACAACAAGCTCTTCCTCGACTCCATATACCAAGAACGAATCCTTAGTCCTTCTTAAGTACTTAAGGATGTTCTTGACAGCAGTCCAGTGACTCTCACTGGGATCTGACTGGTACTTGCTCATCATGCTCAAAGCATATGAGACATCTGGATGAGTACATAAAATGACATACATAATAGATCCAAATGCAGATGCATATGGATTCTTAGTCATGCGGTTTCTTTCATCTTGAGTGGAAGGACATTTAGCCTTAGACAGGCTTACACCGTGCGACATAGGGAGGAATCCTTTCTTGGACTCTTGCATATTGAAAAATTTCAATACTTTGTCTATGTATGTACTCTGACTCAGGCCAAGAAGTCTCCTTGATCTATCTTTATAGATCTTGATGCCTAATACATAGGTATTTTCACCTAAGTCCTTCATAGAAAAGTATTTTCCTAGCCAAGTCTTTACATACTGTAAGGTAAGGATGTCATTCCCGACGAGTAGTATGTCATCTACATACAAAACCAGAAATACAACTGTGCTCCCACTAACCTTCTTGTAGACATAAGGTTCATCTTCGTTCTTGATGAAACCAAACTTTTTGATTGCGTCATCGAAACAAAGATTCCAGCTTCTAGATGCTTGCTTTAATCCATAAATGGATCGTTGCAGCTTACACACCTTTCCAGCATCCTTTGGAGTGACAAAATCATCAGATTGTGTCATGTACACATCCTCGAGAAGATTTCCATTTTGGAAAGTAGTTTTGACATCCATCTGCCATATTTCATAATCGTAATATACTGTAATAGCAAGAAAGATCCGAATGGATTTAAGCATGGAAACTGGGAAAAAGGTCTCATCATAGTCTACACCATGAACTTGTTTGAAATCTTTAGCCACCAACCGTGTAATGCCCCGATTTCTGGTAACTGGGAAACCGTGACATAAGCCAGAATCTTTTCTTCAATTATCCACAATACACAGAAAAACAGGAAAATTTAAAACTTTTTATTCAACACAAATGTATTACAATTCCGAATGTTACAAAATTACAATACATTACAACAGTGTTACAATAATACCTTTACAATCCCAAGTGTTACAACTTTCAACATATTATATCAGAGTACAATGAATAAAGAACAACACTTGGTATTCCACTTGGATGCTTTTCCAACAATAAATAAATTACAATAATTGTTATAATTGAAATTACAATATATATTACAGCAGAAACTTAAAATGAAATCGACTCCTTGCTTCTCTTGCCTTGAGTCCTCCTGAAACGTGTACCTGTACTTCTGCAATCCAGTACCTGTACTTCTGCAATCCAATACCTATTGAAGTGGGGACGTCAGTATTCACTGATGCTTTAAGGCTGATAACTAGCAGCGGATCTCAACTATAGCAAACAGATTGATGGAAAGAGAAATGTGTATATATATATGATGTGTCAGTGTATGTTATGACTTAGACTCTAATGAAAGAATACTAATGCAAGGATGCTCTTATTCTAATGCAAGCAAGACTCTGGGCAGCCCATACTACATACGCCCCATATCAAGTCGTTTCTTCATATATAGGGATTTGAACCCGCGCCATGAATTCTACTCTTGTACTCGACTTGTTTCTGAAGATTAGACATGACTGATGAGGTTGCTCTGAAACGATCTAATCCTGCCATTCGCAGTCATATAGTGGTGTCCCCGTTTTTCACTATTGCCCAGTCGCACAGGACCCCACTCAAATATCTGACGAATCTTTGGAGTTTCCGCGGACGCAGGTTAGCTCGAAGCATCTCTTGCCGCCCCCTAGCTAGACCGTAGTCTACGGCTTCTCACCCTTAGATACAAGACAAGACGGAGTTCCGGGGGGTTCATCCCCCCTAGCTCTGACAAGAATCACTTCCGCTTATCAAGGCACTTCAAAAATTAACAGACGAGATACGGATCCCGTGCTCCTAACTCGTGAGAAGGCACAGACCGTATCCCTTTGACAAGAAGAGTACAACCCAATAACACCGCCTAGTGCCGGCCTATAGGACAGGTCGGATCATAAGGTATCACCCTTAACACCAACTCTTTCCCTTCGGCGAAAATGATAATAAGTAATGGTTAAGTAGTAATAGCCATAAGTTACTACCCTAACGATGTCACTAATCCTGAACAATCCTAGGAATGACAATAGTATTAGCACAACATGCTAAGTCTTAAGTTAGACTTCGCAAGATAATTCTACTAGGCTGCTCAACCTAGACTTACCAGAATCCCTAAGGATCTGGTTCATGGCCTATCGATCCAAGACCCCGGCAATACGAACGTATTCACATGCTACTACCCTGAATTTGGATTTCGTCTACGCTCCGGTCCGCAATCAACCTACACCGATTAAGATCCGACGATACACGAGGAGTGACTCGTCCACAGTCCTTTAGGAGTAAGGTAAACACACATCTTGATGGTCGATAGCCCTAGGGCAATAATATCACCCTAGACGAGCACAACAAAACTGCGTACTAGCTAATAAGCTACATACGAGTAAACAGAACACATACGAGCTAACAACCTACGTATGAAACCAACAACTACATACGAGCTAAGCGGGCTACGTATGACAACAACATATATACTAGCCAAATAAGCTGCGTATGAGACCGACAGCTACATATGGGCCAGTCGAGCCGCGTATGAGACAACAACATACATACGAGCCAAATAAGCTTCGTATGAGACCAACAGCTACATACGGTCCAGTCGAGCCGCGTATGAGACCACAACATACATACGAGCCAAATAAGCTACGTATGAGACCACCGCTACATACGGGCCAGTCGAGCCGCATATGAGCAAAACCATACATAAAACAACCATACAGGTAATCAACCTAGAAGCAACTAAACGTGCTTACTAGCAAAACTTGATCTTCTATAATTAGAAGCAACAGAAGAATTTACTAATAGTCTAATACAGATATACTACCAAAGAGAAGCCCGAAGGCGACATAAAAACCTCCCGACGATCTCGAAGCAACCAGTGCTACGCTTGTCGGAATTCGACAACATTATACTTTTTAGAAAGGTAAGAATATCTACCACAACTCTCTAGTGGAACACTTTTTCAGATTCAATAAGGAATCCAAAATTCGATCCATCGGACACACGAAAACAGTTTACCCAAACTGCAGATTTCAACAAAAAGTCGAAACTTCTGTAGCTTGTAACTTTTGCTCCACTCGTCAGAATCTAGCAAAACTGGACAATTTTAAAAGGTGGGAACATTTACTAAAACTTTCGAGTTGACTAGTCTCTCAGATTCCGCAAGGAAATCCAATTTCATATCCGTCGAACATACGCAAACAGTTACCAAACTACCGATTTTCAACAAAAACTCGAAACTTCCGTAACTTGTAACTTTTGCTCCACTTGTCAGAATCTAACGAAACTGGACAATTTGAAAAGGCGGTAACATCAACTAAACTTCCTAGTTGACCAGTTGCTCAGATTCCGCATGGAAATCCAAATTCCTACCCGTTAAACATACGCAAGCAGTTACCAAACTACCGATTTTCAACAAAAAGTCGAAACTTCCGTAGCTTGTAACTTTTGCTCCACTTATTGGAATCTAGCAAAACTGGACAATTTGAAAAGGTGGTAACATCTACTAAACTTCATAGTTGACCAGTTGCTCAGATTCCGCAAGAAAATCCAAATTCCTACCTATCAAACATACGCAAACAGTTACCAAACTACCGATTTTCAACAAAAAGCCGAAACTTCCGTAGCTTGTAACTTTTGCTCCACTTATCGGAATCTAGCAAAACTGGACAATTTGAAAAGGTGGTAACATCTACTAAAACTTCCTAGTTGACCAGTTGCTCAGATTCCGCAGGAAAATCCAAATTCCTACCCGTTGAACACACGCAAACGGTAACAAAAACAGCATACTTGACCAAGGAAAACTGAAACTTTGAAAGCCTATAACTTCTACTCTACTTATCAGAATTTAACCCAAGAGGCCAATTCGGAAATGGGAGAATGTCTAATACAATTTCTCAAATGGGTCTCTACCTCAGATTCGACTATTAAGACACTCAAAAACTCTAAGGAGTCAAAACAGTATGCACTCAGTCAAACAGCTTTTTACTGTATTTTTCAAGGGCCGTAACTCCTACTTCGCTTATCGGAATTTGGCTCGAGAGGCCAATTCAGAAAGGGGAGAACATCTAATATAATCCTCTAATGAGTCTCTACCTCAGATTCAACCGTTAAGGGGCTCAAAAACAGCAATTTACCCAAACAGTGAGCAACTCAGCCAAGTTGTTGTCTTGTTTTTGTAATGACCGTAACTTTTGCGTCTCTCATCGGAATTTAATCCGAGTGGTCAATTCGGAAAGGGGAGAGTGTCTACTACAACTTCTCTACAGGGTCTCTACCTCTAATTCCGCAAGGAAACCCAAGTAAAATCCTCTTGAACCTACTGCGATACTTAACCCGAAAACAGTGAGCTGTGTTTTTTGGCTTGAACCTCGCTGTTTTGGGGAAAACATTCGTTTCACCCATCAAAACTACTCCGAAAAATCCTCAAAAATTCTAGCATACTAATAACACATAGGAGAACCTCCCACATAAATTTCGGTTCGAGATTCCACCGTTAACCTAGTTAAATAAAATCAATCCTACAACCATAAAAATTGAATCTTTATGGTTCTAATTGGTGTTCTACCACTTCAAACCTTGCATACACCTTACTCTAGTCCATATGCACATGAATCTACTACATATAGTTCAGAAAATAACATATAACAATAATAACATTCAACAAATCATGAGAATGAGAAACCCCCACCTTTGAAAAGTGTAGGAAGAACTTGCTTCTCCACCTTGCTCCTTGTTCTTGCTCCTCAACAACTCAAGAACTCCATGAAAATGAAACCCATGAAAAAACCCTCTTTCTATTTTCTTTTGATTCAATCTCTCTTTCTTTTCCTTTCTTTCTCAATTTTTTCTAAACAAAAATAAGTAGTAAAAGAAGTAGAGAAGTAGATGAGATGGAGAATGAGATGAGGAGGGGATTGGAAACACACAAAATGAAATGGGAAGGGGGGGGGGGGGCATGATATAGGAGAGGGAGAGAGAGAGATGTGGTGGAGAGAGTGCCAAGTGTCTCTCTTTTTGTGGGTTAACAATTAAATATTTTATTTGCAAATTAAAATTGCAATCAAACCCAATTAAATTTCCAATCAACACCTAAATCAATTCTAGCAATTCATCTCATCAAGATGGGTCAAAAATAAAAGATATTTTCCAAAAATCACATACTACATGATTTTGTAAAAACGTACGAAATCGATATGATTCAACTACGTACATATATCTGATTACACAGATAATTTTTATTAGTAAAAATGAATAATTTGTACAAAAATCATTTAATTCCGAAAAAATAATTTTATTTACCGGTTCGGAAGATTCCAGTATCAATTTATACAAAACAGTCATATATCGACTAGTTTATACGTATAGATAATGTTTATTAACAAACCAGGTGATGTCCACCAAAAATATTTCAGTTCTAAAAATAATAATTTTTTATATCTGCCCGGAATTTTCCAGACATTTTCTCAAAAACGCATTTTTCAAGATTTTGTACAAGTGCAAAAAAACTGATACAATACCTATATATACTTACTAGTATATATATCCAGATAAAGTTTTATTAGAAAAACCAGTAATTTCTATAAAAATATTTTAACTTTAAAAATAATAATTATACAAATAAAATATCCGTCCGGGATATTACAAACCGCCCCTTAAAGATATGCATGTTACCATCCATGTCAGTTTTCTTTCTGAAAACACATTTGCACCTAATAGGTTTTACCCCCTTCAGGTGGGTCTACCAAGGTCCAAACTTGGTTGACATACATGGTTTCCATCTCAGATCTCATTGCCTCAAGCCATTTTTCAGAGTCTGGGCCTTTTACAGCTTCCTCATAAGTCGTAGGCTCATCTTGATCCATGAGCAATACATCATCATGTTGATTCATGAGAAATCCATATATCTCGGATTGATGAGGTATCCTACTAGACTTACGTAGGCCTTGTGCTACTTGAGCAGGTTGTTGTTCCAAACCGATTTGTGGAGCCTGCTCCATTTCCACCATTGGTTCGCTACTACTTTACGAAGTTTGAATTTCTTCAAGTTCTATCGTACTCCCACTCGTTCTCTTGGAGACGAATTCTCTCTTTAGGAACACAGCAGTTCGTGCGACAAACACTTTGCATTCAGTGGGATTATAGAAATAGTATCCCTTGGTTTCCTTGGGATATCCTACAAAGAAGCACTTATCAGATTTGAGACCCAATTTATCAAATACTTGGCGCCTTCCATAGGCTTCACACCCAAATCTTCATAAAAGACACACTAGGACCTATCCCAGTCCATATCTCATATGGTATCTCTTGAACTATTGTAGATGGAACACGGTTAAGTGTGAAGGAGCTTGGAAGATCTGCATGTCTCATTATGGATCGGACCATGTCTAACAAGTTCTGGTTCCTCCTTTCAGTTACACCATTCCATTGCGGTTTTCCAGGGGGAGTGAGTTGAGATATTATCCCGCTCTTTTATATGGTCATCAAAATATTGTTTTAAGTACTCACCACCTCGATCTAATCGAAGGGCTTTAATACTTTTACCAAGTTAGTTTTATACCTCATTCTTGAATTCTTTGAACTTTTCAAATGACTCTAATTTGTGTTTCATCAGATACACAAACTCATATCTACTGAAATCATCAATAAATGTAATGAATTACTGAAAACTTCCTCTAGCCAATGTGTTGAAAGGTCCGCAGACATCACTATGTATGAGACCTAAATGATCACTAGCCCTTTCTCCTTTTCCAGTGAATGGAGCTTTTGTCATCTTACCCAAAAAACAAGGTTCACATACCTCATATGATTCAAAATCAAATGAGTCCAAGAATCCATCTTTATGGAGTTTGGATATGCGGTTCTCATTTATGTGGCCCAAACGACAATGACAGAAGTAAGTTTGGTTCGTATTATTTGATTTGAACCTCTTAGTATTTATATTATAGACGAGCATTTTGAGATCGATAATATAAAGTCCATTACTTAATTGTGCACTAGCATAACAAATATCATTCAAATAAATAAAACATCTATTATAAATGAAAAATCCTTATTGTCCAAACAAGAAATATAAATAATATTCCTACTAATAGCAGACACAATATACAGTTCTCTAACTCAATGATAAGCAACATGGGCAATGATAAATTACAAGTTCCTATAACTAAAGCAGCAACTTTTGCTCAATTTCCAACTCGTAGGTCAACTTTGCTCTTAGCCAATGGTCTACTCCTTTTGAGATCCTGCACATTTAGAAAAATGTGAGTCCCACATCCAGTATCTAATACCCAAGATGAAGAAGTAGATAAATTGACTTCTATAACAAAAATACCTGTATAGGAAGTCTCATTTTCTTTCTTCTTCTTAAGCTCCTCCAAGTACTTATGACAGTTCCTATTCCAATGTCCGGTCTCCCCACAGTGGAAGCATGTGCCCTCCTTGGCCACCCCACCCTTAGGTTTCAAGGCAGAATTATTGGGCTTGAAATTGCCCTTGCCCTTGGATTTCTTAATATGCATTTTGCCCTTGTCCTTACCTTTGGCCTGTTGGACCATCATAATGGTCTTTCCCTTACTAATGTTTTGTTCAGCAGTTCTCAACATTCTAGGCAATTCTGGCAGATGTTTGTCAATTTCATTCATGTTGTAGTTCATGACGAACTGACTAAAACTATCCGGCAACGATTGCAGGACCAAGTCAGTGGCAAACTCTTGACCCAAAGGGAAATCAAGTCTTTTAAGATTCTCTATGTACCCAATCAATCTTGAGCACATGAGTTCCAACAGGGCTTCCTTCTGCCAGTTTGCACTAAAACAATGCCTTTGAGACTTCAAACCTCTCATGCCTAGTATGCTCTTGATAGAGCCTCTTAAGGTGTACGATTATATCGTAGGAATCCATATTCTCCTGTTGCTTCTGTAGCTCAGAGTTCATGATGGCTAGCATGAGACAACCAACGTCCAAGGCATCATCTTGATGCTTCTTATGAGCATCTGTTTCAGTGCGAGGGGCCCTTACAGCAGGTGGATTAGGAATAGACTGCTTTAGAACATACAACTTTTTCTCATGCCTGAGGACTATCCTCAGATTCCTGTACCAGTTAAAAAAATTTCTCCCAGACAATTTGTCCTTCTCAAGGACAGATCGCAATGATAGGTTATTTGATGGGTTGGATGTCATGGTAATCTATCAACATAAATATGCAAAGTAAATATCATTTCACGGAAATATGCAAAGAAAAAAATATTTAACCATCAACAAAAATATGCAGAGTTTGTATTATGACATTGAAATATTTAATAAGGTCTTTTATTAAATGTACCTCCTACTATTTTTATTCAAATCGACAACCCTCATCATTGACTCGGAAAATCCTATCGTAAGATTTCTAGTAGGCCAAGATCCATATTTCACATAGTTTTAAGTCAGCTTTGGCTGATCACCCAAAATTCAGTTATTTAGGTAGCTAAGGTAGGGAACATTTCCCAATTATATTATATGCAACTCTTTGATATTTGGGTGAGTAACACTTACTCTAATCTATCTCATAGACTAAAGTCTGACTCTATGCCTCTAAATCTTCAATCCTATTGAAATAGTCTAGTTAAGTCAGACTCAATGGTTGGGACTTGAATATTACCTTTTATCCCACTGCGTCTTACTAGGATAGTTAAAGGTACCCTACTTTGACAGACCTACACTTAATCGATCCTAGCCTAGACGAGTGTCACACATTGGATGACATCTTATTGCTACTTAATATTTACTTTGAGGGATTTTGTTATTTTATTAATTTATCTCACCATTCATCATCCATTAACATACAATATACATCTCATACAAAATTAAAAGCATAAAGTTTATATGACATGGTTGTGGCCCTAACACACTGATTCTCTCAAGCCAATGAGAGTTTCAAAAACTAAACAAAGAGATTATACCATCTTCTCCAAGCAGCTTCCCAATCTTGTCCTTGTATGATTGCCAATTCCTTGCCACCTCAGTGAGATTACATTTACATATAAAGAAAGAATGCACAATTGGAGTTTAGAGAGAAATAATTACATTGAGAATGTAGAGAGAAAGACACGACATGCATGCCGTATTCAGAATACCAAAATATAAGCAATACATCACAGAACATAAACTATGCATCACAGAACTAAGACCACAACCATGCACCATGCATCATAGAACATAATAATCAATGAATATGTTGTTATGATTTTATTTAGTTTTATTAAAAATGATTAGTTTTGGGGGAATCATTATTAACCTACGCAAAGCTGGCACGGGCCCGATCAGCGGGCAGGGGTCAAAGGGAGGTCGCCCCTTGCGGGGTGCGAGGCAGCTCCCCAGCCTAAAAAAATTGCCTCATCATCCCTTACCACCGCCAGAGCATGAACCCTTCATGTTTTTAAAGAAATCCTAACACCACTGAAAACAACACAGGTGCATGAATTATTCATGCTTTAAGAAACCCTAACGTCACCACAAATCTCATCTTTTCAGGGTTTTCAATGGTTCCAAACCGATGGCTATCCTAGTGTGGCATCTGTGTTAACAACCAACACATAAACGAATCCTTATATTGCAACTGTTGCAAAAAATATATCACATATGAATCTTTCTACTAAAAGTGCGAACATATCATGAATAATCGCATATCATATATAACCGAATTATGGTTTCGCAAGTGGCTCTGATACCTTTGTTAGGTTTTGAGGGTAATCTCGGATTAAATACACAGCAGAAAAATTATAAAAAAATATATATCGAAACTTAGCTATGGATCCATGCGAAAATCATAAATAATTTTTAGGAATTATATCTTGAAGATGGATCTGTTGTCTTCACAGTATGTTGATCACAACACTACAATATTATGGAGCCTCTACGGTATCCACACGAACAGATCAAATCACGTTTTTCCTCATGTCGCGGTGCTAGCTGCGGGAAGAGGATGTTCCTCACGATCTCTCTCTCACAATTTTTGTGATGACCAGGGTTTTCTCATGGTCACTTTTCCACAGATACGTATCATATATATAGGTACAGAAAATCAACCCTAAGAGAGCAATGAGGCTGTTGGACTCACAATCTGACCTGATTCAAATTCGTGTGTGGGCCTTTGAACTTTAGTTAGCCCATTTAATCTAATTAAATGTCCAACCAATGTCGGGAGCCTAAGTCTTACTTGGATCACCAATTAAATTCATCTTATGAAATTAAATCCTAATTTCGATCCATTCTAAGTGTGTGACCCTATAGGTTCCCATTACATTGATAGTAATACTAAAATCACAAACAGTAAGCGGTATCTAGCAATATATCACTGCTACTCAAGTAACGGGAATGTCAGTGATATGACATAACCTATTCGTGACCAATGTTACAATGCAGTCTAGTCCCTTTGTCCAGATATCTTGATTGACCACAAGGCATAGAACGTGTTACCCTTGTATTGTTCAATCTTTGATTTCTTGATATCCGAGTAGACTTACTAAAACAAATGAGCACAATATCTCATATTAAGTCATTTGAGCACGACCATGCATTTTGCAGTCTCACTCAATCAAGGGGCCCATAGATATTGCTCATGTTATGTAAGAGGGACAAATTCTATCTAAGTCACTTACATCCCTCCGCATAATTTGTGGTATATCCAATAGTCGACTTTATAATCACCTTATTACAGGAAATATTTGACGACATTAAAACATATAACTTCTCATGTAGGAAACTGTAGTGACTTCAAGTCAAAGGACTACATACACCATGGTCACTTTGAGAACCACTTATGACACTCACATAACGATCCATGCAGTGTTCTCATGGTGGGTCATTCTAGTGCATTATTACTGTAATATGTACTCATGTGAAGATTTGATATCTCATATCCATGACCTGTGAGATATGATCATCAGTCTACGCACATACTAGTCTCTATATATTATTATTGTCTTAATTCACAATAATACTTGACTAGGGACATTTAAGAATAATGTTCTGATTACAGCTAATAGGATCTCATAATCAAGTCATGCACTTGATATCCCATGGTATTGAACATACTATTCTATGGAATTTATTATGTTCATTTAATCACAATAAACAATACAATAAATAAAATGCCTCATATATGAAGTAAAAATCATAATACAATGTAAACTAGTAATGTCAATATATAACTGGCCTCTAAGGCATACACTAACAGTTGGATTAAGGGAGGGTTTGTGATTGTGGTTCTGATAGGTGAAGCTCTGTTTAGAGTTTACCTGGGGGTGTTTGTGGGGGGGATGCGATGTTTGGGATGCAGCAGCGGTAGGGTGTTTGTGTTGAAAATTAAATTCTTCTTCAACCCTTCTTCTTCCATAGTCTAATGCTATAGTTAAGCCACCTGAGGAAGTCCCCCTTGCAGTCACGGTAGGTGGGATTGGAGACCATTGACGATCTTTAGGGAGGTTCTTTTATGTCATACTCGGCCTGTAGGAGGACTCCCTCTAGGAGCCCGTCCTCTAGGCGGAGCGGTTGAGTAATGATGATGACTATGATGAAAGTCCTTGTGGGCTCGTCTATGATGATCTCTATGAAAATTGATCTGAGACTTGGTAACATTTCTGAGCTCATCCGTACTGCGAATGGGGGACGACGATCATTTGTGGGATCTTTGAGGGCTTCTTCGGTTAGTATCAGCAGTAGGTATTAGGGGGGGGAAGGTACAGTGATGGGGGGAGAGTCAACAAGAGTAGTAACAGTAGGGGGGTAGGGGTTGGACCATCTCTGAAGGCCCACACCCCCGTATATCAAGTTCGAGTACATCCATGGATGAAAGAAGATAGGAAGGTGAGTGTGTCAGTTGGGTGGGAGAGTGGTTGAGGAAGGCTAAGGAAGAAAAGAAAGGATCGAAACTGTAACACGCCGCAAAATTGAGTTATGAAAATTTTGTCCCGCGGGTGTTACGCACATGTATTTTGTACTGTTACGGGTAATATCCGTAACGTATTTAAATATAAATATCATACATATTTTGTATTTCGAATATTTATACATTTTCCATCTTCACAAAATTTATTTTTTTATCCTATTCTGAGCCAACTTAAACATTTATTTTAATCTTTGTATCTTTACGCGCATTGCACATATTTTCGATAAACGTGACGATTATGTATTTCATCGTTACGTGTAATGTTTTTACGTATTTCAATTATTAATTTTAATAACTTGTTCGAATTCGTTTTATAGATTGAAATTCATTTTCTCCAATTTTGACTCAGATATACTTTTTATACGTGCAATGCACCTATTTTCTATGTCCGTGTTGATTACATTGTTGTATGTATAAAATTAATGAAATATATTTTTTATATGTTGTATTTAGACTATCTATAAACATTTCCTCGTTGATCAAATCTATTTCGAATTTTAATATTTATTTTTACATGCGATGCGCGTATTTGCAGTGCAAGTGTTGGTTGTATTCTCTTTCAAAATAAAATTTATGAAGGGTGTGTGTGGTTATTTTTATTTGTGCATGAAAACTTTAATTATAATTAAATTAAACTAGTTCTATTAAATACATATTACATATTATAACATATGCATTTAATTTAAATAAATAAAAAAACTCTTAATTGTGTGCACACATGTAGCACGCACGTGCACATGCTATCTCATCCTTGCATGGTTGGCCGGGATGTGAGTGGAGGGGTGAGTTGAGTGAGTGGGTGGTTTTTTTGATTAGTGGGTAGTTAATTAGAATTAGTTGGAGATTAATTTAAAACCCATTAATTAATTAATTCCTATATAACCCCATCTCACTTCTAAACAACAAAGAGAAGAAAAAAAATGAAAATGGAAAAAATGTTCACTGTACCATTTCTGCCGAAATGCCTCGCTAAGATTTTTTTTGGCCTCGGATTTCGAGGAGGCTTGGGGGCTTCTTTAGGAGTTCCTTTTGCTACGAGTTTCTATGGAAAAATTCTTCAATTATGTGAGTGTCTCTTTAATTTTTAATTTTGTTATTTGATGCATGAAATTGTTAGATGATTGCTTTGTGTAGTCTAGAATGTGATTGGTGAATTAATTTGAGTATGAATGCATGCTAGATTAAATAGATGAATAGTTGACAACACAATATAGAAATTGATTTATCATGCTTCTAAAATAAATGTGCATATGGTTTGTAGTGTGTTAATATCATGTGTGTTTGCTCATGTATGTTAATTCATGAATGTTGATTCATATTAGATTTTGCTACACCATGATTAAATTGTATGTATGAAATTTAGAATGCATAGAAATTTGCAAAATTGAGTAATTTATGTTAGAATGGCTTGTAGATTGCATGGAGATTGGGGGTATGTGTTTATTTCCTAATAATAAATGGTAGGGCATTCATGCCAATTTTATGAGTTTAAAACAAATTGTAGTCTAACTTGAATTAACAAGAAACAAGAATGTAAAGGTTAAGATTACATTATCTAGATTGATTTGAATAATTTTCAAGTTAAAATATATTAAATTAGAGAGATTTTTCGTTCCAAAAATTTTAGAGGTGTTGTATATAGTAATGATTCTGAAAATAATGAAAGAAGAAGAAAATTTGAAGTTATGTGATTAGATCAAAAATAATCGAGAAACAGAGAGTGAGTATAAAAATAATTTAATAAACTTATAATCAGAATTGATGCTTGGACTTCTTGGTTGGCGCGTGAGTGCGGTTGGCGCTCTGGGTGTGCTCCGGTTCGAGTCTGTTCTTTTTGAAAAATTTCAATTTTTATATAATAACAGTAGCTTGTGCACATAAACAACCAAAATGGATTTGCTTCACAAACCGTGAGTTGGCTCACTGGTTGTCGGTGGCAACTTGGGTTATGTGTGGCTTGGGTTCGAATCCGGTTGTGCACATTATATTTTTTTAATTTTATTTTAATGGTTTTTCCATGTTTTAAATTTGGGAAAATTTATTGAATTATCTTAGAATACTACTAGAACATTGGGAAATAATTTTACACTATTATAAGATATATTTTGGGGATAAAATGAATAGCAATTGATTTGAATAAGAAATATTTTATTTTGAACTATAATTGTATCGTGAGATTAATATGTGAATTGAGGAGAAAATGTGGAGACTGAGTTGAATATAAAAATTGAGTTTGGAACTAAATAAATACTAATTTACATTTTGATTAAGAAGTAATTTTGATTATTTTGACTAGAGGTATTTTTAAAATTTTATCATTTGGATTAAACTCGATCTAAAGTTAATTTGATTTTGTTAAAGAATAAAATTTGAAGTTGAATGTTATATTGTTTAGAAAAAAAATCTATTTAATATAATTACAACTTCATTGAAAATTCTATTAGAAGGGGGTGAATAAACCATCTATTTTATATAGAAAATGTTGATTTGAAATGAAACTAGTTATACAAATAACTAAGTTATGTGAACAAGGGGATAATTGGATATGTGAATGAATGAAATTTCAAAATGTGAATAAAGAGGGTATGGATAACCCATGATATTGTGAACATGAATTGTGTTGATTCTAGAGGCTAAGTGAGACCCAAAGTATCAACAATGTGATGAAAATGATTATTGAAATTTGAGAAGTGGCCAATGTGGGCTATCGTTCTCGGTGTATTGGTTAAGACCGGTAGGAGAGTAAGCTAGCTCTAGGTGGTATTATTATTCATGTTTCAACTTAAGTGTAGGCACTAGTAGAAGATGTGATGAAACCTGGGCAAACGTAAGTGGTCCATTTCTATATAGTCGAACGGTGTACTCCAGGACTATAGATTCAGTCGGGCAGTGTACTATAGGACTGTAATTACCGTGCATCCAGTCGGGCGGTGTACTCCGAGACTGTGATGCGGAACGAGACGAGCCTTAATTAAATCCAGGATTATGAACGATTGAGCGGTGTACGGGATCATGAATAGTCGGGCGGATGGGAGGCGGATCTCCGATATTCCGGGGCTAGAGCGGCACTTGCGGGATGTCCGCATGAGGTGGATTCTGTATAGTCGGGCTGTGTAATCCGGGGCTGGAATCCATACTTGTGGGATGCTGAACCTTGTTTTGTTACCGAGTAGGATTTCATAACGAGGGATTGAACCCTATAATGTGTAGTACGTAAGGGCATGCCCTCGGACCTATGTAGTATGAGATGCATCAAATCCGAACAAGTATGCATTAGTGTCATCGTAGTGTAAATATTTGCATTAGGCATTAAGTTCATATCATACACTGACACGACCAGGATAGTCACTTCTCCTTTTGCATTCAAGTTTGTGTTTGCTAAATTAAAGAATCATTGTATTATAGCATTGCGTCAGTTGTATACAACTGACGTGCCCACGGTTTTCCAGTTGCAGAATTGGACTTGGCATGAGTTTGAAGTCACTATGATGAGTTGTTACAAGATTGAAGAATTTTCATTATTGTAGATTGTATTGTATTCATTTAATTCCGTTGTGCTGTTGTAAAGAATATGTTGTAAATAAAAAGTTTTAAATTCCTTGTAAATTTGTACGAATTGAAGTATAAGATCCTGTATTTGCTACGAATTACTCGTGTTTGGCATTCGGGGTGTAACAGAAACAAGGAGGGGGAAGAGGAGAGATTGGGGAGGAAGGTGAGGGAAGAGCATGCTGACTTGTGTGTTTTGATGTAGTGACTTTTGAACTGTGGATAAGTTGGTCCACATCTTAAGAGACTCGGTGTTTGTGATCTTAGGCTACGAAAGTGAATCTAAATCTCTTTATTTCATTAAAGAGTCAATAATAAAATTAAATCAGATAAATTTGAAGAAACCAAAGTTTACAAGCAAATTTGACCATTCTCACGTTTTGTCTATTAGTCGAGACTACCGATTTTCATCATTATAATGATGGATTTGAGTAACGATAACAAAAAAAGGTTAGATTCAGAGATATATGGGAAAATTAATAATAATGTGATGTTCTTTATTTAGGTATTGAGCCAAGTACTTATAAGATTACAAAAGTAAATAGATAAAGATGAGAACTACATAGAGATAACAACTACGTAAAGAAATAGAAGTGAATAATAATAAAGAGATATAAGAGAATAATATTAAAGAGATAAAGATGAAGACTACACATATAACTCTCATATACATATATATATTTAACAAATCAGGACAAAAAAGGGAAAAAAGAAAGAAAACGAAAGAAAAGGTAACATAATAACATTCGAAGGGTAGTCTAATCAAGTTCACAAGTAAAACCAAAATACAGTCTCATCAAACACACGGACCATGGGTGGGTGATCACAGTTCAAGTACAGTGTTGGAGTTGCACAAACTATGGAGAACATGCGGCTTACTATTTTTAACACAATCTAAAGTCCGAGAACGATACATGTTAACGTCAAACTTAACCATGTTTAGAATGTATATTCACTCGTATATGTTACACTTGTTAATGATTTCCGAAGAGTGAATACATGCATTGTGTGCAGGAGTGGCATGCCAACTAATCGTATACGGCGTATCCTTCTCGTGCTTTTTTGTTGTTTTTTTTTTCAATAAAAATTGGAGTCTGGCCACCCTGTTTCATTAGTAAGGGATTAATAAAACAAAATCAAAGTACTGAGCCCATTACAAATTCCTACAATCAAAACAAAAGTACATAAACTCCACCCAGAACATGGTGGGTGGGACAAAAGAAACATAGAGTAGCCGCAAAGTAATACATTTATCCCCCCAACAAACCCTGGGGTGGTGGGTATCTATGATCATAGTAGGCCGTGCCGGCTATCAGTCGATCATTGGCCCGATCTCGACCTCCTCATCATCAAACTCGTCCACCTGGAAAATGCTCGCAATCCTTTTTCTGGGCCTGCTACGGCCACAGTAGCCCAAAATGAAATAAAATGCATAATATGAGTCAAATTGCCAGAAATACTATTGCAACTTCTACGAAAGTAAAGATTATTTTTGTCTAGCCAAAGAACCCAGGTCATTGCGGCGATAGCGATATACCACGCTTCTCTCATAGTACCCCTCTCCGACGAGAACTTTGGACCTACCCACAGGTCCTCGTATGTACTAGGATATTGAGTTGTCCCTAGGGCGCTGAGTACCTCTATGAGTACCACTTTGCTCCTAGGACACTGTAGAAAAATATGGTCTCTAGTCTCCAGGGCAGCATGGCAGAACCCGCATTGAGAGTCGACACTCGGTTGGTGCTTAGCGAGGTTTTCCCTAGCCAGGATCGCGTCATTTAGTACCAACCATAAGAAAGCTTTGATTTTTAGCGGTACTTTCGTTTTCCAGATGACGGCTGACCACTTTGGGATACATCCCCTAAAATGGATACGGTTGTACATGGAGCGAACCGTGAACTTGTTCTTCTCCAATCCTCAGGATTTCTTATCGGGACCCTGAGAGCAACCAATTCCAGCGTTGGTGTTGTAGGCCTGAAGTTCCGTTAGTCTAAGCTGAGAACCTAGGTTAAGCGGTTGTTTGAGAGCTGGTTTCCAGGCGCCTCTTTTCCAGGCTGCGGCCACCGTGTAGTGTGGTTGTGTTGCCTGCTCATATAAATCAGGGAACAGGGTTCTGTGCGTATGATCAGCACACCACTTATCCCACCAAAATATGGTGAGTCTGCCGTTACCGATAGCTGATTGCACACAGCTATTAAAATAGGCCTTAGTGATGCCTTCCCAGAACCATGAAACCCGAGGGCCTATCCTGAAGCCCAGATTTCTCATTCCATTCCCATGCATATATCCCTGAACAAATTTTTGCCACCCTTCTCCATTAGGGTGGAACACCTTCCACCACCATTTACTTAGTAGCGCCAGATTCATGTCTCGAAGATCAATTATACCTAGGCCTCCATGTTTCTTTTTCATGCACGCCTTCTCCCATCTAATGAGGTGATATCCTCCTCGGTCCGGGTCTGCCCCTTTCCATAAGAAATGTTTCCACGTCCGATCAATTCTCTAGATAACCCATCGCGGCATTTCAAAGAAGGAAAGATGATAGGTAGGAAGGTTTGAGAGGACTGCATTAATAAGCGTGATTCTCCCTTCCAAAGAAAGAGCTTTGCCTTTCCAGCCTGCTAGCCGTTTCTCAACTTGGTCAATAATAGGTAGCCAATCCACCTTTTTGAGTTTCCTGGGTCTTAGCGGCAATCCAAGGTACCGAATGGGGAAACTCTTGGTGGAGTAAGTGAGGATAGGGGCATGTTCAAGTGCCTCTTCTGGGATCAGGGCAATGGGAATGAGGGCACTTTTGTGGAAATTAACCCCGAGGCCAGACCAAGTTTCAAAGCAATACATAATTCCTTTGAAGACGGTAGTTTTTCCTAGGTTTCCGTTGCCGAATAGAAGAGTATCGTCTGTATATTGGAGTATAGAGCACCCTTGGCAATTGACTCCCTTGGCCACCAATACGATCTAGCCTGCCTTACTGCACTTAGTCATCATGGATCTTAGAACGTCTGCCATAATGGTAAAGAGAAGGGGTGAGAGCGGATCTCCTTGTCTAAGCCCCCGTTTGCAGGAGAATGGTTGGCCAGGTAGCCCATTTACCAAAATAGTCGTTCTGCTCATGGTAAGACAAGTGTGGATCCGTCTGATCCATCTTTCCCCGAAACCTCTTCCAGCAAGCGCTTCCAACAAACAATCCCATTCAACAGAGTCATAGGCTTTCTCGAAATCCAGCTTTAGGAGGTAGCTCTTAGAATTCGAAGGGCATTGATGGATGGTCTCCTCAGCCGTTGCAATACAGTCCTGAATACATCGTCCTTTGATGAATCCCATCTGGTCTTGACTAATAAGGCCATCCATTACATTTTCCAGTCTGTTAGCGAGAGTCTTGGTAATGATCTTTACAGAGCAGTTAAGGAGGCTTATGGGCCGAAAGTCTCCAACTCGTCGGGAGTCTTCTTTCTTAGGAATCAGCACAACCTCTGCAGAGTTGAATCTCCCTAATTTGAGTTTATGCTCATAGAAGTCGGCGAACATCTTCAGCAAGTCACCTTTGATTTCTTCCCAGAATATCTGATAGAATAGTATCGGGAAACCATCTGGACCTGGAGCTTTATCTTTCCCAAGTTGTTGGACTGCCTTCCAGACCTCCTTCTCAGTGAAGGGTGCTTCGAGGGATTGCAGCCTAGGATCGGAATTGCCTGCTTGGTCTTGCCAGAATTCGTGTTGGAGAGGGATTCTCAAGTCCGCTTTCTGCCCAAAGAGGCGCTTGAAGTGGGACTGAAAATCCAGCTTAATAGCCACGTCGCCTTGTACCATTCCGGAATCCGATTGGATCGAGTGAATGAGGTTAGATCTACGTCGGGCACTGGCAACTCGGTGGAAGAATGCTGTATTCGTGTCTCCTTCTTTGAGCCACGGAATTCTGGATCGTTGTTGCCATTTGATTTCCTCAACTCTGTAGAGCTGGTCAATTTCCTGTCTAAATTGGAGCAATCGATTCCACTCTTCCTGTAGCAGATCCCTAGTTTCTTCAGTTTTCTCAAGTTCCTTAATTCCTTCAAGAAGGGATTCCTTTGCTCTCTAAATCAGTGCAAATCTAGTTCGGTTCCATTTCCTGAGCTTGCCCCTGAGTCTTCTATTTTTTTCACACCATATTGCGGACGCCTCACCACCCTTGGTTGGGCGAGACCAACTCTCGTTGACCATGTGGTGGAAGCCTTGGATTTCTAACCATACTTTCTCGAACCGAAACTTTGACGGTTTTCTGGGTTGATTTTTCCCAGAAGATAAGAAAATAGGCACATGATCTGAGGTTGGTTTAGGGAGTGATTTGGCCGATGACAACGAAAATTTGGTCTCCCAATCCGTGGAGACCAAGATCCTATCCAACTTAGCCAAAATGGGCGCCGCTTGCATGTTCGACCAGGTGAAAAGCCTATCAGAGATGGGGATGTCCACCAATTCCAGGTCTGCGATGACCTCATAAAACGCTTCCCTGTCGGGGTCACTGGATCCTCTGCCTCTGTGTTCTGAGGAGAATCTAGTAATGTTAAAATCACTCCCCACCACCCAGGGGTGTGGCCAGTGTGCCTGGATCGCTCTTAGTTCCGTCCAGAAGGCCGTTCTAGAGGCAGAAGTATGCGGTCCACAGACCACCGAGTCCACCCGTCGGATTTTCGCTGTAGCAATACCAACAAAGAAAATTGCCCATGGAGCTCGTCTCGATAACAAAAGAGGTCGGGGTTAAAACCTAGAGCGATGCCCCCATACGCCCCAACTGATGGGGACATTCTCCATTCTGAGACTCGATTTCCCCCTACTCTATTAAGTCTAGACATGTGTGAAAGTTTGGTCTCTTGGAGACCAACAATGTTAGCCTTTGACCTGGCTATGACTTCCTTAACCATTTCTCGCTTGTCCCGCCTACCGAGGCCTCTAACGTTCCAGAATAGGGCCTCCATTAACTATGGCTAGGGGAGGGAATGTGAGTGTGACTCATTTTGGGCATTGAGTTCAAATTAAGAATAACTCTACTGGTCTCCCATCCTCTAATTTGATTAAAGAGAAGGGCGTTCCTATCAATATCGGTAACCGCAAGACCATAGGTTTCAGCTAGATAAAAGATCTCAGTATCAATCATGAAATTAAAAATAGAAGCTAGGAAAGAGCCTGTACCTCCGACGCTTGTCTTAGCCGACTTAGCGGTTGCAGCAATCTCTAGGTGGTCGTCTAAGGACTCCTCAATAGCCCTCTTAGCGACTTTCTGAGCCCTGAATCCTAGATCGCTCGGAGTGTCGGTTGGCTCCAATAGCTGTGAAGGAAGAAAAGTCGAGGGAACAAACTCCGGTTATATACCCACAATATCTTCAGCCAGTCCTTCAGAATCAATCGATTCTTCCTAAGAGTAATCAAAGTCATCATCAAGATTAAGTTTATCCTCTCAATCTTCTTCATCTATACCGGGGGTGAGACGGGGATAATCTTAATTGGGCTTGTGTATGAGGACCTCTCTTTGGAAACAGTCAGGTGTAGTTCCATGTCTTTTAAGCTAGACCCCTCTTTGGGCCCATTTAAAGTCTCCATGTTTAAACTTCCCCCTACAACACTACTAGGCCCATCATCAAATATGTTATCATCAATAATAACCAGCCCATCGGGCTCTTTGGATACAATTCGTTGTGGTCTCCCTATTATGGACCTCTCTTTGGGCCCATTTAAAAACTCCTCATTACTCAATCTCACGCTCACCGCCTTCTGTGGACCACAATAGGGTAAACTGTGGCTGAGAGGTATTTGCACCGTGGGCGTTGCGCTCGATACCGTGGACGAAGCACCAAGCAATACAAACGAAGCGACGCTCTCTTCGTTACCCATACCCTCTTTGTTGCTCTTCATCGAGTTCTTCCACCTCTGTAAATTACTTCGAGCTTTTTCCCCTTCTGTAAAGGAGTTCGTCTTCTTCCCCAAAATGGAAGTCTCAAAACCCAAAGCCGCTGCTTCCGCCCCTTCGTTGCCCCCTTTGTTGATGTTACACTAGCTTTTTCCTATCTTTTCATTACCCAGTTTAGCTTTCCCCTTTCCTTGAGCCTCCTCCCAGACTTGCGATTCGCTCTTTTAGGTCGGAATCTCTGTCAAAACTCTGTCCCCTGTTTGCCTTCTTCCCCAGAGTGGTAGTCAAAGCTACCAACTTTTGTCCTGTTGGAGTTCGACCTTGCATGTCATTTTGCATGTCGTCTTTCAAGGTGCTTTTGCCATTTGTAGGTCTTGGGTTGCCTGCCTCTCCCCTCTGTACCTCTCGCCGTACCTCTCCACCAACTTTGAGAGGTTGACCTCCAATTTGGGCTTTCTTCTGACCCTCCTTTTGAGGGGGGGATCTGGCTTGTATCTGCTACCCAAATCTGGTCTTGACGATAGATCCACAGTTTTCTTTCCATCTGGGCCGTTGGATCTGTTGGTCAAGCCTCGATCTTGACCAACCTTGATCGAAGAATCTTTTGCTGGTTCTGATCCCTCCGCCGCCTGTTCCTGGCGCCGCTCCTCCCCTCTTGCCACTCTGATGAGCTCCCGGTGCGCACGCTCAACTTCATGAGCCCCATCAATTGTGAGGTCCCCCTCCATTGAGACCACCTGTTTGTATGTCTGTCCGTCTCTGAGTGTGGGTGGAGGAGTGGGGATGTGATGGCTGCAAGCTTCGTCTCCGTCTCCGCTCGCTTGTCAAGCACGAATCGAATGAGGTACGACTTCTCAAAGGAGTAGACTTTAGCAAACCGTGGCATCAAAGAGATGTCTGCACTCCTTATCAGAATCCTCGCCGACACGATCTCCGATCGTCGCACTGTCTTCTCGTCGATGTCTTCAATCGACCCAAAGTCAGCGATGATCTCTTGCAGTGCTTCTCTCTTCCAAAAATGAAGCGGCACGTTATGGATCCAAATCCAAAATTTTTTGCCTTGAGATAGTTCCGCTCCGAAGCTAGGTGACTATACGAAGAATTCCACCTTGAAATGGCCAAAATCCACTGTTCTCATGCCGGTGACCTCGACCACCTTCTCCGACGAGAGGAAGGACACCAGGAACTGAAGGTGGCACATTTTCTTCGCCACCCAGTCCCTGTGTGCACTCATTAGCCACCTGGAGTTAAGGGCCTGGAGGAGGTGGGTCTCCGAAGGTCTTCCAGACCTTACTCTGGCCACGGCGCACCATTGCCGGAGCCACTTCTCTTCGCTTTTAATTGTGTCCAGGCATTTTTCTAGTTTGATTACAGTTGGATTATCTGGCGATCTGCCTCTACTCACTGGGCGTTCCTCTTCGTTCTTTGTCTCGACGATGTTGGTACAAACATACGAAAGATGCCTCCATTTCATACACTTGAGGCATCTCACCTCTTTGGTGCAGTCTTTCCGGCAGTGACCCAATTCTCCACAATTGAAGCAAGGTACTGGCTTCCATTTTCCTTCTTTTTATCTTTTTGTGCTCAGGCTGTGGGGGGGGGGGGAGTTGTTCTGCCTCTTCTTTGTCTTGCTGATGACTTCCACCCACTGATCACCCTCTTCGACCGACTCTAACTCTATAGTAATCTCGTTGGGCGGTTCCCCATCTTGGACCCGCTCAACAGTGGATTTAAGTGGGGCTTTAGAGTTCCGTTGAGGAGCTGTGGTGGTATTTGGTGTTTGTTGTAGTTACTGGGCCCTGGAGAATTGCTGTAGGAGTCGTATTTCTTTTGTTGGTAATGGTACCTGTGTTGTAACTCTAACTGTGGTTGTTGTAGTGGTTGACGACGATGGTCATAGCCCCTCTGCTCTTGCCCCTCTCTCTAAAAGTGCCGCTGGAATTTGTAGGAGTTGTAATCCTTTTGTTGGTAGTGGTGCCTGTGTTGTAACTGTGGTTGAAATTGATGATGATGGTCGTAGCTTCTCTGTTTTTGTCCCTCCCTCTGATTGTGACGCTGGACAATGTGGGGGGGGGGGTTCTTTTACGCCCGTAAGAGCCAGTAGGAGGACCCCTTCTGTGGGCCCATCCCCTGGGTAGCCACTCCGCATGGCGATGATGACCAAAGCCACTCCCCTCCTGTCGTTGATGTGCACTTCGGTGTGCGCGCGGGGGGGGATTGAGTGTGTCTAAGCCTAGGTGATTCCCCCTCAGGGGGGTTGCTCAGAGGTAGGGGGTGCGGCAGAGACAGGGTAGGAGCTGCAGTTGGAGGGGGATGAGGTAACATTGGAGGGGGAGGTGGTGGTTGAGGGACAGTGGTGGCTTGTTGGGGTTCAGAGGTAGGGATGTCGGGGGGGGTGGCGTGCCCTCTCATTGGGCCCGCACCCACTCAACGCAAGCTCCGAGAGCATAGAGAGGTTCAGTCGAAGCGAAGTAGGGGTAGAGGGTGGACGGCGATAGCGGCTTCAGTCAGAGAGCTGGGCTACTAAGTTGAAGTTGTAGCAGCTGAAGATGGGAGGAGAAGAGTGAATTTTCTTGATTGAAGTTTTATTGATTGGCTTGCACACCTTAAACCGGTGATGCATAATGGTATATATAGAGTTTTTACAAATCAAATCAGATCTTATTGGTTACAGATCCTATCCTTTAGGGATACAATATGGTGCAGTTGCAGATCTATTCTTTTGGAGTTGTTGACGCAGTTGCAGATTCTTCTGGAGTTGTTGACGCAGTTGCAGATCTTTAGGGATTGTTCCGGATTGCGTACAGTCGACTGTAGTGTGATATCAGTCGACTGTACCGAGAGTTTTGTTGCAGTAGTTGCAGTCTTATTCAGTCGACTGATGATAGGATTTAGTCGACTTATGTGAACTCAATCGACTGATAGAGGCTCAGTCGACTTAGTCTTGACACTCCCCTGCAAGTTGAACGGCCAAGCTTGGATGGACAACTTGTTCCTGAGGTCCTGAAACCTGTTACTGCTCAGACCTTTGGTGAAGATGTCTGCTAGCTGATCTTTTGTGGAAATGAATCGAACATTGAGTTGTTTGGAAGCAACACGTTCGCAGACAAAGTGGTAATCGATTTCGATATGCTTTGTGCGAGCATGGAAGATAGGGTTTACTGTGAGATATGTAGCCCCTAAGTTATCACACCAAAGAGTAGGCGGAGGCATTTCTGAGTAACCAAGCTCTTTGAGTAGAGATTGGATCCACAGGACTTCAGCGGTTGCAATTGCGACGCCTCTGTATTCAGCTTCCGTGCTTGATCGGGAGACTGTCTTTTGCTTCCTTGCACTCCATGAGATGAGGTTGCCACCAAAGAAAATATAGTAGCCGCTTGTAGATCTGCGATCATCAGGACATCCTGCCCAGTCCGAGTCTGAATATGCATGAATGGTGGAAGTTGTTGGTGTAAACAGCTGCAAGCCATAATTGATGGTGTGTTTGAGATAACGAAGAATTCGCTTGACAGCAGACCAATGGACATCCCGAGGGTTATGCATGAACTGACATACTTTGTTGACAGCGACTGCAATGTCAGGTCGAGTGAAAGATAGATATTGCAAGGATCCCACAATACTTCTGTATTGGGTAGGATCATTGTGAGCCGGCCCATCATGTTGAGAGAGTTGAGTGTTTGCTACCAGGGGTGTGGTGATAGGCTTGACACCATCGAACTTAGTGCTTAGTAACAGATCCAGAATGTATTTGCGCTGAGACAGGAAAAGGCCTTTGCGATTTGTAAGGACTTCGATACCCAAAAAGTAACTTAATGGGCCCAGGTCCTTGATTGCAAATGTGGATTGGAGCTGGGTGATGAGTGTATTGATATGGTTCCCCGGTGTGCCTGTGATAATAATGTCATCAACATATATTAAAATAAAGAGAGTGGAATCACCAGTTTGTCTTATGAGCAGAGATGAGTCGGCCTTGGAACTGACAAAACCAAGAGTGCAAAGATACCCAGTGAGTCTGGAGTACCAAGCTCTAGGGGCTTGCTTAAGCCCATAGAGAGACTTGCGTAGGCGACAAACATGCTTTGGAAATTTTGAATCTACATACCCTGGAGGTTGTTTCATGTAAACTTCTTCTGTGAGATGGCCATGAAGGAAAGCATTTTGAACATCTAATTGACGGAGTGCCCATTTGTTCATTAGTGCAATGGTAATGACAAGCCTAATTGTGCAGGGTTTAATCACAGGGCTGAAAGTTTCTCCATAATTAATACCTGCTTGTTGATGAAATCCTTTTGCTACAAGGCGAGCTTTGTAGCGGTCAATAGTGCCATCTGATTTTTGTTTGATACGAAAGACCCATTTGCATCCCACAATGTTCTGATTGCTTTGAGCAGGGGTGAGGGTCCATGTGCCATTCTGTAATAGGGCATTGATCTCATCATCCATAGCACGACGCCATTGAGGATGGCTCTGTGCTTGTTTGAAGCAGGTTGGTTCCTCTAATTCTGCATCCTGCAAAGGGTGTTTAGTGGCATGCAAACATAATCTATTAACAGGTTTACGTATACCACCTTTTGCCCTAGTAATCATATGATGTTGGGGAACGGGTTCTTGTGTAGGAGATGGTGGAGCAGTAGGTGTCGGTTGAGAGTAGGGAGAGGGAGGTTGAGGGGCAGGTTGAAGTGGGTTAATGTTAGGTGGGTTATTTGGTAAAGGGGGTATGTGAGATGCTTGTAGAGTGGGTAAAATTGATGTGGTTAGTAAGGGTGCAGAGGATGCAGAAGTGGTACTTACACTGGTGGGGTTGCTGTGCACTGCCGAATAGGGAAAGATTGTTTCTTCAAAGTAGACGTGACGAGAGATGTATATTCTTTGGGATGGTCGATGATAGCATATGTATCCTTTTTGAGTGCTAGAATAGCCAATAAAGACACAGTCAAGGGATCTTTTATCTAATTTATTTGATGCATAGGGTCTGAGATATGGGTAGCAAAGACACCCAAAGGATTTTAAGGCATTGTAGTCTGGTGTGGAACCAAAAAACAGTTCAAGGGGAGTTTGACCTTTTAGTGGTGAGGATAGTAGGCGATTTATGAGGTAGCAACTAGTGACAAAGGCATTAGCCCAAAATGTTAAGGGCATTGATGCATGGTTTAAGAGAGAGAGACCAGACTCAACAATAAGTCTATGGCGTCTCTCTGCTAATCCATTTTGAGCTGAGGTGTGTGGACATGTAAAGCGATGGATAACACCACTTTGGAGAAGAAAGGGTGTGAATTTCTTGAACTCAGTTCCATTGTCGGTTTGAAAAGTTTTTATCTTTTTGCCAGTGAGATTTTCAATTTGTAACTTAAACTGTTTGAAGACAGTAAAAGCATCACTTTTGTGAGATAGGGGATAGACCCATGTGTATCTACTGAATGCATCCATTAACAGTAAATAATATCGAGAACCATTTCTAGAAAGCACTAGAGCAGGGCCCCACAAATCTGATACAATTAGTTGTAATGGTTCTTTATAAATTGTGGAACTCAATGAAAAGGGCAATTTATGACTCTTGCTAACACGACAAGCATGACAAAACAATGTGGATTTATTTTCTACTGGCAATGAGTAGGTTGACACAATTTTTTTGACAGTTTTTAGCATCGGATGGCCAAGCCGGTGATGCCACAACGAAACTGACTCTGATTTAAAAGCAAAAAGGGAACTAGCTGACTTGTCGACAAAGTGATACAATCCTCCTCTATTCGTGCCGTGCAACAGCGGTGTCCCCGTTTCCTGATCCTTCACAATAAAAGAGGATGGGTGAAATTCAAAAAATACGTTGTTGTCAATGCAAAATTTGGATACAGATAATAGATTAGTAGAGATAGATGGTACGTGGTAAATTTGATTGAAATGAAAAGTTCGATTATTAAGGCAAAAGGATGATTTACCAACATGTTTAATAGAAAGTGTATTACCATTGCCAACTTTGATTTGATCAGGGCCATCATATTGAGTCTTGATGTGAAGATTGTTCAAATCAGAGGTTAAGTGGTGTGTAGCACCACTATCTGGGCACCAATTGCCATCAATGAGTGATCCAGGAGCACCAACATATGCAGTTGGTGGGTTGGAGGAAGCGACAGCGGTGAAATTGCGATCAAAACGATACCAGCATTCCATAGCAGTGTGGTTCTTTCTGCCACAGAGCTGACATGGTCCTTGGGGATTGCGATTTGGTTGGGGGCGGCCTTGGGCTTTGTTGAAAGGCCGATTCTTCTGACCTTGAGAGCCGAACCTGTCTCGAGAGTTGTTGTAGCGATTGTTAGGACGAGAAGGGCCATGATGTGCAATGTTTGCCATGGGTTGAGGGGAGGTTGCATGTTGAGCTTCCCAGTGCATCTCATAGGCTAACAGATTTGAGTAGAAGTCATCCATATGGAGATCAGCTGCGGTTGCAGTAAGCACCGTCACAATGGGATCATAGGATGAGTCAAGACCACCTAGCATCATGTGCTGGAGATCAGTGTTTGAGATAGCATTGCCAAAGGCGGCAAGATTATCAGCGAGTTGTTTCGCATGGAGGTAATATTCAGCCATTGACTTGTTTCCCTTGCGCATATTTTGTAATTCGCGTTTGAGATACAAGACCCTGGACTGAGATTGGGAGGAGAAGTGTTTGCGGAGTGATTCCCAGACATCTCGAGACGTGCTAAGGCCAACTACTTGAGCCAGGACTGACTCGGAGAGGGATGATAATAACCATCCTAGGAGAATTTGATCTTGTTTCTTCCAGGTGGTATAAGCTGGATTAATCTCTGTGGATTGTGGGAGAAGACGTGTGGGGCAAGGGAAGCTCCCATCGACGTATCCTTCGAGGTCGTACCCCTTTAGAAGAGGTCGGAATTGGGTGAGCCAGAGAAGGTAGTTGTTGTTGTCGAGCTTAACAGAGATTAGATGGTGAACTTGGATTGGTGGGAGTGGAGAAGTTGTTGTGGATACAATATTGGTTGCAGCGGATTGAGGGGTGGCCATGATTGGAAGAGGTTGAGCTCGGTTAGGATCAGATAGGCTCTGATACCAAGTGAATTTTCTTGATTGAAGTTTTATTAATTGGCTTGCACACCTTAAACCGGTGATGCATAATGGTATATATAGAGTTTTTACAAATCAAATCAGATCTTATTGGTTACAGATCCTATCCTTTAGGGATACAATATGGTGCAGTTGCAGATCTATTCTTCTGGAGTTGTTGACGCAGTTGCAATTCTTCTGGAGTTGTTGACGCAGTTGCAGATCTTTAGGGGTTGTTGCGGATTGCGTACAGTCGACTGTAGTGTGCTATCAGTCGACTGTACCGAGAGTTTTGTTGCAGTAGTTGCAGTCTTATTCAGTCGACTGATGATAGGATTTAGTCGACTTATGTGAACTCAGTCGACTGATAGAGGCTCAGACGACTTAGTCTTGACAAGAAGGGAGGAGGAGCTTGACCAAAGATGGAGACATGGCTTAGGAGAGGCAAGGTGAAGGAGACGGTTCAGCTGTGGTGAAGGTGACGGTTCCGGGGAGAAGAAGGTGCGGGTGTAGAGGAGGGTTCAGCCATCAAATGGAGATAATTTGTTATTTATCCAGAGTTCTCAACCTTAACTATTTCCATTAATCTTACATCTAGGTTAGTTCAATTTATATTTGCTTTTTTGTTTTGTTTTTTTTTTTTTTTTGAGGAAAAGGTGGAATAATGCCACCCTGTTTCATTAATAAGAGATTAATAAACAACCCCGAAGTCCCGGGAAAGTAAAAGTGCAGTGCAGGAAATAAAACATAACCCCCAACAAAATCCTGGGGAGTGGGTTACATCATCCAGCCTAAAGGCAACCAAAACACAAATACAAAATACAGGGTCTGATACAAAATAAGTAATAGTGAGGCGAGAGTCCACTCATCAGTCTAGAGTTGGCCCGATCTCTATCTCCTCGTCATCAAACTCATCCACCTGGAATACTCTTGCAATCCTCCCTCTTGCTCCTGAAGCAGCAGCTGTAGCCCAAAAGAAAATTAGATGCATGATATGAGTAAGATTACTAGAAATAGAATTACATGAAGCACGGAAATAAAAATTGTTCCTATCTAGCCATAACACCCATGTGGTTGCCGCAATGGCAATAAACCATGCATCTTTCATATCGTGACGGACTGATGCAAATCTGGGACCAACCCACAGTTCCTCATAGTCTCTTGGGTAGTCATTTGTCCCTAGTGCTCTCAGCACCTCTGTCAGGATGGCCTTGCTTCTGGTGCAGTGAAGAAACAGGTGATTCATACTTTCCACGTGTACGTTGCAGAACCCGCAATTGGTCGCAATGTGAGGTTGCCTCTTGGCAAGGTTCTCTCTAGTGAGAATGGCATTGTTGAGCACAAGCCAGAGGAAGACTCTAATTTTCAGAGGTGTTTTTGTCTTCCAAAGTACCGCTGCCCAGCTGGGCCTGCATCCTCGGAAGTGAATCCGGTGGTAAAGTGATCTAACCGAGAACCCTCCCTTGTTCTCGAGTCCCCACCGCACGTGATCTGGGCCTTGGGCACATATCACCCCAGAGTGGATTATGCGCGTTTGTAACTCATGCAGTTGCTGCAGCAAACTTGGAGAAAGAGTTCCTTGGAACGACGGTCTCCAAGTCCCCCTTTTCCATGTTTCCGCCACCGAGATATTCGGTCGATTCGCTTTAGCAAACAGCTCCGGGAAATCTTCCTTAAGAGAGTGAGGACCGCACCATTTGTCCCACCAAAATCTGGTGGTTCGACCATTGCCGATCAAAGATGAAATTGCTGAGTTGAAAGGTCCGCTGGCTTTAGCAACTCCTTTCCAGAACTGGGAGACTTTGGATCCTACTCGGAAGCCTAGACTTCTCGTCCCTTTCCCACGAAGGTAAGGTTGGATAAAGTCCTGCCATCCTTCCCCGCAGTGATGGAACACTTTCCACCACCACTTTCCCAGGAGTGCCAGATTCATATCTCTGAGGTCAATGATGCCTAGCCCTCCGTGCCTCTTTTTCATGCATGCGATATTCCATTTAATAAGGTGGTAGCCCCCCTTATTTGAGTCAGCACCTTTCCAGAGGAATCTTTTCCTGATACGATCGATCCTTTGGATCACCCACTTTGGGAGTTCAAAAAAGGACATGTAGTAAATTGGCAGATTGGATAACACCGAGTTGATGAGAACCACTCTGCCCCCAAGAGAAAGTGATTTGCCTTTCCATCCGGACAGTCTGTCCTCCACCCTGTCTATAATAGGCAACCAGTCAGCCTTCGTGAGCCTCCTAGACGGAGCGGAAGCCTTAGGTATTTGATAGGGAATTCTTCTATCGCGCAATTGAGAAGGGTGGCATGCTCCCGAATTTCAGCTTCTGAGAGTGAAATAGGAACTAGCGCGCTCTTATGGAAGTTAATTCTCAGGCCTGACCAGGCTTCAAAGCAGTAAAGGACTCCTTTAAAGCAAATTGTTTCCGCTCTAGTCCCATTACCGAAGATAAGGGTGTCGTCAGCATATTGAAGGATCGTGCATCCCTGATTCGTGTTGCTGCTGGCCACAGGCGAAATCCACCCTTTTCTTTGACAATTATCAAGCATACCTCTGAGCACATCCGCTACAATAGTGAATAGAAGTGGGGATAGTGGATCCCCTTGACGGAGTCCCTTCTTGCACGGGAACGAGGGACCAGGTCTCCCATTCACTGAAATTGCCGTTTTGCTAGAATGTAGACATTGTTTAATCCATCTAATCCATTTGTCCCCAAAACCTCTCCCCCTGAGAGCCTCTAGCAAACATTCCCAGTCCACAGAGTCATATGCTTTCTCAAAATCCAGTTTGAGAAGGAAGTTCTTGGAATTGCTCTTGTGGCAGTGGTGGATAACTTGTTCAGCAGTAGCCACGCAGTCTAAGATACATCTGCCCTTAATGAATCCCGTCTGTGTTCTACTGATAAGACTGTCCATGATGCCTCCCAAGCGGATGGCTAGGACCTTAGTGATGATCTTAGCCGAGCAGTTTATCAGGCTAATTGGTCTAAAATCCCCAACGCACTTAGAATCCTCCCATTTGGGGATCAACACAACTTCTGCAAAGTTGAACATTCCCAGCCTCAGGTTATTGTGAAAAAATTCCATCATTACATCCATAAATTCTCCTTTAATTTCTTCCCAGAACACTTGGAAGAACAACATCGGAAAGCCATCTGGCCTAGGTGACTTGTCAGCTCCCATCTGGTCAATGGCTGTTTTGACCTCTGACTCCGTGAATGGTTCCTCCAAGGAGGAAAAGTTTTGACCTGGATCAATCTGATACTCCTGCCAGAAGTGTGCCCCCATTGGAATCCTAAAGTCATTCTTTTTCCCGAATAGACCCTTATAGAATGACTGGAAAGTAGTGGAGATCACCTTTTCATCCTGCGATGTTCCTGTAGCAGTCTGAATTGAAAGGATAAGATTGGATCTCCTTCTTGCACTTGCAATCCGATGAAAGAAGGCCGTATTCGCGTCTCCCTCTTTGAGCCACGAAATCCTGGACCTCTGTTGCCATTTGATCTCTTCTAGTCTATACAGGTTGGCAACGTTATTACGAAGTTCTAAGAGCCTGTTTCGCTCTTCCTGCGACAGGACTCTAGTTTCCTCCACCCTCTCAAGCTCATCAATACCTTCCAGATAGGCCTCTTTATCCCGCCAGATTGACGAGAATCTAGACCGATTCCACCTATAGAGCCTCTTTCTCAGTCTTCGAATTTTACCACACCATCGAGACGCCGCGTCCCTGCTGGTCATTGGGAGTGCCCAGTTCTCCAAAACCATATGATGGAATCCCCGAATTTCTAGCCATGCCTTTTCAAATCTGAATTTCCTAGGCTTGCGGGCTCCCCGAGTCCCCACCTCGAGGAGGATCGGTGTGTGATCTGAGGTTGGTCTGGGGATCGTTCTTGCCGAAGCGAGAGGAAATAACGCTTCCCAATCCATAGAGACTAGAACCCTGTCCAACTTGGCCATAACCGAATTCGCTTGCAAATTAGACCAAGTAAACAGTCTGTCATTGATTGGGATATCAATCAGTTCAAGTTCCGTGATAACTCTATTGAATTCCTCCCGGTGTCTGTCGCTAGCGCCTCTTTCCTTGTGCTCAAAAGCAAATCTAGTAATGTTGAAATCCCCACCCACAATCCAAGGTCCCGACCAGCACTGACGGATGTCGGCCAATTCTTGCCAGAAGACCTCTCTGTCTGTGGCCACGTTCGGCCCGTAGACCACGGTCACCGTCTGCATCCAATCATCTGAACGTCGCTTAAGTCGGGCAGTCAAGGAGAACGTACCACAAAGTTCCTCTTCGCAGGACAGAAGATCCGAATTAAACCCAATAGCAATCCCCCCTGAGGCACCGACAGAGGGGCGAAGCAACCACTCCTTGATTCTGTTACCACCAACTCTTTTGAGTTTGCGCCCGTGCTGAAGTTTGGTCTCCTGTAGCCCTACTACTTCCGCCTTGGAATTGTTAATGACATCCCGCACCATACCCCTCTTTCCCCTATCCCCCAACCCCCTAACATTCCAAAAAAGTGTATTCATTGAGGAACAGTGACCGTGCAGACCGATAGCGGGGGACTCGGGAGGGTTTCACTCTCCGATAGCGAAACCCCCCTAGAGTTGGATCCTAGTTCCTTATGAACACTAGATCTAGCTCGCTCCGTTTCCCAACCCCTCAATTTGTTAAGAAGTAACGCATTGCGTTTCTTATCCAAAACATCCAAACCACAGTTGATAGCTAATAGAAAAACTTCAGAATCTGACATGAAATTTAAAATATTGGCAAGAAAAAGTTTTGTACCTCCATCGACAGGTTTAGCCGCTTTGTTGGCCGCCGCTCTCTCCAGAAAGTCATCCAAGGACTCCGCATGAGCCCTCTTAGTAGACCTCTGCACTCTGATACCAACCGACCTAGCAGACGACCCAATACTCAATCCAGGAGCCGATTCTGGCAGGGTAGACAGAACCATCTCCGGAGAAATAACCCTCTGGCTATCTGCGATGAAATCTAAATCGTCTGAATCATCGTCTGTAAGTGAGAAGTCAACTTCCAGGTTCAGACGTCCTTCTTGGTCCTCTTCACTGTCAGCTTGCTGAGTGTGGAGGAGAACATTGTCCTGACTCAAAGTGGACTCCGCATTAAGCCCAGTAGCCGTCACCGATATTCCAAGAGTTGTTGTGTTAACTTTGGTGGTCCCCACAGTGGGCCCACAATTTGTTTGCTTATTGAACACAGAGAAAGCGCCGCGATCCAACATCCCGCTAGAGTCATTTAACCTGCGGTGCACCACACCGCTGTCTCCACATAACTCGCGGTGCAGCGCACCGCTCGACTCCAAAATCGAAGCGACAGGACCGCTGTCGCCAGCTAGAGCCAATCCATCGCTTCCACGTGTCAACGGGCTATTGGTGGGTTTCTCGGTGCTAACAGACACCCCTTTAACCAAAGAAGAAGGCGATCCGCTCTCCGTATTCCTCCCTTCTTCCCCAAACTCCAAACCCTCCTTATCACTCCTGTGAATTTGGGAAACCCCTTCGATGTAAACTTCTTCCCCACTTCTGGGCATGCTCAGATCTAGGGCAACCCCTCCCCTCTTCACACCCCCCTCTGTGCTCACAGCTCTGTGGGCGCTCAGAGCTCCATCTGACTTTGACCCCCCAACCACCTCTACCTTCTGCCTTTCTGGTACCAAAGCAGTCTCTTTAAGCCCCTGAGGAGCTTTCCACACTTTCTCAACCCACTCCTTTGTCGTAAGCGCCTTCTCTTTTGTCTTTACCACAGATCTGCGCAGATGGCAGCCCAGGCTGGAGTTTGCAGACCCAGACCCTCTGCCCCTCTCCGCAGTCTATCCCTCTCCAGACGGCCCCAGGGCCTGGCTGCTTTGCAGAGCTCCGACAGAAATGCTTTTACCCTGAAAAGCCTGAGATGCCATCGTGGTCGGCACCTTTACTGGATCTGGGATGGAGGAGTCCTGGCCGTTGGATCCATTGATTGGGCTACGGTGCCTCTCATCGGCGTCCCTCCCAGCCTCCTCCTCCTCCGCTCCCACACCGGTTGCCTCTTCCATGGCCTCTGCTCTTCTCGCCGCCTCAATCACTTCTTGGTGGGCCCTCTCGATCTCGTGTGAGCCATCGATTGTGAGCTCCCACGTTGGCGAAGCCACCTGTTTGTAGGACCTCCCGTCTCTGAGCGAGGTTGGTAGGGATGGGGCAGAGATGGAGGTTTGATCGGCGCATTTGTCGAGGACGAACCTTACGAGATAGGCGTCCTCGTACGAAAAGACCTTAGCGAACCTCGGCATCATAGAGATGTCCCTGCTCCTAATCAACACTCTCGCCGACACAATTTCCGACCGACGAACCGTCCTCTCATCGATTTCCTCAATGGTTCCAAATTCGGTAATCATCTCTTGCAAAGCTTCTTTTTTCCAGAAGTGTAATGGAACATTATGGATCCAAATCCAATACCGCGATCCTTGAGGTTTTTCAGCACCAAAAGTAGGAGACCAAGCTTCAAATTCCAATTGGAAATGGCCAAAGTCGATCGCCGAAACCCCGGTGATCTCTAACAATTTCTGTGGGGATGGGAAGGAGACCAAAAACATGAGGGGGCACATCCTTTTCACGACCCAGTCGCGATGTGCCTTCATCGGCCATTTTTCGCTCAACGCCCTGAGAACGTGTGCCTCCGAAGGTCTTCCCGCCTTGACACGCGCCACCGCACACCACTGTTTGAGCCATTGCTCCTCCGCCTTAATGGTGAGGAGGCTGTTATACAATCTAATCGTTGCCGGAGAGTCCGGAGATCTACCCCGGAAGACTCTCCTAGCTTCATCTTCCTTGGATGCAGCAACTTCGGTGCAATTGTATGAAAGATGACCCCATTTGAGGCATCTGAGACACCGAACATCTTTGGTGCACTCCGCACGGAAGTGACCAAGCTCCCCACAGTTGAAACATGGTACTGGCTTTCTCTTCCCCTTCCTCTGTGGTTTTTTTAGGAACACCGGTGATGCCGGCGGTGAATTGGAGCTTCTTTTTCTTTTGTGAACGACCTCCTGCCACTGTTCTCCGACAGCCCCAACTGGCGGAAGATCATCGATCACCCCTGAGTTCGCATTTGGTCCCCTTCTTTGGGCCCAATTGTCATTGGAACAAGGGGATTCGACGGTCGGCTGCCTTGGAGGTAAAATGTTGGAAATGTGAGGGTGGGGGGAAATAGTGGGTTGAAGTTGCTTGTTTGGTGACACTGAGTATGCAGTAGTTGGGCTCGGCGTAGAGGTGGAGGACCTCTGAATTTGGTGTGATGGTTGATGTTGGTCAGTGTCTCTGAAGTAATCCCTGTTTTTACTAACGCTATGCCTTTCTGTATTGTGCTTGCGAGACTCTTTATGATACCCCACCGAGCTGACGCGCTCATGGGCGGGACGCCGGCTCGAAGTCAGGGAACACTTACGCCATGATCGGCCTGTAGGGGGACCCCCTCTTTGGGCCCTCCCGTCCATAAACCGCTCCGAGGATGGGTGATGATGAGCGTAGCCCCTACCCCCTCGCTGTGGAAGTGCATTTCGATGTGCCCGCGGGGGGGAGCGCGCGCGCCTGAGCCCAGAGGGCACAGCCTCCAGTACAGGGCCCCTTTGGTTCTTGGGGTGATTATTTTTGGTTTCGTTTTGAGGTTTGATTTGGTTTTGGTTTTGATGATGATGATGAAAATGGGTTTGTTCGATGGGTATTGGGGGTGAGGTAACCACTGAATGGAAGGAGGATGGGGAGGAGGTGGAGGCGGTGGAGGCGCTGGTGGTGAACCAGACGGAGTGGGGCGGACCCTCTCTATGGGTCCGCACCCCCTCATCTCAAGTTCAGAGATCATCGGAAAGACAATGGTAAGGAAGTCATTCTCGTACGTCTTACCATACTGCCGCAAAAACACATGCATTTTACGTGCTAAAAATTGCCCAACGTCGAAAAAACCGAACCGGGTTCACATCTGATTCTGATCTACACACAAAAAGAAAACAACCCGGATCCGAAACAAAAGGCCCCAGAACCTCTCGAAAATCCTAGCTCCAAAATCTCCACCTTCCCCAAAGCCTCAACAATGGCGTCTCGCTATCGCTCCCTCTCAAAACCGTCGTTCTCCTTCCTCAAATCTTCGGCGAAAGCTCCCTCCACTCGACTCCCATCGTCTCCACTCCTTTCCCGCCCTCCTCAGTATCAAAGGCAAGACCTTTCCCTTTCCCCCTCTCAAAACGTTGAGATCTGTGTCGTCTAATTTTGGTACTGTTTGCTAGGGTTCGGAGGGGAGCGATGATTGGAATGATGGAATCGATGCTGCCGTTGCACAGCGCGGTGTCGTCGGCGCGTCTGACGTCGAGGTTGGGGATCGATTCGGGAGTTAGGTCTTTATCTCAGGGCACGATTTGCAGTTCGAACCCAGGAATCTGATCGAACTACTTTTTCAGTTTTGTTACTGTAAGCCACTGCTTCTCTCTTTGTTTTCTGCTGCTATGTTTTTTATCTGTGTTGAATGTTGTTCGTTTTGGGGTAAAATGTTGTTGTTCGATATAAGAATTGATGTTTGTTTACCTGTAGTTTGCTTGTCTGTACCTCCAATTTTGGCTTTAAGATATAAATTTGGTTGGAATGGAGCTAGATACCTATAGTTATCGTTAGTTTGAGGTAAGAAATGGAGGTTACATAACTTTAGAACGAAAGTTTAGATAACTGCACTTGTACAAGTCACCGCTACTGACCTCACTAATCTTTAGGCGAAGGTAGTACAAAACGAGTAGGCGATTTTTGAAATATTAAATATAGTGGGTATGATATTCGAGGATAGGTGGCCTATAAGGCAATTACAATATCTTTCCAATCTGGAGTTCAAAGCTTCCAGCAAGTATGTATTGGAACGGAGTTGGGATAGCTGGAGTTTTGTAGAGTTATCTTTCAAAACTTCGGTTTTCTTAACTTTGCATGTGTTGGGGACCCATTTGGAGTTTGAGCTGGAGTTATCTCAACTGCAGTCAATCATAATTTATCGAAGCTTGGAGACCCTTTGCTCTTTTTTCTCGTGAAATGTGGAGTTAACTTTATTGTCTTATAAACACCAAAAAAAGGAGTTGACTTTGTTAGTGTAGGTAGATGTGCGATAAGGTAAATTGGCAAATCTTTGTTTCCACTTTCCAAACACAACCTAAAGGAATTAGGAGGCTTAAGATAACTCCACTTAAAAATAAATTTTATTTAATGTAACTTTGTTTCCAAACACACTTCCAGGAACTTGGGGGCTTTAGATGAAGGTAGTTAAAAATGAGAGTGATATTGAAGTAATAGGTACGGTGGGTATGATATCTGAAGATCGGCTATCTATTAGACAATTATAATATTTTCCCAACTTAACTTCAAAACTTCCAACAATTTCACTTGAAACTTAAAAAGAACCTTAATCTCTAATACCTCTCTCTATAGAGGAACACAAACATAAATACATATGAACAATTTCTATTGTTTGCCATTGCAGCTATATGTTCTTTGTTTGTACTTCGAATATAACGCCATGGTACATTTTCTAAACTAAATGCATAGTTTAAACTAAATGCGTAGTTTATGCCTCATAAGGTTATCACCTCCAATGAGTCATCTGTCAGTCACATTTTATAAATGTAAATGGAGTCAGTAAACAGTGTAGGTTTAGGAGTGGAGTCAAAGAACTTGGGATCGTTGATGTCGTCTTCAGTTATGCAAATATAATTTAACAAACAAATGAACAGTGTAGTTGAAGGCGAAAGGCTCAAAGCAACATTACTACCCCGTAAAAAGTCTGAGACCCAAGGCGCAATTTGAGGCGCAAGCGTCACTTAACCAAGGCGCAATATTCTTTTTTGGGGTTTTTAAAATTTATAAAAAAGATTATATATCATGATAACATGGATAGCCTATTAGGTAGCCAATCGATAATAGTCAATTTAAATGAGAGAATTTTCTCATATATTATATGGTCATTTTTCCATATATTATAATATTATGTGTAGTAATTATCTTTTTTCCTTAATCATTGGAATGCTCCTGCCAAAAGTGGTGTGCATAACTTGAACCCATGAGCTCTCATATTCTCAAGACTGAGGCTCGTGCCTAAGGCGCAACCTGAGGAGTGCCTACACGTTTTGCGCCTCATCTTTGTAAGGCGCATTGAGGCTCTCCGAAGCGCGAGCCTCAATCTTGAGAATGTGAGAGGCCATGGGTTCAAGTTATGCTCACCACTTTTGGTGGGAGCATTATTTTAATGATTAAAGAAAATGTATAATTACTGCACATAATATTATAATTTATGGAAAAATGATTTTATAATATATGAGAAAATTCTCTCATTTAGATTGATTATTATTGATTGGCCATCTAATGAGCGATCCATGTTATCATGATATATCATCTTATTTATAAATTTTAAAAGCCCCAAAAAGTAATATTGCGCCTTGGTTAAGTGAGATTTGTGCCTCAGATTGCGCCTTGCGACTCAGGCTTTTTACGGGGTATGAAGTTGCTTTGCGCCTTTCGCCTTCGACTACACTGAGATTCGTTTGAGTTGCTTAGATTTGTATATTCAGATCATAGTTTGTGAACTTATTTCATCTTGTGACAGTTTCATTAATCATTAGCTTACACTTTCTAATTTGCAAATTTTTTGCTGATGCCTCTAGTGTAAGATTTTCTTTTTTCGTAGCCTTTTTGTTTCTAAGCAAAAACTAGAACAATATAACATGTAAAATTTGATAGTCTCATGCAAGTTGTGGGCTAAGGGAACTCTGGAATTAGTGAAGTGAAAGTAGAAAACGGGCAGATGCATACTGTCAACACCTACTGTGAAAGTTCCTTATGCTAATTACTCTGTTAATATCGACAAAACTCACAGTTTTTCTAATTTGTGTAATTCAAAAAGGTTTAAAGGTAATTTATTATCCCATATATCAAAATTTCACGAGGATAGTTATGGGGACCCAGTATTTGTTACTTTGATGTAAATTTATTATTCTAATCATGTTTGGCTGACATTAAACTTATGTATCTTGATCTGCCAAGCTTAGATCAGCATTACAACAACCTTAGTGTTCTTCCTTCTAGTTACTCTGTGAGGTTGACAACCTACTCACTCGAAAAATCAACGAGATTTTGTATATAGCTGAAATGAGGAAAGGTTATGGACTTGGAGTTGGATGCTTTTTTCACAAGGAGTTTCATTTTTGTCAAGTTTTTCCTGTTATATACAAAATAAAATGTCTAATAAATTAATGTGTTGAGCTCTGTTGCTCCTGCTGGTTGTCCATGCCTTTCTCCTTATCTACTTATAGAACCATAATTAATTTTAGTTGACCAACTGATTGTCTGGCTGAAGTTGATAGGTTCTGGCCCATTTTATTTTCCAGTTTTTTTCTTCATAAGTTAAAACTAATAGATTGGTATCACAAGATTACTTCTATGATGATGCAGAATGACATTCGTCACTGTAGCTTCCTTGATAAGTTAGTTAGTATATTGCAGACAACATTACTCTATACTGATGCCGAAGTATTTACCTGACTAAGCTCGGTTTCCTTCATTATTCGAAGATTAAATTAATATCAGATAGAAAACTAATTACAAAGGCGAGGTGAGGTCTTCATAGTCCGGCTACCTTACTGAGATGATTAGATGAATATCACTGCTTCCACTGAGTCTTAACCCAAGTGTTTCCCAACTTATAAGAGATTGGAATAGAATTAAGAGGGTCGGATCGGAGGTGTTGAGACTTTCTAAGATATCTAAGAGCAGTACGACATATCAACCAAATTTGATGTTTGTACATTATCTTACATTATAGTCATCAACTTAAATTCTAGTGAGTTCATTTCTATATGGCCAAGATATGTTTACAATGAATCCTATATCTGCACTAAAGCATTTGGCAAGTAGAATTTGGTGGAGGAAGTAGTAATTTCATGCAATCTGAATCAAATTTCATGAGATCCTTTGTTGGCACATGATAAGTAAATTGTGAGTAGAAATTTAACTTTCAATTTTCTGGTCCACGAGCCCACATACTATTCGATCTCCATGTAAGAAAATTCACTATTAAATTTTACCAAATTTTCATCTGTGGTCACCTTTTCATTCCCCCTCTCAAACATATATGTCTTAAAAGTCGGGTGATCCTCACTTAGATATTTGAGTTCCAACTTTCTTATTTTCAAATCTCTATTCAAACAATGACATTTGTCGAGTGGCTGAGTCTGTCCCTTTCATGTTTCCACTTTTCTGGATATATAACTTTCGAAGAGTCTCTAATACCCATTGTTTCTAAAAATTGTAGATTCTCCAACGTTTTTCGGTGTGGGACCAATCAGATGATGAGTTCGAATTTCGAGAGGAAAACTTATAGTCTAAACCGTCGATCAGATCTAGAGTTGGCCGGCTGAAGACATCTGACTGCACAAATCTAAATTCCGGGGTTTGCTCCGGCGAAAGACCCTCTGATGCTCAAGTCAGTAACTCGTAAAAAAAAGTAGAGTTTTGGTCGCAAAAGATTGATTACCTGACTTTGATGGAAGTGAAGGGTATTTATAGCCTAAGATAGTTCCACAAGATAGACTTAAAAGAGTATCTTTTGGGGATTAAACTTCAGATTCCCATGGTGAAGGGATAGAATTATTTACTCTCTTTGTTGAAGAGATCGAGCTGGTTGCTCTTCCCTTGTTGAAGAGATCGAGTTAGTTGCTCTAGGGGGATTTGACTGACAATCCTAATAGGCTGGAAATTCCCTTTTGCTTAGGCTGTAAGATAGGTTGCTGGCCTGGTTGAGCTGATAGGCCGGGATATTAATGTTCTTCTAGTGGGCTGCAATTGCTTTAAAATTACTGTTATGTTCTTGGAAGTTTTGAGATGCGTGTCTGAATCGTATGATGCTGATTTGTTGCGATTTTTACCAATATCATTTTCTAAATTCTGTGCCAAATAGCACTGTCACATTTACCCGATATTCGGACTCAACCCAATCCGGCATTGGACTGAAACCGACCCGATTTATACGTTTCGGATCCGGATCCGGGTCCTAAAATAAGATCCATTGCAATTTCGGGTCCGGGTCCGGGTCCGCTCAAAATAGAACCGACCCGGACCCGGACCTATTAAAAAATATCTCAAAAAAATATGGAATTTGAATAATATGATTATAGAGATATATATGTAAATAGTAATTGTTGAAGATAGATGTGTAAATATAATATTTATTCATGCACTTAAGTACAAAAAATGTTGGAACCGTAGGGTATCGGGTGCAAAAATACTTAATACAAATATTTATTTTCCGCTACCGGATCCGACGGGTAGATTTTTTTTAACTATGACTGGACCTGGACCCAAACCTGATTCTCACAAATCTGGGTCCGGGTCCTGGTGGTGAAGGACCCGACCTGATAGGACCCGATAGCAGCTCTAGTGCCAAACAAACCCTTTAATAGATTAATGATATTCAGTATTATGAAAGTTTTAAGTCATTATGATTTGAGGGAATTGTATATTCAGTACATCATTGGTAGCATATTAGAGCATCCACTGTCGTTGGCTAAAAACTCAAAAATTAGAAATAGCTTTAGGAAAAAGCCATGTAGTCGTTCGCTAAAAACTCAAAATTTAGAATAGGAATGTACAGTAGCCTGCTAAAGTTAGGAGCCGCTTTAGACACTTGCTAAATATAGGGGACGGAGGATGTTCATCCGTTTGAGGATAGGGACGGATGAAGATCACCCGTCTCAATTCGATTTTCAATAAATTGAAAAACGGATGAAGTTGTTCCGTCTATTCGTCAATTTTATTTTTAATATATAAAATTAATTTATTAAATAGGTAAAGTTTATTTTTTTTTAAAAAAAGGGGAAAGTGAGAGACGGATGAAGTTCATCCGTCCCTCACTTTTGCTAAAGAATAATTTACACGTGCATTTACCCTTTTACCACTAAGGTTTAACCGTTGATGGGGTCCGTTTTCAAAGGTAAAGGGTATTAACGTCTTTTCATATAGGTGACAAAAAAAAAATCAACCGAATGTGCCAGAATTCTGGCACTGTTCAGTTGATTTTTTTATTTTATTTTTTTTTTGGTGTAAATGAAATATAAAAAAATTTAATATAGCGACGGAGGATGTTGCTCCGTCCTTTCTCTAAAACGGATGAAGACGCACCGTCTACTCATTTTTTAATAAAAAAAATTAAAAAAACGTTAGACGGATGAACATGATCCGTTCAATACAATATTTGTTCAAAATTTAGAAATAACGATAGCAACGACATTTCCTGAAAGCTAAAATCTCATTGCTAAAATTAGAATAGCTTTAGCCAACGACTGTGGATGCTCTTATAGATGTATTAAGATTGTGATTTTATTTTCCTGGGAACTGAATTCTGAATGTGTGGTACATTTGCTTGCTCGCCGTACCTTTTGAATATTTATGCTATTTTTTCTAACTGTTACTGTACTTCAATTTTTCAAGTGATTATATAATACTCTTATATCAAAGTGATGCGACTTAATTTCTTTTTTACTTATAATCCTTCAGAATTCGGTAGCTCTGTTCCTCGATAATGATCGGTTTGGTGGCAACTGGGCAGTTTTAATGTGCACTTATTCAGTCTGATCTTCCACTTCGAGGCTGATGTACTGGAGTTTTGTTTATGTTTCTCTTATACATCTGATTACTTGTGCTATGATCATAACTAATGGAACTATGTGAAACTTGTGTCTTTCCGTCATTCTTGTCGTATTGTTCAAAAGTAACATCTGCTTTGTTCTGGTGTATAATTGCTTTAGAGCATCTGTAGTCGTCTGAACCCAAAGTTTGGGTATTTGACATTTAGAAATAGAAATTTTGGGTTATAGTTATAGTCGTTTGAACCCAAAATATGTGTTTTGAATTTTACAAAGTGACGACGGTAGATGAATTTTTGTTGAGTAATTTTTTTTGTAAAATTTAAAGAGTAACAGACAAGACATCATTTTCCATTCGATTATTTTAAAAAAAAAAATTAAATACAACAATCACGGACTTTTGGAAATAAATTTCTCGGATGGGATATCTCTTCAATTTTTTTAAAAAAATGGGACAAAAGATCATCTCTATCAGCAGATAAAATTTTGGGATAAATTTTTGAACTGACGAAATATGTTCTTTCGTTAACTATATTTATCAAATTCCTATATCTCATTTCAATTATGGTGGCATACTGTTTCTTTCAAATCCAAATTTTGGGTACATGGCCAACGATTGCTAGATATTTTTGCCCAATTTTGCAAAATTTGGCATTGAATGAGTTAAAGTGAACTATTTGATTGAATTTTTTATTATATGCCCTCGTCATTTCATATCCTTGCTTTGCTTTAATGCCCCCTGCAGGATAAATGCGTTTCCTGTGCCAAATATGCAAATTATATTTTCGTTAATCTTGTTGCCATATCATGATAACTTGTTTTTAATTCATCTTCCGAAAACGCATGCATTTCTTTCTTACAGAATTATCTGAGTCACCTAGTTATGATGAATTATGAGTACTAAGTTCTCAAAGTTTTTTAGGAAAAAGAAGTTCCATACTTGTCTGAGAACTTACTCCAATTTTCACTCCGTGTAGCTCCCCAATCAACAAAATAAAGAATAAACTTGGAAAATAACATCTTTAAAAATAAAAAAAAAATTTTAAAAAAAAAGGCAAAATGCAACAATTCAAAAGACTACTTATTGCTCGAGGGGATTTTTCCATAATACCCCAAGTAAAAAGACAAGAAAAAAAAAGAGTTTCGTACTTGACTCGTTGAATGCATGATTCCAAAGAATGTAAGGTCGAGAATCAGTTTTTAACCATTCACCAATCACGCATTAGTTCGTGGAATTTTTTACCAAACTATCCCACTTTTTGTAAGTATGTACAAAACTGTCCCTGTTTGAAAATTTAATACCAAAAAATTCATGTCGCTAACTAAGTTAGCGTCCCTAATAATTTTTCTTCGCGCTTTCTAAGTTAGCGTGTGTTAGGGGATAACACTTTTCCGCTCAGTTGGGGGTTTGCAAAAAAACCAACCAATTATAGACTCCGTTAGCGTGCCTGTTTAAACCACTCGCGCTAACGGAATTAGCGTGATAGGTGGACAGTAGGGGAGACTACTCTTCAAGTAGGGATGTAGGCAAAAAGCCCCAAGTATAGACACGCTAACCCCGTTAACGCGCCTCTTTATACCGGGCGCGCTAATCGGGTTAGCGTGTGTCGTTTGGGATCATATTAATTAAAGCTCGCTATCTCACTTTCATCTCACTTCTCCTCTTTCTGAAACCTAAATCATGCGATTTTAAACCCAAACCCCCAAAACCTAGTCTCCGATTTCGCCCTCTACCCATCTCAATCTCTCGAAATTTTCGGTGGAATCTTTTCATCACTCCCAAAACACTCATCTGATTCAACAAATTCCATAAAATACGTCTATTTAACCCATAAACCCTTTTCCCCAAATTTTCAAAACGAGAGGCTCGTGGTGCTTGTTGTCGACTTCTTACTTCCACCCTACAATCGTTTGTAAGTGTTCGTTATTTATGCTATATAATTTTTGCGATTTTGGGTCTAGGGTTGGATTTGCAATGTTGGGTTCATTTTTGTATGTACGTGTTAAATTTAGGTTATGTAATTTAACTTATAGTTCACAATGCATGAGTGGGATATGCGATAATAGTAACATTGTCATATAATTCGATACATCGAGTAATTGAGGGTAGCCTTGTCTATACATCGAGTAGTTTAGTGCCAATGTGACATTTTGAGTAATAATGTTTGATATTTAAAATTTGGAAATTATACATTGTTAATTGTATAATTAATTTATAGCGATTTTAAGTTAAATTTGTTAACATATATTATCTAACATGTAGGATTCAATTTGATATAGCATATGGCACGAACAATGGGTAATCCCGAAGAAGGGAGTAGTGGTAGACATCCAACTACCTGGGAAGGTCCACGAACATGTCACGGACAACCTTCCAAAAAAACGCACCGTGGTGGACAGAGACGTACCAATGTAAGATGATTTGACATTAATTTCATACGTTTAATTTTAACATCAAGAAAATTATAAATATATGTTGAATTTCAACTTTTTTTGGTATAGGATGAGGTCGGTACTTCTTCTTCTCCGGCAACTCAAATGGACCTGTCTCCTCCTCCTCCAAATCAATCTGGCCCTTCCTCTCCATTTAGTCAGTCGGGACAATCTTCTTCCTCATATGTTCCTCCGGTGGTTCCCAGTCCGATCGACCCAACGCTTTTGATTTTACAAAGTCAGCATCGATCTAAAGCCGTTTAGGATGGGAATTCTTCCGAGTGTAGTTTTCGGGGGCACAATACGTTAGAGATGCATCCCCGTATACATCAAATATTACAGCAATGTGGGTTATACGGCATCGAGTTGATGAGCTCCATTAAGGCCGACCGACACTTACTAACAGCCCTTCTCGAGAGATAGCATCCCAAGACACATAGTTTCCACTTGCCCGTCGGCGAGATGACAGTGACACTACAAGATGTTGCTGTAATAACGGGTCTGCAATTGATGGGCAGGCCGTAACTGGCTCAATGGATTTTGAACAGAGATCATTATCCATGAGTATCTCGGTGTAGAAGTGGATAAATCGGCCCTTGTAGGCAAATCAGTGAGACTGAAATGGTTAAAGGACACATTCTCCGGTACGTTGACTAATGACTCCACTGAGTTGCAAGTAAATTGTTACTGCCGTGCTTACATAATGACACTGTTCGGAGGTGTGATGTTCCTAAATTCCTCCGGAGATTCCATGCCGTTAATGTAGCTACCACTAATCGCCGATCTTGGTGGAGTTGGGGAGTATAGTTGGGAAAGTGCTGTGTTGGCCACATTGTATAGAGCCTTGTGTAATTGCTCTCTCGGTGCCAAACAGATGAACGGACCAATGTTGATGCTACAAGTCTAGAGTTGGGAACGACTACACATTGGTCGACCCGTTGTCGCAAAGCATTCACCGAAGTGGGAGATTCTTCCCGAGGACGAGAATATGAGGCCACCTCAAGGCGTGTACTGGACGGGTTCGTTGACATGCAAGGCTAGCCCTAATAGGTGTCTCTCATACTACCGGGACGAGCTTGACCACTTGGAAAATAATTGTGTTAAGTGGCAACCATATACCGAGGCACGTTTAGCGAGATTGCCTCTAGTTTGTACCTCGGCTCCTCAACTGTGGTTGACAAAAGCACCACTTATCCACTTTGGTACAGTTGAGACCTATTTTTCAGATAGAGTACTTCATCAGCTTGGGTTGCGTCAGAATATTTCGGTCCATCAACCGTACAATACCGATCTACATAGTGTCACCGGTATGGGTCGACAAGCAGCTTACGATTGGGCAGCTTCATTGCACGTACACGTGGATATTTGGAACCATCGTCTCGATCACGTAATTGCGAATATTTCACCATTCGATGCGTCTTTCCTTATCTCTTACATGACGTGGTATAGGAGAATGACTCGTCTTTACATTTCTCCGACAAGCCAACTTCCAGCCGGGGTCGAAGTACCGACACGTAAACATGCCGCCGATCTAACAGACACCTACTCCGTTAATCTACCAATGTTTCAACCAAAGACACCATTGCTTCGAAGTGTTGTAAGTTTTATGTCCATATTTACATTGAATTTATTATTACGTCTATTTATTGAAATTATTATTACGTTTCTTTCGTTTTGTGTAGATGGCCCAAATATGGATTCAAGCGAAAGAATGCGCGAAAGTTTTGAAGAGTAATGTAGCCGAACCGTTGAAGGTATTCGCGCGTAAAATTATTGAGTCATGTCAAGTACAAGCTGATCTCGTCGGCGAAGGCAACAGAATATATGTGATATTGTCGGGACTCGTGCACCAAACAGGTCGTCGGAAGACGATGGCTACAAAATCTCGTCGACCTCCAATAATACAAGAAGAAAGACAAAGAAGACGAAGGGAGCCGTCTCCACCGATTGATGATATCCAGGAAGAGGAAGAAGAAGAACTTGACGAAGATAATATTCCCCTTTCTGGCTTAACTTAAGCTAGCCCGAAGCGTCCAAAACGTGTAAGGAAAAGTCCAAAACTATTCACCCCTTCGTAAGTAAATTTTCGTTTATGTTACGTATTTTTGTAATTTTGTAGGAATTCGTGGTAGTTTATGTAATGCTGAACTCTTATGATTTGCCTGGGATATGTGTTTCTAATGTTTGCAGAAGGATGGAAAATTTGTTGGCTGTATATGTTTGGAGAAGTGTATGTTCACTGTGTATGTTGGCTGAAAGTTCACAATGCTGTCTATGTTGGTTGAAAGTTCACAATGCTGTCTATGTTGGCTGATTTGTGTGATTGTAGATTTGAGATTTGTGTGTTGGCTGAAATTTGTGTGAAGAATTTGAGAGGTTTGGCTGTATGTATGGTGATTTGAGTTTGGCTGTATGTTTGGAGATTTCAGATTTCTGATATGAGATTTGTTGGCTGGGAATGTGTTATGCTTGTAGAGATTTTGTGTTATGTTTGATTCCCAGCTTTTGATTTGTTGGGGAATGGCTGGTTGAGATTTTGGTTAAAGGATTTGTGAATGTATTCAGGTATGAGGTTAAGATTTTTACTAGTCTATTTATAAAGATTGGTACACACGTTAACTCGGTTAATGGCCTTGGTAAAAAAAGGCACGTTAACTGAGTTAACGTGTGTGACTATCTCAAATTTCCAGAAAGTTTCAACTTTCTAGAAAATTTGAAATCTCAACAGTCGTTAATTCGGTTAACGGCCTTAGTAAAAATAGGCACGTTAACTGAGTTAACGTGTGTGATTATCTCAAATTTCCAGAAAGTTTCAACTTTCTAGAAAATTTGAAATCTCAACAGTCGATAACTCAGTTAACGGCCTTAGTAAAAATAGGCACGTTAACTGAGTTAACGTGTGTGAGTATCTAAAATTTCCAGAAAGTTGAAACTTTCTGAAAATTTGAAATCTCAACAGTCGTTAACTCATTTAACGGCCTTGGTAAAAAGAGGCACGTTAACAAGGTTAACATGTGTGAGTATCTCAAATTTCCAGAAAGAAAGTTTCAACTTTCTAGAAATTTGAAATCTCAATAGTCATTAACTCGGTTAACGGCCTTAGTAAAAATAGGCATGTTAACTGAGTTAACGTGTGTGAGTATCTCAAATTTCCAAAAAGTTGAAACTTTCTGGAAATTTGAAATCTCAACAGTCGTTAACTCAGTTAACGGCCTTGGTAAAAGTAGGCACGTTAACTGGGTTAACGTGTGTGACTATATCAAATTTCCAAAAAGTTTCAACTTTCTGGAAATTTGATCTCAATAGTCGTTAACTCAGTCAACGGCCTTGGTAAAAAGAGACACGTTAACTGAGTTAACGTGTCTGAGTATCTCAAATTTCCATAAAGTTTCAACTTTCTGGAAATTCGATATATCATACATTCATTCAAAATATCAAATACCATACATTCATTCAGTAACTTCAAAATATTGAACAATACATACCAATTTACCAAAACATTAAGCAAAATACAATATTTCAATCTTTCAATGACGGCTTTGAGTAGAATGACTTGAGTCTTTCCAACATCTGCGTCTATTGTGACCCCTCAAACCACATTTTGAACACGTCATTTCTGAAGCCCTACTAGACTCATCTCTGACATCCATATCATTATGAACTCTCGTACTCTTCGGACGACCTTTTCGAGAAAGCCGAAAGATCGGATCAGCTACAAGTCTGTTTCCAGTATTAACAGACCAATATGCAGGATCTAATGTAAAATGAAAATTGGGAGCCCATTTTGTGCTAACGAAATAGTTGAATAGAATGTATCAACATACGGCTTGTAATCAATAGCGCGATATGCGCAAGCAGCTAGAACATGAGAACATGGTATATGATATAGCTGAAATTTTTGGCAAGTACATGTTTTAGTGCCCAAGTTAACGCTATGCAAGTTACCACCCTTTTGATTCCCACATACTCTTCGTATACCTGTTTTGATTGCAAAAACTCCAGTTTGATGGCTGAACAATATCACTTCATGCATGTTGGCTCTTTCACGCCAGATATCTATCAAATCATGTACTCTTTGTGCAAAAATTTTACCCTCACTAATGAGCTTGTTGGCTACTTGACGCCATGTAGCAAAATACGAATTAAGACAGTAAAAGATCATGTCCACAATAACAGTAACTGGTAAACTACGCACACCTTTCAATACAGAGTTGAAAACTTCTGATAGGTTGTTAGTCATTATGCCATATTGCTATCCTCCATCTTCAGAAAGTGCCCATTTATCAACTAATTTCTCCTTCAACAAATTTGCCGCTTCTACATTATGATTTGAGTTCCGCGAGTTTGCTTTGAAATTTTTTGGGTTGGTTTTGACATGCTATAATTTTAACTTTCGTCTGCATTGCTTTGCTACCAAATTTGGAAAAGAAATTTGTAGCGAAATATTGCATACAATAATGATGATATGCATTTGGTTCATTCCACGCTTCGTTCTGCGAGTCCATGGCAGCTAAAATACCATCGTGGCGATCAGAGATAACACATAAACCAAACCGATCGGTAACATAAACACGAATGCATCTCATAAACCATGTCCATGTATAAATACTCTCTCCGTCAACTATTGCGAAGGCAAATGGTAACAAACAATCATTCGCATCCGGTGCTACGGCTATTAACAAACAACCCTTATATTTTCCATACAAGTGTGTCTCATCAACACTTATAACAGGTCTGCATGACTTGAACCCTTCAATTGAAGCACTAAATGCCCAAAACACTCCCCTGAATGTTTCTTCACCAAGACCGGAATCATACTTATCCCAATGGACAACAGTTGCTGGATTTGCTACTTGTATTGCTGATAGAACCAAAGGCAATTTAGTATACGCGTCTTCAAGTGATCCGTACAACTTCTCAATATATTTTTTGTTTTGCAATCCAAGCCTTCCTATAAGATATCTGATAATTCAATTGAAGTTTGACTATCACAATAATGGCCCGCGGTGTAATTCCTGTCTGAGCCCTCACAACATTCATAATCAAATTGCATACAAGTTTAGCGTCAACTTTGTAGTGGTCTTGATTCAATGCGGGATGTATGCGGCCCAACTAGTTTTTTAACCACAAAATTGGTCCAACCCTTCAGAACAATTGCACGTAATCTCCACGGACAACCACCCTCACTTGCAACCGGTGGGATTTGCACCATCTCCTCAAGTGAACGTTTTCTCGGAGCCAATTTACATTTTACAACAAAGATGGTAGGTGAAGGTTTCATTGTGATAAATTCCCGATGTTTGTTGATGGAGTATAACTTGACCGCATGTTGAATCAATTCTAATTTGAAACTCTTGCCCAATATAGAACTCATCTACGGTGGATGAACCGGACGACTCTTGTGGACTATGATTTAGTCTCGCACTTTGTTTCATTTCCTCGGTAACATGATCGTTGACATTATTGAAGCCATCAGTAAAGTTCACATCGACATCATTACTATCATTTATATTAATATTTACATATTCATCTTCTTCTTCCTTGCCTTTATTTTGTAATTTGTCTTCAGGTTCATCATCTGCTTCTTCATCTTTTTCTTCTTCATCGACTAAATTATTATTAACGGTAGCATTTTCAAAAATCCCGAAAACATTGGTATTCGGAACGTAATCATTAACCAAACGTGGTTGACATGGCAATTCAAATTCAGTAGGATCTGGACTTGTAGTATTTGTAAACGTGTCTTCTTGTGAGGATGGTGGGATAGCATGGGATGTTTGAACCAGATTCGAAACGATCTTATGGATCGACACTTCACGTGCAGAGCTTGAATCAAGGTTAGCATGTGGTTGAGAATTAATATTTTCAGTTTGCTGAATATATAGCTCTAATGCAGACCAACTAAAATTCAGATCAAGTGTTCTACCAATCATGGATTTCAGATAGTTGTTGTTTCTGTAACACCCCGAATTCCAAATACAACTGAATTCGAGATTCCACAGGATCTTTACACTTCTTTCGTACAATTTTACAAGGAATTTAAAACTTTTCACTTTACATCAGAGTTACAAGAAAACTTTACACTTTACATTGTACAACGGAAGCAAATTTACAACATTTAAATAAATGTACATCAACATTTGATTAATCTCTAAGCATCTGTTCCTCTTTAATCTTTATCATGTCATTTACCCTGCATACAAAACTGTGGGTACGTCAGTTTATTCAATCGACGAACATTATACACGGCCATCCTCTCTATGCCGGAAATAGTATAACTGATTTTCCATATTTAACAAGCACAAACTTGTCACATATCAAACTAAAGGAAATACCCTATTGATGTCGTGTTGTGATTGTGCACTTAGTCCTTAATGCAATTATTTATATTACATGACACTAATGCGCACTTGTTCGGATTCTATGCATCCCATACTACATAGGTCCGAGGGCAAGCCCTTAATCGTTCTTCATCTTGTAGGGTTCAATCCCTCATCATGTCTTAATCTACTACTGTAACTACGGTAAGTATCCTAGATGTTTTCTGACCTACGAACTCATGTCTAGACGCCCTGGAGGGAATCCCAACGCACTGACACATGACTCATCATGCAGGCATCCTGTGGTAATTCAGCTCCTACTATAGACATGACACCACCCTCAGTCGTCAAACACCCCACGAGTGTCGCCACCGGGATGGTACTCTGGAGCAGTATCCACGCCCTATCATGACTCATCATGGGACATCTTGGGATACTCTCTCGCCGCCAATCCAATGGCTCTCATACTCAATGTTTTTCTCTTACTTTCATCATATCTTCACTATGTAACTAATCCTTAGTTTAATTGAATCATGAATAAAATCAATCTCTTAGAGTTAGCCCTCTCACTACTACCGGTCTTATTTCTTTCATTTCACAATGACCCAAACTGGCCTTTTCAATTTCAATAATCATAATTATTCATCACTTTCACTTGCCGGTGTGAGTTTTGGCTACACTCTAATTTTCAATTTCAATTCATAATTCATATGCTTGATTTTTCATACTCAATAACATTTCTCTTTTCCAATAACATGATTTCTAAATCATTCATGAGTCCATAATCATACATGGAATTCAATTATTCATCAAGTAATTAATCACATATCATTTCCACATTAAAAATCATATCAAGATTTATAAATATCCACAACTCAATATGGTCACACTATTCTTCACTAAGAATAATACACATCACTTCACGTCATATAATTTCCTTCTTATTCATATTTCTTTTCTAACACTTTATTTCAAATTCTTTGCGAATTATAACCTCCACAAAATACTAGTGTAAAACCATAGTTCTATTTATACATTTGTTCTCAAAAATATACTCTATTTTATTTTGATAACTACCAAATTATTTTTTCATAAGTCCCACATATTTTTAGGATAATAATCATATATTTTTTCCACAATTTTTATTCACAAAAAATCCCCCAAAAAATATTTTTTTTCCATAATTAAACCCAGGCCGAGACCGTGTTTCGAACCAACAACCACAGGGAAACAAGCCACAGGCACAGACCACTAGGCCGATCGTGCCAAGCAGTATAAAGGAGGGCTGGGAGCTATACATGCTCTCGGCTGCAGTTAATTTATAATTAAATGTACAAAACAAATATATGGTGCTAACGGGAATCGAATCATCGATCTGTGGGGAACCCCGCGCACTGTAGCGATTAAGAGCATCCCGACCACTTGAGCTATAAGCTCAGGCTGTCTTAGATACAACTCGAAGTCTACTTAAATCAATTCTTTCTGTTAATAGAATATTTCGATGTTCAAAAAACTCTCATTTGATTTTGCTCTTACTAATCTTGCTGTAAATTTCCAAATTAATTATTCCTCTAATAATTTATACTCCAGTATATAAAAAATAATTTTTTCAATAATTAAACATATATTTCCCATACAAGTTGGTTAAATTGTAAGCTGCTACTACCACATTTCTTTTTCGACATTTCTTATCCAATCATGATCTCAATAATCTCTATATCAATTCTCTGTTTTTATTCACTTCATAAACACACAAATTATATATTTTTTTACATCATCTATTACAACATTATCACAAAAGTCCCTTTAAGCATATAAGGCAACATTGTCATCTACTGAGTTTTGCATATAGTTATTGATGCTAATAATGAATTTTTCTTCAAACAATCCATAGCTATAATTAATCTACACACAACTTAAATTAAACGATGGAAACACATACAAGCTATTCATTAACATTCCAATCAATTAATAAGCCATTTTGGTGATAAAAATGTACTCTTATTAATCTTTTTCATGCATCATCATTTCAATTTAATTCTAGCATGCTTCCTAATTAGAAATGTGGAAAATAACCCACCTTGATTGGAGAGAAGTACAATTAGCAACACCTGCTAAACGAAAGTCCTTGCCAAGAGAGCGATCCTCCTCCTCGTCGATGCGCACACAAGCCTCCAAGATGCCGAACCCGAGCGCCTTTGATGCCGGCCTTCCTTGTTGATGCAAGCACAAACTCTCCACACACAACTCTCAATCTTTTTTAACTCGCTGACTAAACTACTAATAATTTATTTTATACTGTAGGTCTTGGAGAATTAATTAGTACAAAATAATTAGACTAGGGGGGGGAGTATTTATACTAAAAATTTGGGTAAATGGAAGGCTAGGATTAAACTAGGAGTTAGAAACAAAAGGCTAAGATTCAAGGAGGAGTTACAATAACCAACCATGATTAAGCAACCACCACCCATGACTCCACTCAAAATTTTCATTTCCCTCCATGTCAAAACCGGCCTCACATGATGTGCATTTGCACGTGTACGTGCAATGCACGTGCATGCATTTGTCTCCATTTAAAAATTGTACATTATAATTTTTATAAAAATAATCTTCAAAATGTGTTCTACATTACAAGTTGTAATAAAAATAACTCATGAGCTTTAGTTTATGGGCCAAAATAATAGTTTTATAAAAGAAAGTAAATAAATTAGATTTGGGCTAAAAAAAGAAAAGGCTTATGTTTATTTGAAGAAAAATTGGTCTTTATAAAAATAATTAAAGAACACACATCATCCATAATAAAAATAATTATAGGATTTCATACTACAAAAAATTGCACGTGCACACTACGTGCAAAATAAATAAATACTTTTCATAAATGAAAATCGGGACATTACAGTTTCCTACGGGCACAGTCATAAAATATTGACCATCACATTTTTCTGCTGCATAACGGGCTAAAATTTTAATCTTCCATCGTTCTCTACCCCAATCAGTAACCTCATAAACCTTCTGTACAAGTTCTTCCATTGTGATTGTACGGGGTACTCAAATTATTTTGGGTTCAACAATACTATAACAACAACCTATTTTTGGGTTACGGATAACCTCACCACCAAAATAAAGCCAAATAGGAATATCATAATTCATACCTATACATATTTATAAAAAAAATCATTATATACTAAACAAAATGTATTTGATAAAATGATATACAATTCATACATTCAAATGTATGATCAGAAAAGATGAGGAATTTCGAGCTTCGAGAAGACGGCATAGTGAATGGGTTGATAACAAATCCGCTATGTAAATCCCCAAACAAACAAAATCCCAAACATTGATTTAGGGTTTTCAAAGTGGGAGGATATATGAATGTGAGAGAAGAAGAAGATGAATGTGAGAGAAGAAGAAGATCCTTTAAGGTTTTGTAGGGTATTTTTGAGTAAGATCTACAATTGGGATGCTAGGGTTTTGGAGTTGGGTTCCGAAATTGGGGGAGAAAGAGAAGAGAGAGAGAGACTATAAAGATAATGATGTACCAATCAGCGATTGAGATTTAATATGATCCCAAACGACACACGCTAACCCGGTTAGCGCGCCTGGTATAAAGAGGGGCACTAACGGGGTTGGCGTGTCTATACTTGGGTTTTTTTGCCTACATTCCTACTTGAAGAGTAGTCTCCCCTGCTGTCCACCTATCACGCTAACCCCGTTAGCACGAGTGGTTTAAACAGGAATGCTAACGGAGTTAGCGTGTCTATAATTGGTTGGTTTTTTCGCAAACCCCTAGCTGAGGGGAAAAGTGTTATCCCCTAACACACATTAACTGAGAAAGCGCGAAGAAAATTACTTGGGGCGCTAACTCAGTAGGGGACAGGGACTTTTTGGTATTAAATTTTTAAACATGGATAGTTTCGTACATACTTACAAAAAATGGGATAGTTTGGTAAAAAAATTCTAGTTCGTGATACTGCTCCATTTCAAGAGATTCATAGAAACTTGATTTTCTACAGGGATGGGATCCCTCGTTCCACAAGGATGGGATTTATCATTCCTTCTCGATTCATGCTTGTCTTATTAGAATGAAAATTCCTTGTGTATTTTGCTTGGAACCTTTCAAACCTCTTCACTTCATTGTTGCTTTTTTTTTTAGGTTAAAGGTGGAATAACGCCACCCTGTTTCATTAATAAGAAATTAATAAAACAACCCCGGCGTACCGGGGGGAATACAAAAGTAAAGTGCAGAAAATAGAACATAACTCCCCAACAATACCCTGGAGGGTGGGTCTAACCACATGAACAAAAGTACAACCAAAGGTACAATAGATCGAAACAAAATACAAAAAGAGCTAGCTGCGGACTAGGGATATCCACTTGTATCATGTTCCTTGTGAGTCTGAAGGGCGCCTACTCCTCAGTCCAGTGTCGGTCCAAACTCGACCTCCTCATCATCGAATTCCTCCACCTGGAAGACTCTGGCAATCCTCCCTCTTGCTCCTGTAGCAGCAGCTGTGGCCCAAAAGAAAATAAGATGCATGATATGGGTAAGGTTACCAGAAATACTATTACATGAAGCACGAAAATAGAAATTATTTCTATCTAGCCATAACACCCAAATAGTTGCCATAATGGCTATGTACCAAGCATCCTTCATTTTGTGGCGAACCGAGGCAAATTTGGGGCCAACCCACAAATCCTCGTATTATTGGGGTAGTCACATATCCCTATGGCCCGTAATACCTCTATCATAGTTGCCTTACTCCTTTGGCAGTGAATGAAAAGGTGATTCAGATTCTCCGTATGTATGTTACAGAATCCACAGTTGGTCGCTATCTGGGATTGTCTTTTGGCAAGGTTCGCTCTGGTGAGGATTGCATTATTGAGCACTAGCCAGAGGAAGACCCTGACTTTAAGGGGTGTTTTGGCTTTTCATAACACCTGTGCCCAATTAGGTCTACATCCTCGATAGTGAATGCGATGATACAGAAACCTAACAGTGAAAGCTCCTTTGGTCTCTAGTCCCCCGTGCATCTGATCTGGGCCTTGAGCGCACATCGCCCCATTTCGTGTAATGTGTGTTTGCAGTTCATTTAGTTGCTGCTGTAACCCTGGGCTAAGAGGTCCTCGAAAAGACGGTTTCCAATTGTCCCTCTTTCATGTCTTGGCCACTGATACATTCGGGCAAGTCGTCTTCTCATACAAATCTGGAAAAGTCTCCTTAAGGGTATGGGCACCACACCATTTGTCCCACCAGAATCTGGTGGACTGTCCATGACCAATAGTCGATGTAACTACTGAGTTGAAAGGCCCGCTTACTTTGGTAATCCCTTTCCAGAAGCAAAAAACTCTAGACCCTACCCGGAAGCCTAAACTTATCGTACCTTTCCCCCTAAGGTATGGTTGAATGAAGTCCTGCCATCCTCTCCCGCTGTAGTGGAAGACCTTCCATGTAACACCCTGTCCCAGTTGTATGTATTTTATTACGTGAATTTTTGTACTTCAATTTTCAGATCAGTTTTATTTTTCTTTTTGGACTCTTTATCTAAAGCCAGAATATTTTTCTGATCAATTCCATAATTTTGTGATTTTTCGATCGGAGTTTAAATACAAATTCTAACCCCAATTATCCCTAATCAATATTTCTCCTATCTGCCTAACCCACTCCCGCTAATCACTCACATACGCCAAATTTCTCCATCTCATTTTTCTCATTCTACGCCTAACTCTCTCATTTTTTTCTCCTACTCTACTTCCTCCACCACCCTACTACTACTAATCCCCTCTCCCTTCAGTGTCTCCTTTTTCATTTTTCTACACCCATCTCTTTCTCACTTTATTTTATACACACACCATGCATGCATACACCTTGCATGCACCATGCTGTCCATCTCCTTTCCTTTCTATATATACACACACACACACACATCACACCTCACTCTCACATCTACATCTCATTCTTCATTTTTCCTTCTTCTCTTCCTCTGCCGTCTTCACACCCAAGAGCTCAAGCAATACCGAGCTCCACTTTACCTTCCACCTTCGAGCCAACGACTCCGCTTCTACGATCCCGTGAACCCCGAAAAACAACCCGACGCCGCGCCACCTTGTTGTTTTCGTCGCTCACCGTTGCTACCGTTGCTCGCTAGCTACCGTCTTGCCGCTATTCTTACCGCCGTTGTGCCGCCGTCCGCTGCCGACGTCGCTTCTTCTTTTCGTGGTTAACACCACCACCGAAATCGTCACGTTATAAGGCAAGTACTTTGTACACTCTTTTTGTTCTCGTACAAGCATCTTTCTTGGACTCGTGGCAAGTAGTCTAGTTATCATCATGTTTTATTGTCAAACTCCGTTCTAGTCACTGGTTTCATGCTATATCAACTCAAGAGTGAACCGTTAACACATTTCGAATCGTGTTACCGAATATCGCATATTCAACCTTACTATTTCTAAATTTCTTGACCTTGCACTAAGAATTCGACCATATTTCCAATATTAGATTGAAGATTTTCTATGTGAAAATCGTAGCCCATCGAGTCCCGAATCCAGAACATCTTACGGTTTCCCAATCGGATGTATAGATTGTGAGATATCGCGATTTTAGTATTGTCATATCGTGAATTTCTGAACCTGCACGGGATTACTAACTGGTATCTTGTACTGAGAATTTGACCATGTTCCCGATACTGGATTGAAAAACTTTCTACATAAAAATCGTAGCCCTTCGAGTCTAGATATCTGAAACATCCTACAGTTTCTTAATCCGATGTATAGATTGTGAGATATCGCAATTTTAGTATTGTGACTCTGAATTTTCAGAATGCGCGCGAAACATCGAAACCAGCGAAGAATGAATTTGTACGCATAACTACTGTCTCTAGAATGTATCGTGTGAATATGCGTTAGAACCGGAAGAGAGTCTACTTTCTAGAATCTCTGACGGAATTGGATTTGCTTTTCTGTAACAACGGGAAAGTGAATTTGAATTCAGATATATCAAGTTGTCTAAAAAATTCATCTCTACATTTTTGCATATAAACCCATTACTTTTTATATTTAATGAACTGAGTGTATTATTGTTCTTGTAATAATAACTTGCATAAATATAATAGGTTGATAGAATACATTTTATACTACTTGATAATTCTATAATAACTACTCTCGATACATGTACTCGTTTTACGTCTCATGTCCATGATTACTGCCCTTGATATTTTCCTTGACTAAACTATTTGATTACACCGTTCAACTATTCGTACCAACTGCATGTTCATAATTAATTATAAAAGAATAACAAGCCGGGGTTATAAGGGTACGACTTAATAGTGGACAATATAGGGGAGTATACTCGGAAGGGGGCCCGTGTTTTCCGAAATAGTAATTCTTGATTCTTGATTCTTGATTACACAATTCTTGATTACATAATTCTCGATTACATGATTCATGATTACATGACTTGATACTATCACTGGAAGACCCGAGTACATAATCCTATAGAATTCACTACTTAACTCTAAACATCACATGATTGATATGCACCGAACTTGTGGTATGAGACACAGGATTGTGTGCATTAGATTAGTTAATAAAACAGATAAACTTGAGATCTTCACTAAGAATGATTCTTGATTACATGACTCTTCGTTACATGACTCTTGATTCTTGATTACATGATTCTTGATTTCATGACTCTTGATTACATGACTCTCGATCCTTGATTACATGATTATCGATTAATTGATCCTAGGTTATCAATTGCTTATACCTTGAAGTCTAGAATACACTAGTTACAGTTATTACTTACATGATCATATTGTCCCAGTTCCTTACTTACTTCCATATTGTATTTGTACTTCTACTTCTTGTTTCTTCCATATTATATCTTGTTATATTACCCCTTTTTTTCTGCTTGTTGCTACTTGCTGCCCGAAACTTGCTCTAACGGAAACTTTTCTATTTTTCTTTGAGTTAATAATTATACAGGTACTGATGGACCCGACGAGCAGACTCTCTAGACGATCGTTGCTGCTTTCTTACTACTTTATGTTGTTTTTCTTTTAGTCGCTATTTTGTCTAGTTGTTATAGCGAACTGCTTATCATCTTATTTTAATTCTGGTACCTTATATTGCCGGGCATCTTAACCCGATATTGATGTATTAACCAAATGATGGTTATTCTATTTTCAGCTCATGTGATTATTATATTTTCCTGTGTGAATGTGTTATAAAGATCTTGTTGAGTTTATAATTGTACAGCTTATGGATGATGTATATCATTCGCTGGGCCTCAGTTGCGTGCCTGTATTTTCGTATAGTGGGAAGCGGGGCATGACAGGTTTTTAGTGGTATCAGAGCCTAGGCTCGAACCATGTTAAGCTCAACAAGTATGCACACCGCATTGATCACATGAACATTTAAATAACCCAGATAATGACCTTACTCGATTTTGCAGAATATGGTTCGTGGAGGATCTTCAACTTCTCGACCCAGAGATGCACCGTTGGAGAACGCTGTAGTTCTCCGAGCAATGCAGTGAATGATGGAGCTCCAGCAGGAACAAAACCAGCTGATGAGAGGCAGTTTAGAAATAGCCCAAGAAGCTGCCAACCGAGCTGGACCAATCCTAAGAGCATTACCGCCAAGGCCTGGCACCGTGTCAGATTTCATGAGACTGCGTCCGGAGAAGTTTGCAGGAACTGAGTCACCACTGGAAGCTGAGCAGTGGCTAATTAGGACTGAGCAGTTGCTACAGGCCATACGAATCTCTGATGTGGACCGTGTGGATGTAGTCACCATTCAGCTGGCAGACATTGCCCACATCTGGTGGAAAGCGGAGACAGAAAGATTAGAGAAGCCTATCACTTGGGCCACCTTCATCGAAAGCTTTTTAACTAAGTTCTTCCCTAGCGTTACTAAAGTAGAGATGGAGCGTCAGTTCATTTCTCTAACCCAAGGAAAGCGGTCAGTTGATGAATATGCCGCAGAGTTTACTCGGCTGAGCCGTTTTGCATCAGCCATGGTAGCAAATGATGAGGATAAGGCCCGACGATTCTTGTTGGGCTTAGACTATGATATTCAGGATCGTCTAGCCGCCCACCAGCACCGTACCTACGCTGCAGTGCTTGATGCAGAAAGGATTCAGGAACAAACCCACCGGAGGAGGAACGCCGCTCAGCGGACAGTACAACCTGTCACCGTCATGAGGCCATCGGGAGGACCGACACGAAGGCCAGTTCAGACCCCAACAATTAGAACACTACCCTACTCACCAGTTGCTATGAAGAAGAACCTGGTGTGTGACTATTGCCACAAGAATGACCATGTACGAAGGGACTGTAGGGCTGCTAACCGCCTGTGCCTTGCATGCGGAGCAAGCGACCACATGCTCCGAGATTGCCCGAGGAACAGGTATGGTGCACCAGCTGGAGGATCCACACAACAGAGACCACCAGCTCGTGGTCTGGGCAGGCCACCGCTTCCACCACAGAGGCAAGTTTATGATCAGAGGAACATAGCTCCTAGGGGAGGCCAGACTGGAGGACGTGGTCAGGCCTACAATCTGACGGTAGAAGAGGCAGAGACTGCCGAAGGAGTAGTTGCAGGTATTCTTACATTTGAGTCATATTCAGTTCTTGCATTTTCTTTCATTTTGCATTCTTCTTTATTCTTTATCTCATTATTAGGTATCATCCTAGTTCACTCCTTTCCTACCCATGTTCTCTTTGATTGTGGTGCTACCCATTCTTTTATTTCTGCTCGATTCGTCGGTCAGCATCATTTGCCCTGTGATGATATGCCAGTTGCTTGGAATATCACCACGGGAGCAGGTGTCATTGTTTGTTCTAAAGAATTCAAGCAGAGTCCCTTACTGATCCATAGTATGAATTTTAAGGCAAACCTTATCGTCATCAACAACTCCGGGTTTGATGTCATACTTGGAATGGATTGGTTAGGAGCTACTCATGCCGTAATTGACTGCCGAAAGAAGAAGGTAGTGTTCCGAATTCCAGGTTACCAGGAATTCGAGTTCCATGCCGGCGATACACCATTTGGGCGTGTCAAGGAGGCTGGAATGCTGAAATCAATGTGCATTGATGGCGAAGTGGCACCTTTGATCGTACGGGATTTTCTAGATGTCTTTCCTGATGAATTGCCTGGGTTGCCACCAGACCGCAATGTGGAGTTTAGTATCGAGATCCAACCAGGTACAATGCCAATATCGAAAAGTCCCTACAGGATGGCACCCGTGGAATTGGCCGAACTGAAGGTGCAAGTTCAAGAATTACTAGATAAGGGATTTGTCAGACCGAGTGTTTCACCTCGGGGAGCTCCTGTATTGTTTGTTAAGAAGAAGGATGGAAGTCGTAGGCTCTGCATCGATTATCGAGAACTAAACAAGGTGACTGTGAAGAACCGGTACCCACTACCAAGGATTGACGACCTATTTGATCAACTTGGAGGTGCTTTTATTTTCTCAAAGTTGGATCTTCGTTTGGGGTACCATCAAGTTAGGGTGAAGACCAGGGATATTGAGAAGACAGCGTTTCGAACCTGATATGGTCATTATGAATTCCTTGTAATGCCATTCGGAGTTACCAATGCACCAGCTATTTTCATGAGTCTGATGAACATGGTGTTTTCACCATTTTTGGGCAAGTTCGTAGTAGTATTCATCGATGACATCCTGGTATATTCTCGGAACAAGGAGGAACACGCTAAGCTTCTAAGGATCGCTCTACAGACGTTGAGGGAGAATCGCCTTTTTGGGAAGCTAAGTAAATGCGAGTTCTGGCTGGATCGTGTTGCATTTTTGGGCCACATCATCTCAGGAGCAGGAGTTTCAGTAGACCCAGAGAAAGTTGTTGCTGTCAAGGAATGGCTAGTACCCAAGTCAGCGTCAGAAGTTCGTAGTTTTCTCGGACTAGCAGGCTATTATCGGAAGTTTGTTCAGGACTTCTCAAGGATTGCTGGACCACTGACAAAACTGACGAGGAAGGATCAGAAGTTCGTATGGGATGATGCATGTGGTCAGGCCTTTGAGGAGTTGAAAGATCGACTGACATCAGCACCTGTGTTAACTGTACCAGATGGTTCAGGAGGATTCGTGATTTATTGTGATGCATCTGGTAAAGGCTTGGGAGCGGTACTGATGTAGCAAGGCAAAGTTGTTGCTTACGCATCCAGACAATTGAGGCCTCACGAGCAGAACTATCCTACTCATGATCTAGAGCTCGCATCTGTGATTTTTGCTTTGAAGCTATGGAGGCACTACTTGCTCGGTGATAGAGTTGAAATCTTCACTGACCATAAGAGCCTCAAGTATGTATTCACGCAAAAGGAGTTAAACATGAGGCAGAGGAGATGGCTGGAATTCATGGCAGACTATGACATCAACCTACAGTATCACTCGGGTAAAGTGAACACGGTACCAGATGCCCTGAGTAGGAGACCAGCAGCTATGTTTCTCACTGAGCAGAAGATATTATTGGAAGAAATGAGGAGACTGAACTTGGAAGTGATTTTTCCAGGTTCAACACAAAAGTTTATGATGTTACAGTTGTAGTCTTCATTGGTGGAGCAGATCAAAGAAGCCCAAAGCAAGTGATGAGCAGTTGCAGAAGTTCAGAAGTCAAGTTAAGGCAGGCTCGAGAACCGACTTGATTATTCATGCAGATGGATCACTTCGCTTCGGACAACGAATGTGTGTACCTAAGGGAGAAGTCAAACAAGAATTGCTCGCAGAAGCCCACCATTCACCCTATTCCATTCATCCTGGAGGCACAAAGATGTACAGAGATCTGAGGCAACATTTTTGGTGGCACGGCATGAAGAGAGCAGTGGCAAAGTTTGTATCACAGTGTCTGATTTACCAGCAAGTGAAAGTAGAGCATCAAAGGACCGCTGGATTGTTGTAGCCTCTTCCAATCCCGGAGTGGAAATGGGAGAACATCACCATGGACTTCGTGACGGCGCTTCTGAGGAGTCCTAAGGGTCATAATGCCATTTGGGTGATCGTTGATCGTTTGACAAAGAGCGCCCACTTCATACCTTTCAGAGTGGGTCAGTCCACAGAAAGTCTGGTCGAGAAGTACATACAGGAGATTGTACGGTTGCATGGAGTTCCCGTCAATATTGTGTCAGATAGAGATACGAGGTTCAGGTCCCAATTTTGGGAGAGCCTTCAGAGAAGTCTGGGAAGCATGTTGAATTATAGTACAGCATTCCACCCTCAGACGGATGGACAGTCTGAAAGGACGATTCAGACTCTGGAAGACATGTTGAGGTCTTGTGTTCTTCAATTTGGAGGTTCTTGGGAAGATCATCTGCACTTGGTTGAATTCTCGTACAATAACAGTTACCAGACAAGCCTCAAGGCGGCACCATTCGAGGCACTCTACGATCGTAAGTGTAGATCACCAGTCTGTTGGGACGACATCGGCGAAAGGAAACTTTTGGGACCAGAGTTGATTACGAAGTCAGTGGACGTAGTGTCTCAGATCAGGAAACACGTGAGGGCAGCTCAAGACAGGCAAAGGAAATGGGTGGACACTCACCGCAGATCCTTGGAGTTTGAGGCAGGTGATCATGTGTTCCTCAAAGTATCACCATCAAGGGGCATCATCCATTTCGGAGGCGGAGGCAAGCTTAGTCCCCGATTCATCGGCCCATTCGATATTATGGAACGAGTGGGCAAGGTCGCTTACAGGCTTGCGCTACCACCGGTGTTATCAGGAGTTCATGACGTATTCCATGTTTCCCAACTCAGGAAGTACATCAGAGATGTCAACCATATCGTCGACTACTCAGAGTTATCTGTACGTCCAGACTTATCATGTGAAGCTCAACCAATTTCTATCTTGGACAGGCATGAGAAAGTGCTGAAGAATAAAGTCATCAAGCTTGTACGAGTCTCTTGGAATCCTCACTCGCCAGGTGAGTCGACATGGGAGCTCGAGGAAGAAATCCAGATGAAGTACCCCCATATCTTCCAGTACGTGTCTTGCTTTTCTATCCTATATCTCGCCTGAATAAATTTCGAGGACAAATTTTTTTTTGTAAGGTGGGTAGGATTGTAACTCCCTGTCCCAGTTGTACGTATTTTATTACGTGAATTTTTGTACTTTAATTTTCAGATCAGTTTTATTTTTCTCTTTGGACTCTTTATCTAAAGCCAAAATATTTTTCTGATCAATTCCATAATTTTGTGATTTTTCGATCGGAGTTTAAATACAAATTCTAACCCCAATTATCCTTAATCAACATTTCTCCTATCTGCCTAACCCACTCCCGCTAATCACTCACATACGCCAAATTTCTCCATCTCATTTTTCTCATTCTACGCCTAACTCTCTCATTTTTTTTCTCCTACTCTACTTCCTCCACCACCCTACTACTCCTAATCCCCTATTCCTTCAGTGTCTCCGTTTCATTTTTCTACACCCATCTCTTTCTCACTTTATTTTATACACACACCATGCATGCATACACCTTGCATGCACCATGCTGTCCATCTCCTTTCCTTTCTATATATACACACACACACACATATCACACCTCACTCTCACATCTACGTCTCATTCTTCATTTTTCCTTCTTCTCTTCCTCTGCCGTATTCACACCCAAGAGCTCAAGCAACACCGAGCTCCACTTTACCTTCCACCTTCGAGCCAACGACTCCGCTTCTACGATCCCGTGAACCCCGAAAAACAACCCGACGCCGCGCCACCTTGTTGTTTTCGTCGCTCACCGTTGCTACCGTTGCTCGCTAGCTACCGTCTTACCGCTATTCTTACCGCCGTTGTGCCGCCGTCCGCTGCCGACGTCGCTTCTTCTTTCCGTGGTTAACACCACCACCGAAATCATCACGTTATAAGGCAAGTACTTTGTACACTCTTTTTGTTCTCGTACAAGCATCTTTCTTGGACTCGTGGCAAGTAGTCTAGTTATCATCATGTTTTATTGTCAAACTCCGTTCTAGTCACTGGTTTCATGCTATATCAACTCAAGAGTGAACCGTTAACACATTTCGAATCGTGTTACCGAATATCGCATATTCAACCTTACTATTTCTAAATTTCTTGACCTTGCACTAAGAATTCGACCATATTTCCAATATTGGATTGAAGATTTTCTATGTGAAAATCGTAGCCCATCGAGTCCCGAATCCAGAACATCTTACGGTTTCCCAATCGAATGTATAGATTGTGAGATATCGCGATTTTAGTATTGTCATATCGTGAATTTCTGAACCTGCACGGGATTACTAACCGGTATCTTGTACTGAGAATTTGACCATGTTCCCGATACTGGATTGAAAAACTTTCTACATAAAAATCGTAGCCCTTCGAGTCTAGATATCCGAAACATCCTACAGTTTCTCAATCCGATGTATAGATTGTGAGATATCGCAATTTTAGTATTGTGACTCTGAATTTTCAGAATGCACGCGAAACATCGAAACCAGCGAAGAATGAATTTGTATGCATAACTACTGTCTCTAGAATGTATCGTGTGAATATGCGTTAGAACCGGAAGAGAGTATACTTTCTAGAATCTCTGACGGAATTGGATTTGCTTTTCTGTAACAACGGGAAAGTTAATTTGAATGCAGATATATCAAGTTGTCTAAAAAATTCATCTCTACATTTTTGCATATAAACCCATTACTTTTCATATTTAATGAACTGAGTGTATTATTGTTCTTGTAATAATAACTTGCATAAATATAATAGGTTGGTAGAATATATTTTATACTACTTGATAATTCTATAATAACTACTCTCGATACATGTACTCGTTTTACGTCTCATGTGCATGATTACTGCCCTTGGTATTTTTCTTGACTAAACTATTTGATTATACCGTTCCACTAGTCGTACCAACTGCATATTCATAATTAATTATAAAAGAATAACAAGCCGGGGTTATAAGGGTACGACTTAATAGTGGACAATATAGGGGAGTATACTCGGAAGGGGGCCCGTGTTTCCCGAAATAGTGATTCTTGATTCTTGATTCTTGATTACACAATTCTGGATTACATAATTCATGATTACATGTCTTGATACTATCACTGGAAGATCCGAGTACATAATCCTATAAAATTCACTACTTAACTCTAAACGTCACATGATTGATATGCACCAAACTTGTGGTATGGGACACAGGATTGTGTGCATTAGATAAGTTAATAAAACAGATAAACTTGAGATCTTCACTAAGAATGATTCTTGATTACATGACTCTTCGTTACATGACTCTTGATTCTTGATTATATGATTCTTGATTTCATGACTCTTGATTACATGACTCTCGATCCTTGATTACATGATTATCGATTAATTGAGCCTAGGTTATCAATTGCTTATACCTTGAAGTCTAGAATACACTAGTTACAGTTATTACTTACATGATCATATTATCCCAGTTCCTTGCTTACTTCCATATTGTATTTGTACTTCTACTTCTTGTTTCTTCCATATTATATCTTATTATATTACCCCTTTTTTTCTGCGTGTTGCTACTTGCTACCCGAAACTTGCTCTAATGGGAACTTTTCTATTTTTCTTTTAGTTAATAATTATACAGGTACTGATGGACCCGACGAGCAGACTCTCTAGACGATCGTTGCTGCTTTCTTACTACTTCATGTTATTTTTCTTTCAGTCGCTATTTTATCTAGTTGTTATAGCGAACTGCTTATCATATTATTTTAATTCTGGTACCTTGTACTCCCGGTCATCTTGACCCGATATTGATGTATTAACCAAATGATGGTTATTCTATTTTCAGCTCATGTGATTATTATATTTGTCTGCGTGAATGTGTTATAAAGATCTTGTTGAGCTTATAATTGTACAGCTTATGGATGATGTATATCATTCGCTGGGCCTCAGTTGCGTGCCTGTATTTTCGTATAGTGGGAAGTGGGGCGTGACATTCCACCACCATTTTTCCAGTAGGGCAAGGTTCATATCTCTTAGGTCGATGATGCCTAGCCCTCCGTGTTTCTTCTTCATGCATGTAATACTCCATTTGATTAGGTGGTATCCCCCCTATTCGAGTCCGCCCCTTTCCATAGAAATTGCTTTCGGATTCGGTCAATCCTTTGGATTACCCATTTAGGCAGCTCAAAAAACAACATGTAGTAAATGGGCAGATTAGACAACACCGAGTTGATAAGTACCACTCTACCCCCGAAGGAAAGCGACTTTCCTTTCCATCCAGACAATCTGTCCTCTACCCTGTCTATGATAGGTAGCCAGTCCGTCTTGGTAAGCTTCCCTGGTCTGAGCGGGAGCCCTAAATATTTGATTGGAAACTCATCTATCATACAGTTTAATATGGTAGCATGGTCCTGTGCTTCTACATCGGAAAGTGCAAATGGAATCAAAGCACTCTTGTGGAAATTAATCCTGAGACCTGACCAGATTTCAAAACAGTAGAGGGCCCCTTTAAAGCAGACAGTTTCTGACCTGTTCCCATTACCAAAGAGTAGGGTGTCTTCAGTATACTGAAGAATTGTGCACCCTTGGTTAGAGGTGCTGCTAGCCATGGGCTTTATCCAACATTTTCTCCGACAGTTATCTAGCATGTCCCTCAGAACATCCGCTACGATAGTGAATATAAGAGGTGACAGCGGATCCCCCTGCCGCAGTCCCTTCTTGCAAGAAAACGGTAGACCCGGCCTCCCATTAACCGAGATTGCCGTTTTACTAGTGTATAAACATTGTTTGATCCACCTGGTCCATTTAACCCCGAAGCTTCTCCCTCTGAGAACTTCCAGCAAGAAATCCCAGTCGACGGAGTCATATGCTTTCTCAAAGTCCAATTTTAGGAAGAAATTCTTAGATAGGTCCGTATGGTAGTGCCCGTATGGCAGTGGTGGATAACTTGTTCTGCGGTGGCCACACAGTCCAAGATACATCTGCCCTTGATGAAACCAGTCTGGGTGTTGCTAATTAAACTGTCCATTATGCTTCCCAGACGGATGGCCAGGACCTTTGTGATGATCTTAACCGAATAGTTTATAAGGCTAATCGGTCTAAAATCCCCCACCCGCATAGACTCCACCCGTTTAGATATCAGAACTACTTCCACAAAGTTGAACATGTCCAATCTGAGGTTGTTGTGGAAGAATTCATCCATTAACGCCATAATGTCCCCTTTTATTTCTTCCCATAAAACTTGGAAGAACAACATTGGGAAGTCGTCTGGTCCAGGCGACTTGTCTGCTCCCATTTGAGTGATGGCCTTTTCCACTTTCGTTTCCGAAAAAGGTGCTTCCAAAGTGGATTGCGAATGCGCTAACTCGTTCTGGCAGCCCTGCCAGAAATCGTCCTTAAGTGGGATCCTGAAGTCATTCTTCTTCCCAAATAGGCCCTTGTAGTAATCGTGAAAGGTTTTGAAAATCACATTTTCGTCTTGAGATGTTCCCATTTCCGTTTGTATTGACAGGACTAGATTGGATCCATGTCTTGCGCTTGCCACTCGGTGGAAGAAGGCCATATTCGCGTCTCCCTCTTTGAGCCACAAAATCCTCGACCTTTGTTGCCATTTAATCTCCTCCAGCTTATAAAGATTGGCAATATTTCCTCGGAGCTCTAGTAGCCTGTTTCTTTCGTCTTGTGATAGGACTCTCGTTTCATCTAATCTCTCTAGCTCATCAATTCCTTCCAAAAAAGAATCTTTTGCACGCCAGATAGTTGAGAATCTAGACTGATTCCATCTACGCAGCCTCTTTCACAATCTGCAGATTTTTTCACACCATCGGGTTACAATGTCCGTACCAGTAGTTGGGAGCGCCTAGTTTTCCATCACCATGTGGTGAAATCCCTGTATTTCTAGCCATACCTTTTCAAATCTGAACTTCCTTGGCCTTTGAAATCCCTGTACCCCAGCATCAAGTAGGATCGGGGTATGATCCGACGTAGGTCTAGGAATAGATTTAGCGATTGCCAATGGGAATTTAGCTTTCCAATCCATCGATATTAGTATCCTGTCCAATTTGGCCATAATCGGGGATGCTTGCATGTTTGACCATGTAAATAGTCTGTCATTGATTGGTATATCGATCAGCTCTAGCTCCGTGATCACCCTATTGAACTCTTCTCTGTGTCTGTTACTAGAGCCTCTTCCCCTGTGCTCGAAAATAAATCTAGTAATATTGAAATCTCCCCGAAAAATCCAAGCTCCCGACCATCGTTGTCGAATATCGATAAGCTCTTGCCAAAAAGCGTCTCGATCTGTAGCCACGTTCGGCCCATAAACGACAGTGATCGTATGCACCCAATTGTCAGACCGTCACCTCAGTCGGATAGTCAGGGAGAACGTTCCAGTGTATTCCTCAAAACAGGTGAAAATATCCGGGTTGAACCCAATAGCAATCCCCCCGAAGCTCCTGAGGATGGGCGTAGCACTCATTCCTTGATTATGTTGCCCCCTACTCTTTTGAGTTTAAACCCGTGCGCGAGCTTGGTCTCCTGTAACCCTACCACCTCCTCCTTGGAGTTCATAATGATGTCCCTAACCATATCTCTCTTCTCCCTATTCCCCAACCCCCTAACATTCCAGAATAGTGTATTCACTAGGGAACCGTTTCTAGGTTGATCGTGGGTGTGGGATGGGCGTCTTCCTCGAAGACCTCCATCAACCTAGAGCTGGATCTCAGGTCTTTCTGATAGCTAGCCTTAACCCGTTCAATTTCCTAACCCCTAATTTTATTGAGCAGTAGAGCATTACGTTCTATGTCACACACCTTTAAGCCACAGGCTTGAGCTAGGATAAAAACATCAGAATCTGACATGAAATTTAATATAGAAGCTAAAAAACTTTTCGTACCTCCGTCATCAAACTTTGTAGCTTTGGCCACCGCAGCCACCTCCAGATAGCCATCCAGGGACTCCACATGAGCCCTCTTAGGCGTCCGCTGTACCCTGAACCCAACTGCCCTACTTGACGTTCCAGTACTATAGCTAGGCGCTGATTCTAAAAGGGTGGATAAGACCATCTCTGGTGAGATCTCTCTTTGTGTATCAGCAACAAACTCAAGATCCTCTGACTCCTCATCCGTAAATGAGAACTCTTCGTCCAAATTTAAGCGCTCTTCCATGTTCTCATCGCTATCTGCGTACTCAGTAATTGTAACCTGAGCGCCCCCCTCATGGATACCTGCTGCTGTTGTTCATTGGACCCTTCTGTTGGCCCACTCCCTATGGATGAAATAAGATCCACAAACGGTAGTTGGTTGACTGTGTTGGACCACTCTATAGGCCCAATCTTTCTCTAAGTCACAACACATTTATTGGGCTCAACCTAAATCTTGAGCCCATTCTCACCGCCTCCCTGGGGATGCGTTGCATGCTCCTTATCGTGTGCCCCTCCACATGGCAACGTCCCATTGGCTGGCGGGACGGTTGACTTTGTGACCGTCTCGACAAATCCCCTATTCGCCTTGAAAACTCCCCCTCTCGCTTCGAAACGCTCCCCTGTCTCCTCGTTCTCTGTGATTTTTTCGATCTCTCCGCTCTTCTTCCTATTTTGGATCTGAGCGTTGTCTTCTTCTCGAGAACTCATCACCACCATATTTCGGAGCTTTCCTTTTTGAGCTCTCTCCTCATAGCCCCCCCCCCCCTCCTGAGCGCTGCAGTCTCCCTGCTTTGGTCCATGGCTGTTGGCTTCTATTGTAGCCTCACTCCCTTCGAAAACATTTCCTCTTTGATGCTCTTTCTCTTCTAGGGTTGGGATAATAGCGTCCTTCCCCTTACCATTCTGGTTGTCCACAAGTCCAACTCTGTCTCCGCTCTTCCTAGGGTCTTTGTTGACCACATGGATCTGACTCCTCGGCGCTCTGACTTTGCCATTTTGAGGGTCCTGACTCTCTGTCCCTTTTCCACTTTGGAGATGCTTTGCCATTTGGAGCTTTGGAGTTCTGATCGAGGTCTCCCTCCCGCCTGTCTCCTCTATGCTCAATCCTGTACGGCTTTGACTAACAGTGAGGAGATCTCGATCGTTGATCCTAGATCCAGATCTGCAATCTGGGCCTTTGAGATATGATGCTGGTGAGGCAGCCTCAAGCGGCAGTATTCGCCGTTGTTCGCCTTGCTTCGCCGTCTTGATGAGTTCCCGATGAGCCCTCTCAATCTCATGAGCGCCATCGATGGTTGTGTCTAGCACTGGTGCTGCCGCCTCTTTGTATGTTCTTTGGTCTCTGTGTGCGCTGTTGCCCCTCTTGACCACCTCCTCCACCTTTGCCTCTACCTTCTCGTGGAGCACAAGCCAGATGATGTACGCCTTCGTAAGTAAAAATCTTAGCAAACCTAGGCATGCAGCTGATATCTGGGCTTTTGATGGTGAGTCTGGCGGAGATCAGATCTGACTTCCTCTCTGTCTTCGCATCAATGTCCACCACCGTGGCAAACTCCGCTACAATTTCTTCGAGTGCTTCTCTTTTCTAATAGTGGAGAGGTAGATTGTGAACCCAAATTTTGTAAGTCTCCGCTTTCGGTCTTTTCGCTCCAAATTGCGGCGACGAGGGTGAGAAAGTCGCCTTGAAATGGCCGAAGTTGACCTCCCCCATTCCGGTGATCTCTTGCATTTTAGTTGGTGAATGGAAAGAGATGAGAAATTGAAGTTGGCAAATCTTCTTCACAATCCACTCTCTGTCTCCCCTCATAGACCATTTTTTGTTTAGCTCCTCTAACAGGTGGCTCTCCGATGGTCTGCCGTATGTCACTTTGGCGAATGCACACCATTGCCTAAGCCATCCTTCCTCTTGCTTGATTGTGTTGAGGCAGCATGCCAGCTTGATTGGGAGAGCATTCTCCGGCGACCTGCCTCGCGAAACCTCTTTGTTTTTCTCCGTATCCTTCAAAGAGACGTTAGTGCATACATAAGAAACATGGCCCCAATTCAGGCAATTGAGGCATCTAATCTCCTTCGTGCATTCTTCCGTTATGTGCCCCAAATCTCCGCAATTGAAGCATGCGACTGGCTTCCTCTTTCCCTTGCGTTTCCAGGTCAGTGATCCCTCCCCTGCCTTCTGGTAGCTTTTCCGACTCTTGTGACTCACCTGCACCCATGCCGCCTCCCCTCCCTTGTCCCCTTGCTCGTCCCTGTCGTCTGAGGTACCTGGAACCCCCTCTGAGGCCCTGATTACTTCGGCAATGAACTGCAATGGCGGGATTGAGGGTGGGGAAGTAGCAGGTGTGGTAGTGTGGGTGTGCTCAACAAGGGGTGGTGAGTTCTGTGTGGGGATATTGGGACAGGGAGTGTCACCGTGCTCTGTTGGGGGTGGGGCATGGGAGGTTTGTTGGTTAAGTTGTTATGGAGGTGGGTTGGGTTGGTGATGTGGAGAGAGTACCAGTCTTTGAGTTCGAGGGTAATTGGAGGTTTGCTGTTGGTGATGGAGAGTAGAGAGGTACTGTTTTTTATGTCTGTATCTGTGTGGAGGCGGTATTGGATGACGGTAGTGAGTTGGAAAGTGGTGCCTCTCCTCCCCATGGCCCTTGCTGAAACCACTTCCCTCGCCTCTCCTGTAATCGTGCCTCTGGTGCTTATAAGCCCGATGATCGGTGGTGCGGTACTCAGCTTGCTCCGCGCGGCTAGAGGGACCCCCTCGTAGGGCCCTCTCCTTTGGATGAGGTGTTGCCCGCTCTATGATGATGACTGGAGTACTCCGGTCGCCGTTGGTGGGAGCTGTGCTCCCCCCACAGTCGAGATTCTGAGAGCTTCGTTGCCTTTCCGCGGAAACGTTTACTGTTGAGGTTGAGGCTTAGGGGAGTGAGTGGTGGGGTGCTTATCATTGACTCCCTCGGTAGAGGATCAGCGGTAGGGGGAGGGAGGGGGGGGGGGGGAAGATCTGTGGGAGAGCGGAGTGTGCAGCGGGTGAAGTAGAGGCAGGGTTTGGTAGGTTGGCCGGAGTTGAAGCAACGGTGGGGGAAGAAGTGTTAGCCGGCTGTGGTGGAGTCGGAGTGTGGATCCCTTCAGTGGGCCCACAACCCCGGAGTTCATCTTCGCATAGGTTCATGGTCGGAGTTGCTCACTTTTCATATGAACACAAATTGTTACAAATATATATACCGTTGCTTACTTGCCTCCACTTCATTGTTGTTCCGAGAGTTACCTTATCACTAGAGCTAGTATCGGATCCTATCGGGTAGGTCCTCCACTATCCGAATCATCCGATATCTCACGGGTCAAAAAATTGGACCCGGATCCGGACTTGCAAGAACCAGGTCCGGGTCCGAGTTAAAAAAATTTACTTGTCGGATCTGGTAGCGGAAAATAAATATTTGCACGTAAATATTTTGCACCTGATATCCTGCGATATCCTACAGTTTCAATAATTTTTGTACTTAAGTACATGAATTTATATTATATTTACACATCTATATTCAACAATTACAATTTATATGTATATCTCTATAACACTCTTATTCAATTTCATATTTTTTAAGGTATTTTTTAACGGGTCCGGATCCGGATGGGTTCTATTTTGAGCGAATCCGGACACGGATCCAGAAGTGCAGTGGGTTTTATTTTAGGATCCGGACCGGGATCCATATAGATTTGGTCACTTCCAGTCCAATGCCGGATCTGGGTCCGGATCCGGATTGTGTCCGGCTATCGGATAAATGTGACAGTGCTATCACGGGCTTCCGGGTTTCAATCCTTGTACAGATTTCTAGACCCGACCCGGCAATGAAACAAGCCATATCTGATTGGTCAATAAAAGGTCACTCAACCAATAAAAGTCCCCCACGTGGCAACTTCGTCACATTCTAACCAAATTACCAATCCACGGCCTAGATTCGCTATTAATCACACTAAAAAAACAAAAATATCCAAAAACAAAGGGCTTTTCTGTACAATTCCCCCAAACTAACACTCGAAGTCCGAACCAGTGGATGACCCAAACCCAAAACCCCAACTCGAAAGTCTCCTTCTTCTTCCTCTTCATCGTAAAAAAGAAAACTCCGATCCGCCATTAATGGCGGCGTCACCGGAGATCAAACCACCGAGCGCGCTGCGCAACGCGTTCGGCGGCATCCTATGCTTCTTCATCCTCCTCCTCATCGGCGTTCTCGCCTTCTCGATCCGTCTATTCTCTGTAAGTTTATCGGTTTTTGATACCTTCTTGAATTGAAACCCTAGATCTGAGTTGTGAGAATCTGGTGGATGTTTTTTCGTTTTAAATTTTCTTTTGGGGGGCAGGTTATCAAGTACGAAAGCGTGATCCATGAGTTCGATCCGTATTTCAATTACAGAGTAACTCAGGTCAGATCTCATTTGATAATTTTCTTGCTTTTTTAAAATTTGGATTAATGATTCGTTAAATATGTTTTAGTCAAGATCGGAAAATTGGTTCTATTCATTAGGTTCATTTGGAATAAAGGATTTCTTCTTCTACTTCTTCATGTTTTCAATATAATCAAAACGAATTTAACAATTCAATAATCTTTAACGGAGAGTGTATGAGTCAAAACTGTGATGCAAGGAGTAGGAAATCTCTTTTGTGAAAATGCTAGTTAAATTCTGCCATAAATTGACTGTTGTAAATGTGTTTGAGGTCTTTGTATATATATGGGGATCATTGAGTGTGGTTGCAATGCTTAGTTGAATATGTTTTGCATCAAAGAGCACAAAGTCAAACTTTTAATGTTAAAATCTTCTTTTTAGCAACAATGATTCAGTCCAAATTAGCAAAACTTTCAAATATGTAGAGAGGAAGCATATGTACGTAGGACTAAGACCATGGAAGCAAATTTCTGTGTTTGGTATGGGTTATCTGTTGCTGTGGATTGGTAATATTTGGCATGAGTTACATAACGTGAGTATCGGTAGGAATTTTTTTAGTCTGGCCCTGGTCAATCCATCTTGGTATTGGATGAGATGTGATACCGATCTAAAACCTCTCAAGTTTTCACATTAACGCCAATATGATTGCTATTAAAGTTGGGTCTTCTAGAATTTTCATATAATCCACTACTATTTTCTGATGTAGTGCTTTAATTTCAGTTTCTTACAAAGAAGGGAATCTATGACTTCTGGAACTGGTTTGATGATCGAACCTGGTACACGATCCAAGTCCATAATTTATTTCTCATATTTATGCTGAGTATGCATGTAGTAAAGCACTGATTTGTCGACTATTAGGTATCCTCTTGGACGTGTCATAGGTGGAACTGTGTATCCTGGTTTGACTTTGACAGCTGGTTCTATGTGGTGGTATGTTGTTAATTTACTTTTAAGCTAAACCGTAATCTGCATATCAGAATTTTAATGATAGCTGCTGTATTGGAATCCTTGCTTTCTCATTGTAGGTTAGTCAATTCCTTGAACATTCCCTTGTCTGTGGAGACGGTTTGTGTTTTTACCGCTCCCGTGTTTTCAGCTTTTGCAGCTTGGGCCACATACCTTTTGACAAAGGCATGATTTATTTTCTGAAAATTTTGATTGCATCTTTTCTTCTATTCAAAGTTTGATTGAATTGTTGTATAATTTGTGCTGTACATGATATGTCATCTTGTAGGAAGTTAAGGGCACCGGAGCTGGATTGACTGCATCAATTCTTTTAGCCATGGTAATTTATAGACTGATATGACCATATGCATGTGGAAGATACTGTTCAGTTTTTGAAACTCATCTTACTACTTATTGTCTTACTTTCCTTCTTGCTATTATTACTGGTAATTAGGATGCAAGTGGGTATGTATATATGAATCTGTATAAATATCACCCGTTACAACCGTCATACCGGCTTTCGTCTTGGACCGGCTAATATTACTGAAACCAAAACGTTATTTGTCCGTTTGATCAATAGATGTGAAATGTATCTTCCTGGTTTAATAGCTAGTGTTATAAAAGAAAAAAAAATGTCATAGACCTTTGAGTTAGGGTTCAAACCCAAACTTGATTAGACCCTAATTCATCTTATAAAAAGCGAGAAAGTGGTAAAAAAATCTGCTAATTAGTATCATTCATCCTTATCGCTTCATCTTCCAAAAGTTTACCACACCATTACTCCTTTCTTTGTTATTTATTGTGTAACATACAAAGGGGATGTAGTCCTAGGAGTTTTCATTTATTGAACACGTGAAGGAGAGATTCACCAGCAATCTCTAATAATAAAGGACAATATTGAGAGTTATAATTATATTATAGATTAGTGAGAGATGAGACAAAAAAATACTAATTATGATGGAGATATGACAAAGAATACGTTATATTCATCTAAATCCTATTGACTCTCTCTCTTCACAATTACAAATTTGAATTTATGTTTAGTATATCCTTTTTAAAATTAAGCTAATTACTTCTGTTAGTGGATATATAACAAGAATAATAAATTAGTATCTTCCGGGTTAGCAAGCAATAAATTAAAATATTACTTTAAAGTAGCATGAGCATAATCTATATGGTTGGATCAAGTTTTCTTTCAAAAAAGTCATTTTCTTGTCTTCAAATCTTTAATATGTAGATATCTTTCTTTTATGTTTTAGATTTAATGTAGGTAGTTATACATTTAGTTATAACTATATTACTTGCATTAGGTTACTTGTATTTGTAATGCATAATGTGTAAAGTTCATATAAATTATATTGCATATTTTCATCCGATATGTTAACCCGATATTGCTTATATCACCGATATCCAATATCCAATATGAAAGTTTGCCTTCCGATACGATATCGATATTCGATATACAAAACAGTGAATATATTTGCCCCCACTTGGATTGGATATATATGTGAAAATATTTTTCATTTCTATTTGGATACTGATACATGTACAATTAAAACAATGGCTATGGAACGACTGACAAATATTTATCACTATTAGATATGTAGTTTTGATAAATACATAGCTAAACATCTATGAATGTATTAAATATAGATAAGATAATTTTTGATAGTCCATTGGGATGTGGATACTGGGACTCGGACAAATATGGATACATTAGATTTGGGTGCAGATTTATATTTAAAATAATACCATTGTATCAACAGTACTTCAATGTCATCACTTTTGTATAATAGGATTAGTATTTCGAGTTAAATGTCCCATTGACAACTATATACATATATTTTTATATAAAAAAGACTAGGTGCATATTTTCTTGGGTTATGTCCATATAACTCACTCACAAATGTGCTAATTCCATATAACTCACTCCCCAATCACTATTTTCTTATAACTCACTCACAATGTTAAGTACTTTCAAAAAACTATTCCTAGTCATTAGTCATAATAAACTAAAGAGTAACTAATGTAAAATGACATATCTACCCATAACTACACCACTAATATAAGACGAGGGTAATTATAATTAGGGGAAAATGGTATCTTTTCAACTCAAATAAATGTTTAATCAAAATTTAAGTAAATAAAACTGACATAAGTAGTTTTTGGAATATACCCCATATTGTTAGAGTTAAATGGAAATAACAGTTTGTGAGTTATATGGATATAACCCTATTTTCTTATGATATATTTAAAGCACTTATGTTTCAATTAATATTTGTTTTCACTTATGGTAGTTGCTTTGTGCACTTATATGATCCATTTCCATTTGATTTGTTTCCACTTGTTTTGCTTTTAGATGGTTGTTGATCTCTTAAATTTAATAAAATGCGAGCTTGTGTATGTAATTTAATTATCTCCTGTTACAGGTACCTTCCTATATCTCACGATCTGTGGCTGGCAGCTATGACAATGAAGCTGTAGCAATATTTGCCTTGATCTTCACATTTTATCTTTATATTAAGGTAAGAATGAGCTCAAATATATTGAAACTATTTTTCTGAAATAATCTGATTTGTTCACATCACTGTACTCTCAAAAATGTTGGTTTACGTGGAATATATTTCATGTATTCATATATTTATTAGATTTGATTTTGATAGTTTTAGAAATTTGTTGCAGACACTAAACACAGGATCACTCTTCTATGCCACCCTAAATGCTCTGGCATACTTTTACATGGTAATTATGATTTGCTGAGACAAATAATTTTAATGTATTGTTTTTCTTGCTAAGGATATGTTTTTTTATATAACATTATGTGTCTCTCAGGTGTGCTCTTGGGGAGGCTACACATTTATCATCAATCTAATTCCGATGCATGTTCTCCTGTGTATTGTAACTGGTCGCTACTCCTCACGATTATATATTGCTTATGCTCCTCTAGTAAGTGATTGTGATTTTTCAAACTTGGAAGTTTGGTGTCTTTAAAAACTAAATTACAGCATATCTGGTGACACGGTTCTTTATTAATTTGTTACTACTACCGTGCAGATTGTCTTGGGAACTCTTCTAGCCGCCTTGGTGCCTGTAGTTGGTTTTAATGCAGTGATGACTTCGGAGCATTTTGCTTCATTTTTGGTCTGTTCTGTTTTTCTCATTATAATTTATTTGTTTCCTAATATTTTTTATTGTTTTTCTAATCTTATTCATTGTCCTAAAGTCTTTCATGCTAAATTATCTTAACTGCATTCCCGATTTCATCAACTCATTCTTTCTTTAAAGTTTCTATTTGTTATGGAAAATATGCTTTTTCTTAATGTTAACTTTTCAAAGATGTTTCATACAGAGTTTAGGTTTTATAATTAACTTTTACAAAGTTCTGCAGTGATCAATTCACCCACTCCAGATATATTGTGAAATGTAATTTGTTTAGTGATACTCGACGTTTTTTTTTTTTGGAGTTGTTAGGATGATATTGTTCAAAAATGATATCCTAGTCTATCCTTGATATAGTTTATGTTTTGTTTTTTTTGGGACTTGTTAATTAGGACAAGTAAAGTATGATGATTTCTGTAGCATGTTTCCTATCCTTTGAATCTGTTTTCTGACAGTGAAAGGTGTCCGGATGATGATTTCATTCTCTTCACCTATTGAACTAATTTCTGTCCCAAGAATATGCTTTGCTAATATCAATTGCAGTTATTTTCCCTTCATTAGTTTTAAACTTGACGTTCTGGTTCTGAATTAAATTTGTACATAATTTGCAGGTTTTCATAATTATCCATGTGGTTGCTCTAGTTTACTATATCAAAGGCATTCTTTCCCCAAAGATGTTTAAAGTGGCAATGACACTTGTGTTGACTGCTGGAACGTAAGTTTTGGTCCCTGTAAGAAACGAATCTTTAGTATGTAAGTTTTGGACTGTTTTGAAGTTCTCACATAAGTTGGCAAGAGACTTACAAATGAATTCCATAATGCTTAACATCCTTCTTACGGATTTTAGCAGATGTAATGTTAGTATTACATTGAAATATTGTTGTTACAAATTTACAGTGACTTCTTTGCATGTTCAGATACATTCTTACTTAATCCTCTTCAAATGTCTTGCATGGTTATTATATGTTTATGAATGTTCTTTGTAGGGCCATTTGTATTGCATTCTTAGCTGTCCTTATAGCATTGGTGGCTTCCAGCCCAACAAAAGGATGGAGTGGGCGTAGTTTGAGTCTTCTTGATCCGTGAGCATCTCTTATTCCATTTTGATGTTAAAGAATGTGTATTAAGCTACTGAATTATTTTATAGAACTAATGTTGCGCAAATAGTTGTACTTTTGGACTTGCTTATATTCTGATATAAAAGGTTTTTATTCTCTTGTTATAAACTTCCAGAGAGCTAGTGTGTCCGTGTGACATTTGCGTGGACATTATCCGAATACTTACTAGTACCAGTTGGATACCTGTAATAGAATGGTTTCAAGAGGGTGAGTAGGAAACTGCAACTTTAAAATTGTTTCCATAGAAAATTAGCCAAAACATTAAGTCTCATTCCTTTTCTGCTGACACTCGATAATACTTGAGCCCGGAAAAATGATAATTACCTGTTAGAGCATTAAAGTACCTTATCATCTCTTCCACCATATGATGAAGAGGCTGACTGAAGTGCTCTGTCTTCTCTGGGTTGTGTTTGTCCAAATACTTCCTTTCTATAACAGTCAATGGTGGGTTGGGGAGCAGAGATGGTGATCTGGGAAGAGGCATAGAGGGGAGGGTAGGGGTTGACAAGAGCTTTCTGGTTTGCTAGAAACATAAGTTATTTCATCCAAGCGGATTCCAAATCCTTCGAGTAAGCACTATAGAGTGTGTGTTCCAAATTGCAGATCAGGGGGCCTTCATATCTAGTAAAGTAGGAAAAATGGATTATTAGGAACATTAATCACCCCTCCTTCGCTTTCCATTCAATTTCTCTCCAAAAATGAGACCCCTAGCTGTTAAAAATCCTGTGTTGTGGTACTTTTAGAAGTACACTTGTTGTTTTCCTTTCCATCACCCAACCAAGAAAAATGGAAAGTAAATTTAACTCTCTCAAACAGTTAAAATCCTTGAGAGCCTAATTCTTTATGGTTCTTACACAATTTCATTCTGTTCACACTCTGCAAAGCAGGAAATAGATTTTTGCTTTAAGGCATTTCATTTTTGTCAAATCATCATTCTTTTAATGCTTGTTGTACACAGTCCCAGCAAGATGTTATAAGAGCATGCTATTTGTATTGAAGATTTGGCTTCCTCATTCTGAATCACAGATGAAATTTATTTTCCTCTAATTGCTTCTGTTTGTCATATGTCAACAGAACATATGCAAGCAAGTATATACCCATCATTGCGAGTGTTAGTGAACATCAGCCACCTACCTGGCCCTCTTATTTCATGGATATCAATGTGTTAGCCTTCTTGGTTCCAGCTGGTATTGTTGTAAGTATTATAAGTACTTGCCGTAATTTTTATGCCAAGTCTTCCTTTTTTCTTAAACTTTTTTTACCAATTAATTTGTAAGTTAACATGCATTTCATAGTTGTGTGCATCTATCTTTCTGTGAGAGAAACTACTATGAAATGAATTATATTTTTATATAGTGCACGTGAGGTATTATGACTTTTTAACTTAATCATGTTAATTGTGCATGCAGGTGTATTATGACTTTTTATCTTTTCAAATCTAATAATTGTTGCATTTACTCACTGCTCCAATGGTCCTCTCAATCTTGTATTCTGCGAATAAATCAATGAATACAAATGATTACACCTACTTTTATTTTGTCTATCGTTTGCTAGGAAAGGAACGTTTTGGATATCTAAGTTTAAACATTTACGTAAAGACTACCTCGAACTCCATGAACACCTTTGTGCACAAACTTTACTACCCTACTTGATGTGGCACAATCTCCACTGAATTGTGTGACTTCTTAGAAATACAAGGCTGGATGGAGATTGTGTCACATAAGTGGCATGAAGTTTATGCACCGTAGCACTACTGATTATTATAGGATCGACCATGCAAAAGGACCATGCATGTGGGTGTGTAGGTTTGTTACATCTTACTATCAAACACCTCCCTCCACCCTCCTTCCTGAAAAGGTCCAACTAGTCAGTGCCTGTTGAAGCAGCCAAGGTTGTAGGTAGGTACTAGGTGCTACTAAACGTCCAAAATTGATTGCATGACGGAAGTTGTATGGTTTTTTTTTTTCTAGTAGCAAAACTATGCCATATATTTGTGAGTCCTACTTTTCTTAAATTATATTGCTGTAGGCTATCTCAATATCAGAGTTATAAACTATAGTCAGATAGGAGACTGAATAAATTAATTGATTAAGAGCAATAACGAACGGAAAAAATATTTGATAACCAATAGGTTGATAAATCCAACACAGAATCAACAGTATATTGTGGAATAAGAACCATACTGGGATATCCTTGTAACTTAATCTGTACACTTTAAGGAGATTATTGATACTTACATTCTAAAGAAATTATGACTACACATCAGAATCATATTGGCCAGGAAAATATCCAAAATTTCATATAGGCTGCTGAGCATATTAAAACTATACCATCAATACAAAAAATGTAATGTTAAATGCTACTAGCTAAGTTCAAGTCACAATGAAAACAGAATATATAAATTTTGATCATCATCATCTTCGAATGGAGATCTTTATGTGGTCCTGCATTATCATTCATCAGAATTAGAACCTGAGTTGGCATGGTTTAGTTTGTTTTTGCAGTTGAATTACCATATCTTGGATCTAGATTACAGGATGTATCCTCAAATTAGATGCCTGGTTGTTAAACCCAATACTGCTACTGAAGCCAATTCTTTGAGCTGTACCGGTGTACAACAAGCAATAAAGCACATTTTGTCTGTACAAATTTGTGAATTTAGTTCTGACGAGACTGTTACACAGGGTAGGGAGGTTTTCTGTATTCGTATGGAACCTAGGTGGAAAGCTGCTAACCCTTCATAGCTACCGCTATGTCATAGAATACTATCTGTAAAACAATGAGAATCCAGACCCTTGATAAGCTTTATAATAGTTCTGTCATTTTTGGCTGGCTGTTGACCTCCCATACTAAGTGTTGTACTGTGCTACTTGAACTACATTGAACAACATGTACACATTGCATTATCCTTACAGTGACTGGCTGATCAACATCATATGCTTTTGCAGGCGTGCTTTCTACCACTATCAGATGCCAGTTTGTTTGTTATTCTTTACATTGTGACATCAGTGTATTTTTCTGGAGTCATGGTAAGAATAGCTAATAAATTTGTATTTATTCTGACTGCTCTGTTATCATCTTCTTAATTATATGTTCTAAATGGTTTATTAGGTGCGCCTTATGCTTGTATTAGCTCCGGCTGCTTGCATCATGTCTGGAATTGCTCTTTCTGACGCTTTTGCTGTCCTTACACGATCAATTAAATTTCAACTGCCTAAATTAGTAGAGGAACCCAATTCCGGTGTAAGTTTTTGTTTTTATTCTGCTTTCTAGTTTAGCTGCGGTATTTCTTGAACTTGATGTGCTATATGCCAGCTTAATTTAGCACTCTGACTTAAATATGTTTTAAGGCAGGGGATTCTACTGCTGAGAGCTCTGTAACACAAAATGATAGAGTCACGGTGGATAAGCAAATTGCTGCTAGTAAATCGGAAGATGTCTCAAAAGATCGGCCATCAAAGAAAAACCGGAGAAAAGAAAAGGAGAAGGAAAAGGAAAAAGAAACTGTGGAAAAGGCTCGTAAGAAATCTTCTAATGAAAACAAACTTCTTGTTTTGCCTCTTGGAGCATCTGCTATTGCGATTCTTCTTCTGATAGCACTTGGGGGTTTCTATGTGGTATATCTTCTTGTTCCAATTTATCAAATATAATTAACTATGGTTCTGTTCTTTTGGTTTTATTTTCAAATTTTGTTAAGAACTTAGACCTTTAAAACTTTTAAATCATAGCTTTTGAAGAACAAACACTTCTATTTTGAAGCAATATTATTTTTAGGACTAGGCCTGTAAGCCACACACACAATAGGGGATTGGCGCGAGCGGGATTTGAATACCTGTCCTCTTGCCTACTAGCATAGAGGCTTACATCTAGACCTTAGTGGCACTTGCATTTTGAAGCGATATTGTGTCAAGACATTTGTGTGCAGTATCATGTTAGATGCTTGTGTCGGGCACATGTATCCCCACTCAACACTGGTTATTCAAGTGTAGTTTGTAAGAAAAATATCTTGTGTCTGTGGGTTATCAGCATGTCCATGTTTGTCCATGGTGGTTTATCTTTGTTTGTGCATCATAGACCATAGCTCTTGAGCCCAATTTGAGTCAAGATACCTCTAACTGTACTTATTTGAGCTTTGATTATATGGTTATTCTGAAAATGAGGGGGGGGGGGGGGGGAATTTGTTTGCTCTATTTGCATTAACTCTTCTTTAATCTTTACCAACGGTTGTTTTTTTCTCAAAACGTCTACTTTTGTAGTTTCGAAACTTTAGTCTGTTTTACCATTTGTTTACTAGACGACTGTTAGTTTTTTTTCTTTCCCTATTTGCAATTATCAAGAATGCCTCTCCTTGCTGCTCTTTATTTTATCTTCCCCTAAATTGACAAGGTTGATTTGCTTGGCCATAGTCCTCTCATTTATTAATCTTTTAATATTGCAATATCGTTGTTTTATAAACCCGTTAGAAATAAAAATAAATTGATGCATCCTTTTGCTTCATGTATACTGTTGAGATGGATATTTGTAGCAGACAAGCTTGCAATGTTTTGAATGCTATTGAAGACTCACTGTGGCAGGGATGTGTTATTATTTCTAGAATACTAAAAAATGGATCAAACTTGGACCAAATGAAAATGAAATTAAATAAAAAATGTGTTTAAGGTTTGTAAAGCTGATTGAGATAATGTGACCATTCTAGATCTAGATAATTGACAATTTCTAAGTTATACTTTCAGAAAACTCCTGCTTATGTTTTAAAAACAAGTCTGAGCAGACTAGAATCTGGTTTTGATTCGCGGGTGCCGGTTTGAAAGATCGAAGGATGAAGATTATGACATTATCATGCTTATGGGGGAAAAAGTTTATCCTGTGATATTACATATTATCACCTTTCATACGTGCATAAATTTGTGAAGTTCATTTAGATATTATATTCCTTTGCAGGTTCATAGTGTATGGGCAGCAGCAGAAGCTTATTCTGCTCCTTCAATTGTTCTAACATCTCACTCACATGATGGGTTGCATGTATTTGATGATTTTCGTGAAGCTTACGCATGGCTAAGCCATAATACTGATGTAGATGATAAGGTGAGTGGCCTCATTTCATTTTGAGTTTTTGCTCTGTTTTTAAATCTATTTTTAATTTCCAAATCATTTGTAATTCCAACTTTAATTAGAAGTAGGTACATGTTTCTCTCCTTTAAAAAAGAAATTTTTGTTTGCTATAACTTTGCATGTCAATGTGATTATCATACTGTTCGGATGTATCATACAAGAAAAATATTGTCATATCCACAATTTTATATACAATGTGCAGTATATATCTGTACTTGATCTAGAAGCTCTATTGTATTTTTGTGGAAACCGAATGGTGTATCTGATCCAGGCCCTTCAGTTCTGTTCATGCTCTGGGCATTCGAATGGTCATAGTTGTAAATGGGGAAATATTAGGCCATCTATTGTTTGTCCCCCATGTAGACAATTTTAATTTATGATCATATTTGCTTCCTGACTTTGATATGTGGATGTGCATATAGGGAAATCTCTCTCTCTCTCTCTCTCTCTCACACACACACACACACACACACACACACACACACACACATATATTAACCCTAGAGATGGTTGTGCACATGCAAATTTTTGAGAGTACACATTTATGCATGCATATATCTCTACTATTATAGCTTGGGAAGCAGTGTGTTTGTGTGGCTGTCTGTATGGTTGTGTGGTCTCCTTCTAATTTTTGGCAGGCATTGTATTTGTATTTTGCTTTCCTTTCTATTTTTTCTTTTTAGCCAATTCTATGCAAAATTGGAAATTGATGTTCATGTTTATGCATCAAGAGAAGGTGAATGAGACTTTTAATGGTTTCTTGTAAATCCTAAACACAAGCAACCACTGAAAAGCCTCGTTCACCCTCCAATATATATTGAAGCTAGAAAATTGGTGGACAAAGTATCCCAAGTGTTCATATGCTTTGACCTATATTTTTCACTGAAAGGTGAAGCTAAAAAAAGGCTCGCTAGGCAGTAAGAGAAACTCGATTAATTCATAGCTGTTTAGCCATAAAGTGTATTGTATTGGTTGAAAGCGTCTTTGTATACGTTGAGTACATCCATGTCTGAAGCTAATGCTATAGTCCATTTTCTGTAAGGTCCCTTAATATCAACAGCTTGAACCATGGTTTATGTTTCAGAAGCTTACGCTTCTAAAGATTAACAGCAGTATTCTCATCATAAGTTTCTCTGTGTATGTGTATGTGTGTGCTTGCATGTGTATCATGGATAGGTGTCTCCTCAAAAGTTAAGTACTTTAAAACTTGGGAACATGACAATACATAGTAAGAAGATCGTCGTTATTATATTTACAGGTGGCATCTTGGTGGGATTATGGTTACCAAACAACAGCGATGGCTAATCGTACTGTCATAGTAGATAATAATACCTGGAACAATACCCATATTGCAACTGTTGGCACTGCCATGTCCTCCCCTGAAAAGGCAGCTTGGGAGATTTTCAACTCATTGGATGTCAAATATGTTCTTGTAGTCTTCGGAGGTGAGGACACTTGTGCATAATAATCGTAATTGTGGCTCATAATTTTAGTTTGATTTTGCAACTTTGAAAGCCATTCTTTTGATGCTCAGGTCTTGTTGGCTACCCAAGTGATGATATTAATAAGTTCCTGTGGATGGTTCGAATTGGAGGTGGAGTATTTCCCCACATAAAGGAGCCTGATTATCTTGTGAGTGTTTATGTTGTTAAATTTCACCCTAAATGAATTTTAATTATTCTTGTGGTGTTTACCAATTTGCCTGATTTTAAGTAGTCTCTTTTAATGTGTGTAAATTGGAAATTTGTCTTCCTCCATTTCAGTATTTATGGCGGCTTGTATGTGCATGCCTTTGCATGACTTTCATTTTCAATATAAGTTAGGGACTATTGTTTCTCTACCTATTTACAAACCAACTATCTTTTATGTCCACTTAGTTTCAAGATTGTGGATATACCCTTCTGAATTCGTACTATTCCATACCCTGATGTAGGCAAATTAGGACAAAAATTGAATAGATAAGATGTATCGGATTTTGAAGATCTTATTGGTGTGATACTGGGCTTAATATTGTTGAAATTATCTGAGTGGTTCTATTTAACTGTATCAAAACAATCGTCTATCTATAATTTGAAATTAAGTGGTCATATAACGATATAAACACTAGTTTGTTTCAAATGTAGTGTTGGTTAAACAATTCTCCTCATACTGAGCACTGGCGAAAGAGTATATATCTATATAATAAAACACAAAGAAAGCTATCAAGTGGCTCTCCTTCAATCCCCCCAAAATTAAAGGCCGAGATCTAACCTCACAAAACACATTTTCCCCCTAAAACTCAAATTCAAATTCCTCCAAAACAACTCATTTATTTATTTAATTATTTCTCTCTCTCTCTCTCTCTCTCTATATATATATATACTACTATTATACACGTGCTGTGCACGTGGAGGAAATTTTGGGGGGGGGGGAATGAAAAGGGCAAAAAAAAAAATTACCTGCACGTGCGCTGCACGGGTTGGGTTACGGACAAAGGCCTTCTCCCATTATAGTAGTAGATATATATATATATCTATATATATATATATATATATATATATATATATATATATATATAGGGTAAAAGGGATATGAGCAACTTGCTCATGTAGTACATGAGCAATTGATTATGTGGCATGCATGTGATACATTGGACAACTAACCCTTTTAAGAATTTTTCAATCACATGTATGCCACATCATCAATTGCTTATTTACTAAATGAGCAAGTTGCTCATACCCATTTTCCCCATATATATATATATATATATATATATATATATGGAAATATGGACTTTTATACCCCAATTTATAATTATTTTTCACCATATACTAATGGAAACATGAACTTTTATTTACAACTAATTATTGTCATACTATTCAAACTTCAGCTACATAATTGTTGCTTTTCATATGCTGTATCGTTCTGAAGACGTGCCGTAGGCATGTGGCCACGGGCAAATCTAGTATCCTTACAAATCTTAATAATTTGTTTTTTTCATACCCCATTGATTATTAGCGAGATGGTCAGTATCGGATTGACTCGCAAGCAACACCAACAATGCTGAACTGCCTTATGTACAAGCTCTCCTATTACAGGTTCTTAGATTCTTGTCCTCCGTATTTTCCCTGCTCGAGTAATTGCTTGCCACAAACTGAATATTCTAATACTTTTTTCTTCCCCTTCTCATAGGTTTGTGGAGACCGATGGGAATGGATTTGATAGAGTAAGGAGAACAGAAATTGGCAAGAAACATTTCAAACTAACCCATTTCGAGGAGGTGGATTATTTTTCTTCTTTTGTCTTGGCTCCTATTAATCTCCTATTAATTTTATTTGGGGTACTTAGTTAAGCCTATGTTATTTCGTTACTTCTGTTAAAAAAACGAAAAATATCCTTGAGTGTGAAATTAGCTTGAATGTAAATCATTTACTTCATTCTTGGAGTGCGTTTAACTTGTCGTAAGTGCAGGTTTTCACCACACACCATTGGATGGTTCGAATTTATAAATTGAAGCCCCCAAGGAACAGGGTCCGTGGGAAATTAAAGAAAACAAAATCGGTATGTTCAATAATAATGCACCATTGGCTCTTTTATCAACCTGCTAGGGGTGTAATTTGTCATCGACTCATTTCTCTTTGCAGAATTCTAAAGCTTCTACGAGCAGTTTAAACAGAGACGGTACAAGAAAAAATCCATGGCAATGAATCTTGTTCTCCTGAATTTTTCTTCAAAATCACGACATATGTTGTCTATCTGAATGTTGATTTCTTAGTCAGTTTTAGCAAATATGTATCGATATCAATATACTTAGGCCCCTAGTTTGGTTTACGACCACAAGAGGTGTGCATTTGTCATTAAAATTTTGAGAAGATATAGACAGAACTGTGTAACCAAATAACCAATTGACCAGATAGCATTTATTTATTTTAAACTTTTTAAAACCAAGAATTTATACTTCCAACTTTTCTATGCTTCTACCAGGGGTGTATTGGATTGGAATTTGAAAAGAATTTAAAAGAATTGAGAATCTTAGTATTTAAGGGATTTATGGGGAATTCATCTTAAACTTTGACTGGGATTTATAAGGATTTTAAAATAGTTTGATGAAATTCTTATTATAAATTTGATGGAATTCGAAGAAATTTGATGACAATTGAACTTTAATAGACGTTATAATTAGTTTATTTCCTACACAAGATTGTCATTCTCATAAGAGTAGTACGAATAAACATCGAGGCACCTTGCAAGTCATTGACATAAATTATCACATGGATAACCTATTAACTGTTGAAAACCAAATATGTTCATTATCAACTGAAATTATAAATGTATCAAAAGAAAAACCAACAAATTTAGTAATGTAAAAGCATATATATAGTCACTTAGAAAGATTTGAATTGATGTTCGGTAATCTCTTTGCTCATCTTTGACTCTCATCAGCCATTGCATTTGTCCACATATCTGATGCTGTACTAGCTCTTTACTGATTTGCTTCCTCTCGTTGTTAAAACATCTGTTCGTACTTTTGAATCATGAGCTGAAACCTTCCCATCCACTAAGAACATATATGAATTCCAAATCAAAGTCACAAGCAGCTAATACATTTTGAGATGTTTTTCCATGATGATCACGAAAGCTACTCGCTTCAGGTTCTGTCACCATTGCTGGTATATGTGTGCCATCCATAGCTCCAATGCAATCCTAATTATATACAAAATGAGTATAATAACCATAGTAACATCATCAACAATACTTACAACAATTATAATTGAAATGTTTTTGTTGTGTCAGAAAAGCTATCAGTATCATTGAGAAAGCAAGCTCTCAACTGAAGGTTTCGTTACTGTTGACTCAATTTTACAATCTAAGTGTTTACAATATTATAATTTGTCAATTAAGGTCGAAGACAATGTCACCGATCAAGTTCAAACTTCTACATTTTGATTTCATTTTCAGTACTATTATTCAATGATTGAAACTCTTTGATAAGAATATTAGGAGCTCAAATTTTCTAATTTTCTTAGTCTTTTTTATTCATGTGAATGAAATGAAATGAAAGGAAGGATTGAAATTCATCTTCTATTAACAAGCACTTCTATCCTGCACTCTCAAGTGAAAATAAATTGGCTTGGCAGCATTCTGGACTCATTTGGATTGTGGAATGCCTAACTATGCCTAACTACATACTAATGAAAACTACATATAGACTCATATAGATTGTTCTTCATGCACAGCGTAACCGAAATAATTTCAAGTCGTGATGGAGTATCTGTAACATCTCTGTTAACATCGGATGAAATCTTGTTTCGAGCAAAAGATGTCACCTACTACTCCATTTCACTAAAAAAAGAATCAGTAAATTAAATTAGGCTGCACCAAGTGAATACATGAATTGCATAATTAAATGTTTCAGAAACAAACACAGGCAGATAGATAAAATTTCCCAGGACTTGTCAGGTATGTAACTTGTGTTAGTTGTAGTTTATTTGGATTTGTTCTAGAATCCATGTTTGTAACATCGTAGATGTAAAATGTGAATCAGTTACAATGTTTTTGCTGTAAAATAAAATTTATCATAGCAGAAAGGTATTCAACGGTTAGTTGAAGTGTGGTTGATATTTTTCGAGGAAGCCAACGAAAGCCCATCATAGAGTGAGCAGGTCCACATAATTTAAGTTCTTGTTCTCAATACAAAGACCTGTCATCATCTTCTATTTCTGTGTCCTGAAACAGATGTTCTTGAATCAATCATTTAGCTAGTTGTAGACACATTGCAGATACTGCAGAAACTGTAACTTGAAGCTATCAACGAATATTCAGATAAAGGAGGTTGGTTAATTAGAAGGTAAAATTATAAAGAACCTGATATGCAATAAGAAGTCTAAAAAATTACTGTGAAGAATGGACCTATAAGCCCAGCACCTGCAACACAGTCATTCAAAAAAATGAAGTCAAATCTGACATTGATTGCTGCAATTTGCAGTGGGGATACAATGTTTACAACATATCGCTCTTTGTCAAAACCCCCAAGACCTCCTCCGGTTTTCTAAACTAAATTCACTACTCTTTTGTTTCAATTAAAGAATGATAGAATTTGATTAGACGGCAATATGTATTTACATTTAGTATAGTACCTCTGTTGTACAGAAACTGGGAGATAGCTCTGGAGATAAATGACAATATTATGCCACACAATTCTAGCACTCTTCGGTCTGAATCAATGGCTATGAAGAGTAAAATATTCACCCCAAGCTATCACATTTCAATACTTACTTCAGTTGAGAGCAAGGCAGCAAGGGGTCGACGGCCTGGGTGAGGGCCGCGCTCGGGGCTGACGGCGAGCGGGGGCATCGTCGACGGGGCGTCGACCGGCGGGGCTCGACGATAGGGAGAGGAGGAGCAGATGGAGCAGAGGGTTTGGGCAAGGCTTCTGTTGACGACAAACGGGGATGGAGGACAGGGTCGAGGTTGGGTGGTACGCGTCGGGGGGGGGGGGGGGGGGGGGGTAGCGACGGGGTCGCCAGAGGTGGGGGGTGGCCGGAGCTGGTCGGGGAAGAGGGTGGAGAAGATGAACAGTAACTGACAATCAATACCTTCTTGTGAAGGGTGGATGCAACTGTGGGGAATGAAGAACGTCCAGAGAGAATCACAAATGGCTTGAAAGTTTCTACGGAGAATGTGAGAATTGAAAGGCTTTTGGTATTTATACCTCAAACCCTAAATTAATTCCATCTAAATCCTCAAATTTCTCAATTCTACCAATATCAATAACTTTTTGAATACACTGAGAATTGGATGTGGTCATTTAAAATCTCAATTGAATACACCGAGAATTGAATAGAATCACTTAAAGTCTCAATTGAATGCACTGTGATTTTTATAAACTCCTTTATAATCCTAATTGAATACACTAGGATTTTCACATTCTTTTAAATTCTTTTAAATTCTTTTCAAATTCCAATCCAATACACCCATGTAAATTAACATGAGCATGATTCCTTTTGCATTCGTATTATTATTTATGGACTTATAGCTTATCTTCTCAAGTCACATGCATTGTACTGTTACTATTTACGAGTATGTACTATTAGTTACTTGAGGGAAAGGCAATGTGGTTCAAGTGGAGTGGTGGATGATAGTTTAAAATAAAGATTAATGACCTATTGGCACCCAAAGTTAGTGATAATTATCTACACACAGCTAAAGTAAAAATAATATCCCAATAGTACTCAAACTTTTATCATTTGGACCTGAAGGCCCCTGTCATCAATTTATCGGTTAAGTTAGTGGAATATTCTCTGAATATTCTTCTTAACAGATTTAAACCCGTTAAGAAACATGTTAAATTATAAAAATGTTTTCAACTATCCAAAACCAAACTCATTAACCCTATCCAAATTCGAAACCCATCTTCTTCTCCTCTACCCGAAAACCCACCAACGAAACCCATCGTCTTCTTCTCTTCATCTTTTTCTTATTCTCTTCTTCATCCTCATCTTCTACTTCTCCTCTACCCCAAAACCCTCACCTCTACCTAAAAACCCATCACTGAAACTCAATTTCCTTTTCTCTTAATCCCCGAAAACCCTCTCCATCTTCTTTTTCTGTAACCTCCATTCCTGTAAATACGTATTTTCTGAATGTTTTCTGTATTTCGATATTATAAATTCATTATTTGTAGAAATCGATTTGGATTTTATATTAAAGTGTTTTTCTAATCGAAAATTTATTCATTTCAAATAACGATGTGTTTTGATCTTATTTTCTAGATCTTATTGATCAACAATTTGTATTTGAGTCCAAATTATATATATATATATATATTGGGTCTTTTTAATAAATTGTTAAACCCGAATAATTATTTTATTGTATGATTTTATTATTTTTATAATTATAACTATTAATCGTTATTCCTTGATTATTTAATTAAAGTACATTTAACGAATTATTTTGTTTTCGTACTTGATCTGATTTTCGTGGTGAATTCTAATTTAATTTCAAGCCAACTTATATTGTTTTCATTTGTATTATTTTTCTATTTATTTGGATTTCAATTTTTGTTCATGAAGTTCTTTGTTCTTTTGATTGAGCTTTTATTGTCGATCCTATTGTTCTCTTATTTATTGTGGGTGTTTTTATTTGAACCCTATTGATTTGGATCTACATCTTATTGAATCCTAAAACTCAATTTCATTTGTTCTTGACCTAAATCCACTTTTATTGGATCCTAAACCACATAAACCACTAACCCAGTACCCTAATTGTATCCTATAAATGCAACTCTGATGCAAACCCTAATTTTGCACATAAATCAAAACCCTAGCAGCCTATCCTCTCTCCTCTCTCCTCCCGTTCTCTCCCTCCCGATTTGTTTCCCGCCAAAACCCCAACCCAAATTCTGTTCATTTTCTCCGGCTATCCCCTCTCCTCCGGCGACCTCCTGAGCGCCGTCCTCCTCGTCGATGACCCTTCTCGATGCTTAGCACACGAAAACCCCACCCCGACTACCTGTTTCAGCCAACAGTAGCCAAACCCCCAACCTGTGCTCCCTTTCCCGATCGCCTGCACACCTCGCGCCGCCCTCGCCCTGGTTCTGCTCGACGCCACCGCCTGCGATGCCTCCCCTGCCGTCGCCTGCGACCACCGACGTTAGCCAGCCATTGCCCTCTTTTGCTGTTCAGTTGCTTGAGTCTCTGTGCTGTGTTGCTTTGGGTCCTTTTGCACGTAGTTTATACATGCTATTTTGTGAATTTGCTAGTTCGTGGGTTTGTTGCTTCGGGATTCTCATCCCGTTATTCTTGGTTTTCGTTCTCACCGTTTATAAGGCAAGTAACTTGTATTAAATTCCTTTGCATATACAAGAACAAAATACCGCTTGTAGTGTGTTGGGTTCTAGAGACAATTCGTGTGTGAAACTCCTTGTTGATGAAGGGTTTCGAGCACATAAACGCAGCGGAATAAGCGTGAAAAATAAATAAAAATCGAAACCCTCCGCAGGATCCATGCAAAAACACAAGATTTAATTCGGAGATTAAGAATAAATACCTTAAGAAGCTTTAACAATTTAATAAGGGAGAATTAAAGAGGTCCAAGCTTCTTGAATCACCACGCATCCCGCTCTCGCAATCTACGCTCTACCGGTATCCACACGAACGCTTGATCTTTGAAGGAGCGATGTACTAGCATCCGAAAACCAACTTCTCTCTATCTCCATCTTCATCTCTCAAACGGCTAGGGTTTTTCTCTTGAACCTCTAACCCTAATTTTCAGAGTTTAAGATGTTTATATAGAGAGAAAAATCTGTTTTCTAAAGCCCAATCCCATTGGGCTTTTATTAAAATTAGATTTCTTAATTAAATAATTAATTAAGTCAAACTTAATTAATATTCTAATATAATTCTAATTCTAATAATTAGTAAATTTGAAATTCTATTTAATTAATTAATTAAGTCTCACTTAATTAATATTATAAATAAAATCGAATTACTATTTAATTTAAATTCATAATTTAAATTAAATCTCCTTCAAGCGTTCTTGTGTGTGACCCTGTAGGTTATTATTACGTTGGCAATAATTTTATTATTCAATAAAATTATAAACAATGAGCGGCATCTAGTAATACATCATTGCTACCCAAGTAATAATAATAAATCGGTGATTCGATTAAACCTTTCGTGACTAATGTTCCATGTAATATAATCATTTTAACCTTGATATTATAGATTAAACTTGAGGCATGGTTTGTGTCATCCTCTTCATAATTTAATCTTTATTTTCTTGATCGATGAGTAGACTATTCAAACAAATCAATATTTGAGCATGGCCATGCATTTCATAGTCTCACTCAAACAAGAGGCCAATAATATCACTCCTATAGATAGGAGGGTTAAATTCCATCTAGATCATTCATATCTCTCACATGATTCATAATATACCCAACAACCATCTTTATCATTACCCAGTTAAAGATAACTTTTGATGAAATCAAAGTATATTAATTCTCATGTAGAACTATAATGATTTCAGGTCTAAGGATCATTACACCATTATCACTGTGAGATTTCTTATGACACTATTTATAATCTTCCATGTAGAATCTCACGGTGGGTCAGTCCAGTACACTGTACTCTTACATGTACCTATGCATTGACTTTAGCATCTCTATACTAATGACCAATGAGATATGGTCATCAGTCAATCAACATACTAGTCTCGATGTATTATTATTGTCCTTATAATAATAATACTCGACTAGGGACATTTAATAATATGATACTCTTAACATATATAATCTCATGTTCAAATCTCATATTTGAATCTATATAATTTGTATCATATTCTAAGGACATTTATTATGCTAACATTTATAACGCAGTAAATAAAGACATAATAAACTTATATTTTAATAATCACTAAAACATAATGACATAATAGCATTTCCAAAACTCTAATGTATTGTCTCTAGGGCACCTACACTAACAATCTCCCACTTGCACTAGAGCCAATCATCATGTATCCAATACCCATTGGACTAGTGTGACATTAAAGCTTTTACTGCGATAAAGGCTTTTGTCCGTGGGTCTGCAAAATTATCATTTATATGCACTTTACATATATTCATTGTAGAATCATGTACTATCTCTTGTTGTGAACCATTCCAACTTATAGCATCTCTATTTGGACAAAAACACAAAACCAAACTTAGACATTACATTGTCCTTGTCTATCTAAAACTAGTACCAGTGTAACATTTTACTACTAGTTTCTCATTTTCTCCATACACCAAGAATGTTCTTCAGTCTTGTACTTAAGAATATTCTTGACCGCTGTACAGTGACCTTCACATGGATTAGACTGGTATCTGTTCGTCATGCTAAAAGCATACGACACATCAGGACAAGTACATTTCATTGTACACATGATAGATCCAAATCTTACTCATGTAATCCGTATCATCTAATGATTGAAAACAATTTTTCACTTGAGATCGGTATCTCATGAGACATGGGGACGAATCCCCTTTAGTATCTTGCATCCTAAAATGATGCAGAACTTTATCAATGTATGTACTCTGACTTAGATCGATCAATCTTCCTGATCTATCTCAATAGATTTTGATCCCTAATATGTGGGTCGCATCATCTAAGTCCTATATAGAGAAACTATTTCTCAACCAAGTCTTAACAGTCTGTAGAGAAGAAATGTCATTCCTATATCATCAACATAAAATACTAGGAATGCCATATGGCTCCCACTAACCTTCTTGTAAACACACGGTTCATCTTCATTTTGAATAAAGCCAAACTCTTTGACTGTCTCATCAAAGTGAACATTCCATCTTCTTGAGGCCCGCTTAAGTCCATAAATGGATCAGTGCAGCTCACATATCTTTCTAGCATCCTTTGGATTGACAAAACCTTCAGGCTGTGTCACGTACACATCCTTATCAAGGCTTCCATTAAGGAAGGCTATCTTGACATCCATCTGCCAGATTTCATAGTCATAATAAGCTGCTATTGCAAGCAAAATCTAATGGATTTGACCATTGGCACTGGTGGAAAAAGTTTCATCATAGTCAATACCATAAATTTGTTTGAAACCTTTATTTTAACCAGACTAGCTTTATAGGTCTGTACATTACCTTCCATGTCGGTTTTTCTTCTAAAAAACCCATTTGTACCTTTTAGGTTTTACCCCTTAAGGTGGATCAACCAAAGTCCATACTTGGTTATCATACATGGAATCCATTTCAGATTTCATGGCTTCAAGCCATCTCTTAGAGTCTGGACTGTTCATAGCATCCTTGTAGGTGAGGGGCTCATCTTAATCTATGAGCATCAAATCACCATTACGAGTTAAGAGAAATCCATAATATCTCTCAAACTCATGGTGAATCCTACTAGATCTACGGACAACCTGTGTTTCTTGAGCAATATTACCATCATCATTAATTTGAATATCCTGCTCATGTTCCACTTCTGGTTCAACGTTATCTTATGGTTCTCGAGTTTCATCGAGATCTATTTTCCTCCCACTATTTCTTTTGGAGACCAGTTCTCGTTCTAGAAACACAGCAGTTCGAGAAACAACCACTTTGTTCTCTGTAGGATTATAGAAGTAATGTCCCTTAGTTTTCTTTGGGTACCCCACAAAATAACACTTATCTGATTATGGTCCAAGCTTATCAGAGATCAGACGTTTCACAAACGCTTCACATCTCCATACTTTCATAAAAGACATGCTTTGACGTTTCTCAGTCCATATCTCATATGGTGTCTTTTGAACCAATTTAGTATGAACACGGTTAAGTGTATATGCAGCCATTTCCAAGGTATAACCTCATAAATTTATTGGAAGATTAGCATGACTCGTCATCAATCGTACCATGTCCAACAAGGTGCGATTTCTCCTCTTGACACACCATGTCATTGTGGTGTTCCAAGTGGAGTTAGTTGTGATACAATACCACACTCTTTAAAATCCAAGGCTTAATTACTAATCTCTTTGATCAAATCTTAGAGCTTTTATATTTTCGCCTAGTTGCTTTTCTACTTCATTCTTTATTCTTTGAACTTTTCAAAAGATTCAGATTTGTTCTTCAAAAGTTACACAAATCCATACCTACTGAAATCATCAGTGAATTTAATGAAGTAGTAATAGCCACCTCTTGCCATCGAACGCATGAGACCACATACATCATTATGTATTATTCTAATCGTTTGGTAGCCCTTTTACGTATACAATAAAAGGGGCATCATTCATCGTTCCAAGTAAACAAGGTTAGCAACATCGTATGATTCAAAATCAAACTTATCCTTAGTTCATCTTAATGAAATTTGGATATGCGCTTCTTATTTAAATGGCATATGCAATAAAGCCAGAGATATATTTAATTTGAGTCATTTTAGAACGTCTAAATTATTAACTAATTGTGCAACATTATAAGTTTTATCATCGAAATAGAATGAACAACTATTGTTATTTAATTAAAATGAAAAAACCTTTCTTGTCCAAACAAGAAATCATATAATGTCTCTACTTATTGTAGGCACGCAAGAACAATTATCAAGTTCTAAAATTTGCCTTGTGGGCAAATTAAGTAACGAGTTCATCTAACCAGAGCAACAACCTTTGCTCCAAATTAAACTCGATACTTGAAGCTTGACCCTTATCGGTCTTCTTCATTTTTCATATCTTCCAATAAAATATGACAGTTCAACTTCTAGTGTCTCGGTTTTCCACAGAAGCGACAATCGTCTCTTTAGCAACACCTAAGTGGGTGTTCTAGTCTATCTCATTCATCTTACTGTTCATAACATAATGAGAATAGCTATTGTTCAAAGATTTCAATATAACTCATCATCTTTCAAACATGTGGTCCAACCGAATCTCACTCTCCCTTCTTATAATTATAGAGTGCTTAGTTATTGTCAAATCTTTCTTGATAAACAATCCCTCAAAACATCTTTTGAAGGTACTCTATCATCTCATATGCATCCATATGCTTAGCACTTACAAGCATGAGACATGAAACATCAGTCGCATCATTAATTTGCTTCAAATAAGCATATTATTCAGCATATGTTACATTCTCATCTAAAGGAGTAGGGGAGGGATATGAATGACATAGAGCTTTTGCATTACATGAGGACGATCCTCAAGTTCCTATGTCAGACAAGGAAGTTAGTTCTTGTCATATTGTCCTTCTCAAGGACTGATCGCATAGAGAAGTTGTTTGTGTTATTTATCATTTGATATCTACAATATTAAATTGCATAAAATGAACTAGATTGCATCTATTAATTATTATGTTCAAGTGATTATGGTACATTCATCTAATATACCTCCCACTATTTTGATCAAATTAATAGCCCTTACTATTAATTCGGAAAGCATTTATTATATATCTTTCTAGTGAGCCAAGATCCATATTTCATCATGTCTTGAGTCAGCGTTGGCCGAAACTCCCAAAACACAACTATTTAGGTAGATAACATTTGTCAATTATATCACGTATATAACTCTTAGATAGTTTGGTGAACAACCATTGCTCTAATTTATCTAATAAAATTTTCGCCAAACTCTATGCTTCTAAGTTCGCAATCCTATTGCGACGACTTAGTTAAGTTAGACCCAATGATTAACATGACGAGTATCACATTTACTCTTTCGCACCTAACCACGATTAAAAGGAGTGCTCTACTTTGGCAAATACACCCCTTATGATCTAGGCCTTGATGAGTGTTAATTCATTGGAAAGCATCTAGTTAACTTAATATTTTGATAAGGGGTTTACTTATAAACGATCATGATCCCATCATAAAGAGATTCTCAATTTTTCCTTGAACTAAATATTTCAAATCAAAATTCGTTGAATGAATGATTTCCAGATCAGAGGTTAACGCACAGACGGCATTATGGACACCCCCTTTCTAACAGATTCGTAATCGGTTGTTGACAAAATCATTCAATCGTGAACAATGAAAATCCACATTTAATTACCGTGTTTCATAAACACAAGAATCTCATGATCGTTTGTTTAAAATTCATCTTAAATCGTTACAGATTTTATCTTGTTAAGCATGCATGGCATGGGTGTCGTATCTAATACATATATCTTAATCTAATTAAGCATGCATCATTATCTCTACACATACATTGTATCACATACATTCATACATATGTAAAGTGCATAAAGTAAATGTGTTTGGTTATGGCCCATCCTATATGATCTTTCCAAGCTAATGGAAAAATCAAGGTCAATCTATGGGTAGTTTAAAATACTACACTATTACATGTCTTTATCTTCTTCATCTTCATCTTGTATCTCCTTCTTTGGAATGCTCATTGGTTTGCCTCCTTGCTTCCATGTCTTCATTGATCATTACATTGAATAATGGAAAAAAAATATTCTTATGAACTTACAAGAGGAACTCGAGTTACATTCGAGAATATAAATTACAAGAAATTGAAGACGACATGCAAGTCGTATTTAGAAACCAAACCATAAATCAAAACCACTAACCTATGGGTCTTAAGGCCATAACCATACACCATGCTCATATAACAATTAAGAATATCTCATATTTCATTATGTCATCATACCACATCATATTTGTCATGATCCAATCACAAAAATTAAATAGGGTAAAATCAGAAAATTGCAACCAAAATTCTGAAAACAGTAAATCGCAGTTTTCAGGTTCTAAACGGCGTCAAACGCCTTATATCCGCGTCGGTGACAAAGTCAGTATTGCTCAGTGACCCGATTCCAGTCAGAAAACATATTTTATTTGCGAAAATCGGACACTGGACATAGATTTCACCAAATCTGCTCATCTTTGTAGAAACCGTATCGTATACAATCTACGCAATAAGAACAAATATATAATATTCAAATAATATAATATATTATCTAATCATGTTATACCATATCATATTTCATCATGATCCAATCATAAAAATCATATAAGGCACAATTCAGAAAATTGAAATTAAATCTGAAAACATAAAATTGCATATTTCAGGCCCTAAACGGTGTCAAACGCCTTACAGACAAGTCGATGATAGCTTAAGCTATCAGTTTTGTTCAGACGCTCGTTTCCCTTTCCGAAAAGGTACTCATTTGCAAAAATCGGACACTAGAAATAGATTTCAGCAAATCTGCAGCAGCCTTTTCAGAATCCATATCGAATACGATTCTCGTAATTAGAACAAACATAAATCATATACATATCAGTATACATACAGATTATAAGATCATCATATGATCATCCCAATCATCATTAACTTACAGTTTATGCATATATATCAAAACTTAGCGCATCATACACTGACAATCACAAAGCATGCTCATATATATATCAAAACTGTAACAAATAAACGAATTAAAACGTTTTTGCAACTTGGCTCTGATACCATTGAAGGGTTTCGAGCACATAAACGCAGCGGAATAAGCGTGAAAAATAAATAAAAATCGAAACCCTCCGCAGGATCCATGCGAAAACACAAGATTTAATTCGGAGATTAAGAATAAATACCTTAAGAAGCTTTAACAATTTAATAAGGGAGAATTAAAGAGGTCCAAGCTTCTTGAATCACCACGCATCCCGCTCTCGCAATCTACGCTCTACCGGTATCCACACGAACGCTTGATCTTTGAAGGAGCGATGTACTAGCATCCGAAAACCAACTTCTCTCTATCTCCATCTTCATCTCTCAAACGGCTAGGGTTTTTCTCTTGAACCTCTAACCCTAATTTTCAGAGTTTAAGATGTTTATATAGAGAGAAAAATCTGTTTTCTAAAGCCCAATCCCATTGGGCTTTTATTAAAATTAGATTTCTTAATTAAATAATTAATTAAGTCAAACTTAATTAATATTCTAATATAATTCTAATTCTAATAATTAGTAAATTTGAAATTCTATTTAATTAATTAATTAAGTCTCACTTAATTAATATTATAAATAAAATCGAATTACTATTTAATTTAAATTCATAATTTAAATTAAATCTCCTTCAAGCGTTCTTGTGTGTGACCCTGTAGGTTATTATTACGTTGGCAATAATTTTATTATTCAATAAAATTATAAACAATGAGCGGCATCTAGTAATACATCATTGCTACCCAAGTAATAATAATAAATCGGTGATTCGATTAAACCTTTCGTGACTAATGTTCCATGTAATATAATCATTTTAACCTTGATATTATAGATTAAACTTGAGGCATGGTTTGTGTCATCCTCTTCATAATTTAATCTTTATTTTCTTGATCGATGAGTAGACTATTCAAACAAATCAATATTTGAGCATGGCCATGCATTTCATAGTCTCACTCAAACAAGAGGCCAATAATATCACTCCTATAGATAGGAGGGTTAAATTCCATCTAGATCATTCATATCTCTCACATGATTCATAATATACCCAACAACCATCTTTATCATTACCCAGTTAAAGATAACTTTTGATGAAATCAAAGTATATTAATTCTCATGTAGAACTATAATGATTTCAGGTCTAAGGATCATTACACCATTATCACTGTGAGATTTCTTATGACACTATTTATAATCTTCCATGTAGAATCTCACGATGGGTCAGTCCAGTACACTGTACTCTTACATGTACCTATGCATTGACTTTAGCATCTCTATACTAATGACCAATGAGATATGGTCATCAGTCAATCAACATACTAGTCTCGATGTATTATTATTGTCCTTATAATAATAATACTCGACTAGGAACATTTAAGAATATGATACTCTTAACATATATAATCTCATGTTCAAATCTCATATTTGAATCTATATAATTTGTATCATATTCTAAGGACATTTATTATGCTAACATTTATAACGCAGTAAATAAAGACATAATAAACTTATATTTTAATAATCACTAAAACATAATGACATAATAGCATTTCCAAAACTCTAATGTATTGTCTCTAGGGCACCTACACTAACAGTTGATATAGTCTCTATTGTGATGATTGACCATAGTTGCCTCACGACATATATGACATAAATTAACCTAGGATTGACCACTTTTGATGTATATGTTCATGCTATCTTGAGATATCTGTATTTGATGGGTTATTCATGTTATACTTGTCGAATACTTGTAAAATACCCTATACCATGTTGCTTGGACATCTAGTACACCATATTTCATGTTGTCATCCTATTGTTTCCCTATTGTTATTATCGTTAATCTAATGTCTCATATTTGTATATTGCATTGTATCGTTGCATTAATAAAATTGTTAACAAGGGGGGGTTTAAGGGAATGACTTGAGTAGTGAATGATATAGTGACTGTGTCGGCCAGTGTTTATCGATTGATTGTGGAGCGCTGACTACGGCACCTCATTCTTTCGTGTATTGCACCAATGAATCGTATCAATGTAGCAATGTACCAATGTACCAATGTACCAATGTATCATTGTATCAATGTACCATTGTATCAATGTACCAATGTACCAATGTATCAATGAATCAGTGAAACACCGTAATGTATTGAGCAACAATATTGTACCGTATCAGTGATTACCGTACCGACAAATGATCTATAGAATTCGCCACTCAGTCTAAACGAAATTGATTGTATGCATCGAACTTGTGGTCCGACACACATGGGACACAGTAGTACGTGCATTAGTTAGGAATTAAAATGATTAATAAACATAAGGATTGACACAACATCGACACTGTATATTGTTCCTCATTGTTTCTAGTGATATCGAATCTTGGCTAAGTGTTATAGATATTGTTCATTGAATATTGTTACCGAATATTGCATCATTGTTTATAACCATTGTATCGATTATCATGATTATTGTCCCATGTTATTGATTCCTATTGATCCATTGCTTCATTGTTATATCGTTATTCCATTGTTCCCTTCTTTCTTTACTTGCTGTCCATGACTTGCTCTAAGGACGTTTTTTATTTTTTTTTATTTTTAGATGAAGTGTAGACAGGTAATGAAGGAGAATTGCTTGCTGGAATTAGAAAACAAACGTTTTGAAGATTTCTGTTTTTAAATTGCTTATTGGTTTAATAAACTTAATGTATTGAGACTAGTTATTATTTTTAGATTAGATTATTATTGTTTTGGACTTATGTCCCGAATTTTATTTTTTGTTTCTAGATGTTGGATTATCATTATGGTATTTGGATATTTTTATTGCTTCATTTCAAGTATTTTTGTTCATGAGATCATTATTATTGCCTGTGCAGTTGTTCTGTATTGTTTATATTGTTGAGTTAATCGGATAATAACCTATGGGTGACGTTAGTCATTCGCTGGGCTTTTGTCGTGTACTCGTATTCCGTATTTTTGGGAAGCGGGGCGTGACATTTTCTCTTCATCCTCTCTTATCTTCTTCTTCTCTTCTACCCAGAAACCCACCACCGAAACCCACCATCACCACCACCACCACCACCACCATCATCTCCGTCAACCGCCACCACCAAAAAAAACTGAAAAACAGAAAAAAATATTGAAAAAAAAAAGAACTGAAGAAGAGAAGAAGAAGAAGAAGAGATGAGGGTATTTGTGTATTTCACGTTAATTCTGTTAAAAAGTTAACACATGTGCCTTTTGGTCCAATTTTAAAAGTTTGGGTGCTCCTGGGGTATTACTATAACTACAGGTGTGTATAAGGTATTACTATCAACTTTAGGTGCTAATAGATCATTAACCCTTAAATTAATTTATATGACAGTGAAGATTTTTTAACTTAATTTACCAAATTGATTTGGCTAGAATTATGGGTTACTGCAATATGTTGCATTGACGAAATAGATGTTTACGGTGTGAACCTATGCCTAATACTTTAGTCAGTGCTTTGACATCCCCCCCCCCCCCCCCCCCCCCCCGACGCCCCGCTGCAAAAAAAAAAATGACGAAGTAGTATTCACATTAAGGAATCCATGTCTCAAATATATGGTTTATGTATCAAACTTTAAATGCATGTAACTTGACAAAATAATTTGTTTTATACAGAATACCCCATCAGGCATCAGAGAAACCGACTGAAACCTTATTTTACGTGATAAAACAGGAGAAAGAAAACCTGAAGAAGTGGCCTTACACAAATTACAAACATCACCGTAAATATTAAAATTTTACAAAAATAATACGCAAAGTAGTAAAATAATTTTACTATATAGTTTAGGGAATTATTCACAACATGGCCAGCGCTTAGGAGATTTTCAAGCAGAAATTATATGGGGCTTCACCAGATATGAGGAACTAACCAAATACGATAAAAGAGAATAATGGGAAACTCATAAACCTTACTGTTAGATATATATGTTAGATATGTATTATTAAATACATTGCTATATCTATTGTGATAGATGTATGACTGAGATCATATCTTGTATTCTATATATAGTGGCCTTTAGAGCCCAATAATATCAATTCATCTTTCCCTTCAATATCTCTCGGTTGACCTTAACTTGGTATCAGAGCAACCCTAATTCCAAACCATAATATCCTATTAACAAATCCCTAATCCCTAATCTAAACACTAATCCCAAAATTAAATCTTCAAATCCCGTCGCCAGCGTCGGCAACATTGAAGAAGTCAGTATTGACAGCAACATGTGGCTTCCCTTTCACCACATCCCCGACCATCATCAAACCCAACATCACCCCTTCTCGCGCATCCACCTCCCTCCCTTCCACCCACCTTGCCACCCACTCCCCCGTTCTACTCCGATCCAAATCCTACCATACCCGCCACCCTCATAACTCCTAAACTTGACCCTCCACCCCCAAAATCCCCCACTCCACATCTTCAAAAACCCTAGCTGCTGCCTTAATCGAAAACCCTAACTCTATATCCCTATCATCTACCCAAATTCTAATTACAGCCCTAATCTATTCCCCCCCCCCCCCAACCTGACCCACATCCAAGCCCTAATCCACATATAAACCCGTACTCGACCCACCTCCAAAACTGATCCGTTTAAAAAAAAGAAATTCTTATTTTATGCATTATAATACTGCTCCTACACCATGGAGCATCAGCCTCGTGAGTACCTTTCCTTATCCATTGACTTCCTGGCTGCCACATCTTTCCCTTCCCTCATATCTCCTCCCGGCATTAACAACAACAACACCATCCTGATCCCTATCTCCTCCCTCTCCCCGACGCTAACAACAGCAACACCGTCCTGATCCCCATCCAGATCCTGACAACGATGCCGCCCTCTTCCCAATCCCTACCTCCTCCGTCATATCGGCATCAACAACAGCAGCACCATTCCTATTCCTGCCTCCTCCCTCTTCTTTCCTCATGACGCCAACAACGATAGCAAAATCTCGATCCTCATCCCGATCCAGACAATAGTAGCAACACCGTCCTTATTTCGATGTAGTACCCCGTATTTTAAAATACTATTTTTGAGATCTGAAAATGGATTAAAATAATTTTTGGAGATTTAATAAATATTTTTTTTCTGAAGATTTATCTTTTTACATGTGCAAAACATGTGCAAATATTTTTTTGAAAAGATCAAAAGCTAAAATTATTTTGTGGAAAATCATTATTTATTATTTGGGATTTATTTGTAAATTTTTTGGATTTTTCTGATATTTATTGGACCTATTTGCAAATATTATGAAAAGAAGGATCTTTTTGCAAAACTGTTTGAGGGATGAAAGTGCAAAACTGTTTTTCTGGACTTTTCAAACAGTGCCGGCTAGAAATAAAGTGTTTATTTTGTTTTTAAATCTCAATTAAATTGGTTTTATCAAGTTTCCAAGTATAGGGATCTATTTATGTAAAGTTATATTTTAAAAGGATTATTTTGCAAATGTGTTCAAAATCCTAATTCTCTCAATTCCGGCCTATTTAAAAGAGTGGAGTGCAGCCGTCCTTCGCTGCACAACACAAAGGTTTTATTGTTTTTTTATTTTCTTGGAGATTTAAGGAGGTGATCTTGGATTTCGCAAAAGAAGGACTTTTCTTATTCTTCATTAATTCGATTGGATTTCGTCATTAAGGTGAGTGACTTGTTTTGTTTTATTTTGTTTTGTGCATGTTGTAAGTTGTTTTGTTTTGTTCTTGGAAGGTTTTATGCAGTATTTTACCTACTAGAAAGCATGTTAGGGGTTGATTATGAATATGTACGTAATGGATTGGATGGATGGATAAGTTAAAGTTGGATCTTTTGAGAAGAACCCTAGTTATTTGTGAGTAGAGTTGCATGTGGATGATTTTAGATTGTTGGAGAACTTAATATAAATTGTGAGTAGGCTATTTCTTTTGGGTTATTACTGACTTGATTGAGTATGGTGAAAGTTATGCATTAATTGATTAAAGATGAGATTTTTGGGACTATTGGTGAGTTGGATGAAAGCAACTTGGCCATGTTAATGATAAATTTGTTTATGAGTCAACTATTGAGAATAGTTGAGATTAAGGAATTTTGAGAATGAGTGATGGATTAAAAGACCATGTCTTGAGGATTAGAGTTTTGATGTCTAGATTTGGATTTGATACATTTTTGATTAAATTTGGGGATTTGTAATTTTGTGAAAGATTTTACTTGAATTTGGATTTACTTAAATACTAGGTTTTATATCTGAATATTTTGTTATTCTAATTTGTGGATTTGTGAAGTTCTTTGGTGCACAAGCATGCACAAACATTTTTCATGAATATTGTATTTTGGTGTTTTAGAAGAAATTGAGTTTTATGTGTTTTCGAAGGATTTGACTATATCTCAACTTATTTTTGTATTGATATGGTTTGGAATATAAAACAAGGTTATTTTGATGTATGAATGATTCTTAAAAACTCAAATTTTGATTCATGCACACATTCGTGTTTTATTTTGAAGAAATTCATTAAAAAGCTATTTTATCTATTCAAGTGGTTTTGATTGGTTTTTATGGATCTTTGTATGTTCGATAAGTTGTATTTGAACATATCAAAAATATACTTTTTATAGATTTCGTTTTTGTAAAGTAAATCTTCGTATCGGTTGAAATATGCACAACCCAAACTGCAGTCTGTAGGTGTGACAGTCGACTAGAATGTTTCGACAGTCGACCGTCGCTACCTGGCTGCTGTGTTTTTCTCGTTTTCTTGAAATCTCTTGCGGAACAGTCGACTGACCCATTTCTCCAGTCGACTGTCTCTGCTCTGTTTTGATATTTTCTAGAGGTGTCAGATTTTCACTCTGGACAGTCGTCTGGTGACTTTTACAGTCGACCGTCAATACCTAGAATTATTTTTCTTAAAAATGTTGGATTTTCGCTCTAGACAGTTGACTGATGACTCTTTACAGTCGACAGTTACTAATATTTTCTTGAGTTATTCCGATGTTCTTTAAACGATTGATTCTTTAAATGTTTTCGAATCTATAACTTACTATTCTAAATGTTATTCTTTCTACAGAACATATGTTTTGAAGATATTTTGTTGTTGGGTTGGATTCTGGAATTTTATAAAGACTTGGGTTTTTGTTGATTGGAGAAGTTTCTCCATATGATCGTTGTTGTTGAGTATCTCTAGGAGTTGAGTGGGAGTCCTGTGAACCGGCAGTTGAGATTTGTTGAGTTAGACCGGGGGGTCTTGGTTTGGTTGTTGTTGAGTATTTAAGTCCGGCAGGATACATTAACTCTAGAGATGGAGATTTTGTGTTTTAATAATAACCAACTTAAGGACAGGCACTAGTGGGGATGTGATGGAACTTGGGAAACATAAGTATAGGCCCATGGGTTGTTTAGTCCAATGGATGCATTGCAGGACTGTTTGTTGTTCTATCCCGATAGGACATTTGTATATTCGCGTGTCGAGGGTCTGCAAGCCTATTCACGGAATGCACTTGGTGTATCTGCACGTCGAGGGCCTTGCAAGCCTATTCGTGGGGTACACGGGTTGGGAGATGAATCTTCGGTTGTTTTTGAGTTATCTTACATGATGCTTGCACGTCGAGGGCCGTGGTGCCTATTCGCGGAGTATTCTGGATCTTGCTTTCCATCACCGTAGTAGGATTAGTTGCATAACGAGGGGTTATCCCTATAAAGTGGAGATCGTTAAGGGCTTGCACTGGACCTATGTTGTAACGCCCCGAATCCCAAATACACTGAATTCGAGATGTTCTACAGGATCTTTCCGCTTCCTTTAGTACAATTTTACAAGGAAATTTAAACTTTTCACTTTACATCAGAGTTTACCAATATTACATTTACATTGCACAGCGGAAGTAAAATTTTACAACAATGAAAACAAGTACGCAACAACATTGAGTAATCTTTAAACATTTGTTCCTCTTTAATCTTTCTCAAGCCATTTACCTGCATATAAGACTGTGGGTACGCCAGTTTATTCAACCGATGATCATTATACACGGCCATCCTCTCTATGCCGGAAATAGTATAACTTATTTTCTATATTTAGCAAACACAAACTTGTCACATTTCAAACTAAAGGGACTACCCTATTGATGACGTGTTGTGATTGTGCACTTCGTCCTTAATGCAATTATTTATATTAGATGACACTAATGCGCACTTGTTCGGATTCTATGCATCCCATACTACATAGGTTCGAGGGCAAGCCTCTTAATCGTTCTTCATCTTTGTAGGGTTCAATCCCTCGCCATGACTTAATCTACTATTGTAACTATGGTGAGTATCCTAGATGATCTATGAGTACAAGCTCGTGTACAGAAAACCTGGAGGGGAACCCCACGCCATGTCTTGACTCATCAAGCATGCATTCTGTGGCAATTCAGCCTCCTTCATGGCACACGATCCTCTTGCAGTCACCAAACATCCCACAAGCGTGACTAGAGTCCGATCATTCTGAGTTGTGCCCACACCATGTCTTGACTCATCAAGCATGCATTCTGTGGCTCACACACCCGCACCGTAAACCCTAGTTCTCATACTCGTGTTTTTCTCTCACTTTCATCACATCTTCACTATGCACTAATCCTTAGTTTTTTTTATATTAGAATCATGAACAAAAATCAAAGCTCTAGGGTAAGCCTCTCCACTAAACCGGACTTATTCATTCATTTCAACATGACCATCCTTGGTCTTTCTTTTCAAATTTCATTTCATTTCATTTCCAATGCCGGGGGAGACTTAGCTACTCTTTTGTTTCAATTTCCAATTCACAATTTCCAACATTGAGCGTTACTAGCTCATAAGTTCACTTTTCATAATCATAATAGATTTTCTTTTTCATGTTCATAGCTTTTCTACCCATTTAATTCCCACAATCCAAAATAAATGATTCACTTCATGTAAATTCATGCAAAGGCAAATAGAGTTCACCAATATCGACCACAAGATTCACAATCTTTACCACAACAAATTATAAGATTTCAGATATACCAAAAGCACTCTGGACAGTCGACTTGGAGCTCCTCCAGTCGACTTATCCAGTCAAATACAGTTCATCAATAACGCTCGGAAGAGTCGACTGCTGCACATGGCCAGTCGGCTGTTCCGCAGTTTTCCACATCTAAAAATGTCATCCGCTTAACAGTCGACTGTCATTCCGATCAGTCGTCTGTACTGGGTGATTCAACTATACACTATCCATGCTCAGTACAGTCGACTGCTACAAGCATTCGGTCGACTGAACAGGTTAAATTCCAAATTAAGGAACCATCTTCCGTTCTTCAATTACATTATATTCGTGCCAACATAACATGTAATTTCTTATTTGTTTACTAACATCACAACGTGGTTTCAATTAAATATAAATTTCACATAACTAGTGTTTCTTTTCTCAAAAGAAATGCTAAGCATGCACTTTCATTTACTCATCATTTACTTGCAGAGATGAATACTAATCTCAATTTAACACACTAGAACATCACATTAAAATACATCGTTTCATGAAACTCTGAACTGTACATGCTTCATTTCAATAAGCTAGTCGACTATTCACATTACCAGTCGACTGTATGTATTATTTCCAGTTCTTTAATTATCACTAGTTCCTTTTCATCCATTCATATTTTCTAAATTATATACCGCATGGAGGATATTGATTTAGCAATCGTTCTAGCACTTCAGTTTGCATACACATACACGACTAAATCTTTAGTATAAGGATTATAATTTAGAAATCATGAGAAAACACCCGCCTCGTACCAGTCGACTTGTCCACTTGACGGTCGACTGTACAGGCCATTTTCAGTCTTTTTACAATGTCATTACTAATAGAACCACATATAATTGCACATCCATATATCAATCAATGGGTCATTTTCCAATTAATGTGTACTCTTATCAATCATTTTCATGCTTTGTTCATTCAATTCAATCTAGCATGCATTCCTAATTAGAAACATGGAAAATTTACCCACCTTGTATGGAGAGAAAAACACAATTAGCTACAAAAATCCTTTGCAACACGAGTGCACCTCCTCCTAGACGCGCGCACAAGCCTCCAACCCGAGCTCTCCTCCTTGTATAGCCGGCCTCACCTTCTTCTTGAAAGCAAGCACAATACCCACTCACAACTCAATCTTTTAACTCACAAACTACTACTAGATAATACTATTAGACTATAGGTTTGGAAGAGAATATTAAGCACAAAATAACTAGCCAGGGGGGGGGGGGGGTATTTATACTAAAAATCAAATAGAATGGAGGGCTAGGATCAATTGGTTGGTTTTAGGATGGAGGGCTAGGATGAAAGTAGGAGTTGCAATAACTACCCACATCCAAATAACCACCACACCATGATCACCATTACAAATTTAATTTTTCCTCCAAAAGAAGCACAACCGGCCTAGAGAAGAGTGCATTTTGCACATGTACGTGCAATGCACATGCATGCCACTAGGCCCAAAAATTGTGCATTAAATTTTTTGTATAAAAATAAAATAGTCTTTAAATTGTATTCTACACGACAAGTTGTATAAAAATAGATGAATCCATGGGCTTTAGTTTATGGGCCAAAATAGTTATTTTAAAATAAAAAGAATGAATTACATTTTGGGCTTTAAGAAAATGGCTTTTTATCTAATTAAAATAAGGCTTTTGTATAAAATAATAAAAAACACAAATTGAAATATCTTTACTCATCTGGATGAAAATATTAACCAAAATTATTGTACGTGCACACTACGTGCAAAATAAATAATTTTCCATAAATTGAAAAATCAGGGCATTACAACACTCCCTCCTTAGAATAGTTTCGTCCCCGAAACTATAGTCAGGAGTGAGAAACACAAAAAATACAACACTCACCACAAGAACAAAAGAAGAATACAAAGATACAATCAAGCAAAAAGCTCAGGATAGTCCTTCAACATCCTCTCCTCAGACTCCCAAGTAGCCTCTTCAACCAAGTGGTTTCTCCAGACTACCTTGACCATCGGTATCGTCTTATTCCTCAAGACTTTCTCTCGACGATCAACAATCTCGACAGGAGACTCGATGTAATTCAGATCCAACTGCAAACCTTCCGGCACTTCAGGCAAATGATGACTCGAATCTGGAATATAACCTCTCAGCACAGACACATGAAAGACATTGTGCACCTGAGACAACTCTTCCGGTAACTCAAGCTGGTAAGCAGTTTTCCCGATCCTTTTCAATATCTTATACGGGCCTATAAACCTCGGGGCTAACTTTCCGCCTTTGCCAAATCGAACCACACCTTTACTGGGGGATACTTTCAGAAAGACGAAGTCACCAACCTCAAACTCAAGGTCCCTTCTCCGGTTGTCTGCATAGCTTTTCTGCCTGCTCTGAGCTTCTACCAACCTTTTCCTGATCAGAACAATCTTCTCAGAGGTTTGCTGCACAAGCTCAGGACCAAACAACTGACGCTCCCTAACTTCGAACCAACAAACAGGTGTCCTGCACTTCCTGCCATACAGAGCTTCGTACGACGCCATCCCGATGCTAGCCTAAAAACTGTTGTTGTAGGCAAACTCTACCAAAGGTAAATGCCTTTTCCAACTGCCTCCAAAATCTAGTATACAACACCGAAGCATATCCTCAAGAATACGATTGACTCTCTCGGTCTGCCCATCAGTTTGCGGATGAAAAGCAGTGCTGAAATCTGTCTTGGTCCCCAAAGCTGTCTGAAGACTCCTCCAGAAATGCGACGTAAACTGTGCATCTCGATCAGACACAATAGTTGACGGAACACCATGAGGCCGGACAATCTCGCCAACATACAACTCAGCTAACTTGTCCATCGAAGCAGTGAGTTTCATCGCCAAAAAGTGAGCGGACTTGGTTAGTCAATCGACTATAACCCAAATTGCATCATTGCCTTTAGGACTCTTAGGCAATCCCGTAATGAAATCCATACTAATGTTATCCCACTTCCATTCCGGAATACGTAACGGCTGTAATAGACCTCCGGGTCTCTGATTTTCGGCTTTGACTTGCTGACAAACCTCACACTTCACCGCAAATTCAGCCACATCCCGCTTCAAACCTGACCACCAGAAATGCTGTTTGATGTCTTTGTACATCTTAGTACTCCCAGGATGTACCGACAAAAGAGTAGCATGCGCCTCCTGAAGAATACTCTCTTTCAGGTCCGTCTGATTTGGAACACACAGTCTATCTCCGAACCACAGCACTCCATCCCTGATTTGAAATCCGGGCAACCTACCAGCACCAACCTGCTCCTTCATCTCCAAAATATCAGCATCAACCTCTTGACTTGCAATGATCCTTGCATTCAAAGTAGGCTGAAGCCTCAACTGAGCCAAAGATGCTTCCAATCCTTGCAAGACAACTTCAATACCTGCTCGGTCCAATTCCTCAATCAGATGCTTCTGAGTTGTAATCAAACTGGCTAAACTGCTCTTGCGACTAAGTGCATCAGCAACAACATTAGCTTTCCCAGGATGATATTTGATCTCAGGTCGCATGTCCTCAAGCACTTCCAACCATCTCCGCTGCCTCAGATTCAGATCCCTCTACTGATATATGTACTTCAAACTCTTGTGGTCCGTGTACATGTTCAATTTCTCACCGTACACGTAGTGCCTCCATTGCTTCAGGGCAAAGATAATCGCAGCCAACTCTAGATCATGAGTCGGGTAATTCTTCTCATGCGGTCGTAGTTGCCTAGACCCATAAGCGATTACTCTTCCTTCTTGCATTAAGACACAACCAAGCCCACGATGTGAAGCATCGCTGTAAACATCATACTCAACACCTGATCTAGGCAAAGCCAAAATAGGTGCAGTAGTCAGTTTCTCTTTCAACTCCTGAAAGCTTGCCTTACATTGCTCGGTCCACTTGAAGTTCACATTCTTCTTGGTTAGACCAGTAAGCGGCACGGCTATCTGAGCATGACCTTGAATGAATCTCCTGTAGTATCCAGTCATTCCAAGGAAACTTCTGACTTCCTTCACTGTAGTAGGCCTAGCCCAATCTGTCACCGCCTCTATCTTCTGAGGGTCAGTTGCCACTCCCTCCTTAGAAAGGATGTGACCTAGGAATGCCACTTCAGATTTCTAGAAATCACACTTGGATAACTTGGCATACAACTTCTGCTCTTCCAGCTTCTTCAAAACTGCTGCCAGATGCTCGGTGTGCTCCTCCTCTGACTTGGAGTACACGAGGATATCGTCGATAAACACCACGACGAAAGAATCAATAAACGGCCTCAGAACTCTGTTCATCAAATCCATGAAGATTGCAGGGGCATTCGTCACTCCAAATGGCATAACTAAGAATTCGTAATGCCCATGTCAAGTTCTAAATGCAGTTTTGTGCACATCTTCAGCTTTCACTCGAACTTGGTGATATCCTGATCGAAGATCTATTATGGAAAAAACAGCTGCTCCTTGTAGACGATCGAACAAGTCATTAATTCGAGGAATAGGATACTTATTCTGAACAGTGACCTTATTCAGCTCCCGGTAATTGATACACATTCTCATCGATCCATTCTTCTTCTTTACCAAAAGCACAGGTGCTCCCCAAGGTGACGCACTAGGTTGAATAAAGCCTTTCTCCAACAGTTCCTCAATCTGCCGTTTCACCTCATCCTGCTCCACTGGAGCCATCCTATACGGTGCCTTAGAAATGGGTGCACTTTCCGGTTGAACAGTGATGCTGAACTCTACATCACGATGCGGGGGTAACCCAGGAAAATCATCCAAGAACACAGTCGGATAGTCCCGAACCACAGGAATCCCTTGTACTTCCACAGGAGTCTCTTCCTTGCGGATAGCTGCCACCAGCCTAGAACACTTCTTCTTCCCTTGGAAAATGACTTCAGGTCCACCTGGAGCCTTCACTGTTACCATCTTGGTCTTGCACTCGATGCTTGCACTGTACACCGACATCCAATCAATGCCAATGATAACATCGACTCCCAAGATAGTCAGCTCGATCAGATCAATCCCAAAGATTCGATCTCCAATCACAATCTCGCAATCCGCATAGTACCGATCAGTGGTTAAAGTTTTCCCTGATGGAGTAGCTACTGCTAAGATCTTGCCTGGAAAAATCTTTGGTTCAACTCCCAACACTTTAGCAAATTTAGGAGACACAAAAGTATGAGAGGATCCAGTATCGAACAACACAACAGCTTTCATTCCATTCACATAAAGTTCGCCTGTTACATAATACACACTCATTACGTAACAGTTTCACTAAATAACGGGAAAAAGAAATGACAAAAACCACTAAACATCTGCCCTCGTACCAGTGATGACATGATCAACCTCATCAGCATCAGCTTCCGTCAAGGCAAATACTCGCCCTAGTTGGTACGGTCTCTTCCCATTCTACTGAATTGATTCCCCACGGATGACATTTCGTGGCTTGGGGCATTGAGACCTGAAATGTCCCGTCTCACCACAGTTGAAGCAAGTCACCGCAGGAGGTCTCACCACATTGTTCCCGGGTCCTCCAGCCACACTAATAGCGTTCGCCCCTGTCGGTTTGAACCTTTGTGCAGATGGTTGTCCCTTGAAACTCCCAGAATTTGCGGGCCTCTTCCCAGACTGCTAGTTGTTCCTCCGGTTCTGAACAACATGAAACTGCTCCATGTCTGCTTCCGTCGCTGCTGCTCTCTTGACCAACTTGTCAAATCTTCTGATACCAAGAGGTATCATCCGGGACCTCAAGCTCGGTCTCAATCCATGCTCGAACTTATGAGCCTTCTTTGCTTCATCCATCACTAATTCCGGAGCATACCTAGAGAGCTGAGTAAACTTAGTCTCGTACTCTCTCACCGATATGCTACCTTGCTGTAGTGACAGAAACTCCATAGCCTTCTTCTCTTGAACATCAGAGGGAAATAGTGACTGCGGAATTCTTCCAGAAATTCCTCCCAGCCAAGAACTATGCCTCCCATGGTCCTCTTCATCGACTGCCACCACACAGCCGCGTCCTTCTCAAGTTGCAGAGTCGCCAACTTCACCTTACTGCCTTTAGGGGTCTCCAGCACTTCAAAGATTGTCTCTACTTGACGAATCCAGTTGTCAGCCACATCAGGGCCTGACTTCCCTTCGAATACAGGCAGTTTCATTCGCTTGAACGATTCCACCAGTTTAATCGCTTCGGGCACCGGATTCGCAGGTCCCCTTCCTTGGTTCTGATTCATAGCCACGGCGTTGAGCGTCTGATAGACCCTCGCAAGTTCCGTTTCCAGATCCAGACCTTCACCATTTCTAGCTCCTCTTTTAGCCATATTCTGATGCAGAACATCCATTAAATCCGAAGTATAAGACATGAATTTTAAATCAACTTGCATTTCATTGAATTCAAAACTTTATACATTCGAATTGAAAAACATTTCTTGACATCAGAATGAAAGATAGTAGAAGCTACAACAGTCTAACTCCTACGGTTCCTCTTCGCTTCTCGAAGTTCTCCCCGTAGTTCATCAACTTCATCCTTCAGCACATCGGTTAGATTCTTCCTCTTCTCGAGTTCCCATACCCGATGACTGAGAACTGCAAAATCGTCCTTGCGCTTTGCTAGCTGAGCCTCTAATAATCTGACTCTCTCTCACAGTGTCTCTACCTGCCTCTGAAGAGATATCACAAGACCATTTGGAACTGGTTCTTCTTCTTCGTCAGAAGAGTCATCAGATGAATCTGGAGGTGGAGTGATCTCTCGGGATTCAGGCCATTCTTCTCCGTCAGAATCCGCTTGCCCTGGATAGTACTCGTCCTCGGAATCTGCCTGTCCAGGATGGTACTCTTCCTCAATGATATGCCAGTTGTCGTCTCCAGCAGGGTTGAAGTGATCAGCCATCTTAGAAATAGAGAGGAAGAAGCATAAGTCATAGAGCAACACAAATGTAAGTCACTTACATTTAAATCTCTAGACTCAAACACACATTCTAATGTCCACTACTAGGGTGTCGTCCCTTATAAATTTGTACAAGTGTGGAAGCGTGGCTCTGATACCACTCTGTAACACCCCGAATCCCAAACACACTGAATTCGAGATGTTCTACAGGATCTTTCCACTTCCTTTAGTACAATTTTACAAGGAAATTTGAACTTTTCACTTTACATCCGAGTTTACATGAATACATTACCATTTTCATTGCACAGCAGAAGTAAACTTTACAACAACGAAATAAATGTACAATAACATTGAATAATCTTTAAGCATCTGTTCCTCTTTAATCTTTATGATGCCATTTACCTGCATATAAGACTGTGGGTACGTCAGTTTATTCAACCGACGAACATTATACACGGCCATCCTCTCTATGCCGGAAATAGTATAACTTATTTTTCATATTTAACAAACACAAACTTGTCACATATCAAACTAAAGGGACTACCCTATTGATGTCGTGTTGTGATTGTGCACTTAGTCCTTAATGCAATTATTTATGTTACATGACACTAATGCGCACTTGTTCGGATTCTATGCATCCCATACTACATAGGTCCGAGGGCAAGCCCTTAATCGATCTTCATCTTTGTAGGGTTCAATCCCTCGCCATGACTTAATCTACTACTGTAATTACGGTAGGCATCTTAGATAATCTATGAGTACAAGCACGTGTACAGAAAACCTGGAGGGGAATCCCACGTCATGTCACGACGCATCGTAAAGACAGCCTGTGGCAATTTCAGCCTCCTTCATGGCACACGATCCTCTTGCAGTCACCAAACATCCCACAAGCGTCGCCACTGGGACGGTACCCTGGAGCAGTATCCACATCATGTCATGACGCATCATGAAGACAGCCTGTGAATACTCTCACGCCGCCAATCCAATGGCCCTCATACTCATATTTTTCTCCTACTTTCATCACGTCTCCACTATGTACTAAACCTTAGTTTTTATTAAAATCATGAATAAAAATCAAAGCTCTAGAGTTAGCCTCTCAACCGGACTTATTCATTCATTTCAACATGACCAACCTTGGTCTTTCTTTTCAATTTTCATTTATTTCCAAATGCCGGGGGAGACTTAGCTACTCTTTTTGTTTCAATTTTCAATTCACAATTTCCAATTTGAGCATTTCCAACTCATAAATTCCCATGTTGAGTCATCATACTCAAAAGTATTTCTCTTTTCAAATCATGATTTCTAATTCGTTCAAAATAGTCCATAACTATACATGAATTTTAATTATTCATCATGTAACTCATGAAATGTTACTTTCACATAAAAACCCACATCACTAGTTATTCAATCAAAGGTAAACATTTACACTTCATAATTTTCACACTATTCTCAAATGAGAATAATTTGCATCACATCACAACAATATAATTTCTTTTTGCCACATTAATTTTCTAATCCTTCATTTCAAGTTATTTTTACAAGATATAATTTCACAACAATATACATATAGAACCATAGTTCTATTTATGCATTTTATTCTCAAATCATAGTTTATTTCATGCAAATAATTCCCAAATTATTTTTTTAAAGTCCTACATATTTTTAGGAGAATAATCATATTTTTCCTCCATTTTTGATCACCAAAACGTTAAAAAATAATTTTTTCCAATCTTGCCGAGGGCAAGATTCGAACCCAGAACCCCAGAGAACACAGCCGACAGCACAAACCACTAGGCCAAAGGTGCTAGAAGGTATAAGTACGGCTGAGAGCTTTAAATGCTCTCGGCTGTACACTTTAACCTTTTTTTGTTCAAAAAATGCAAAGTACGTTACTGAGAGGATTCGAACCAGCAACCTCAGAGAAACAGGTCGCGCGCTCCGACCACTTGAGCTACGTGCTCAGGTTGTCAAGTACACTTCGAAATTCTTTTTAAAATAATTCTCTCTGTTATTTAAAACATTTCGACGTTCATCGAATTCTCATTTCAATTTGCTTTTATAGAATTTACTGTAAATTTTCAGATTGGCTATTCTCAACCCAAATTATACTCCAGTATAATAAAGAGTAATTTTTTTCAATAATTAATACATATTTTCATATCACTAATTCGAAATATGAACTATCACTACCACATTTTCTTCTCTTTTCGACATTTCTTAGCAATTAACATTCTAATCTCTTTATCAACAAATTTCACATTAGTTCTCTGTCTTTAATCATTTACCCAACATACAAACTCATATTTTAAATTATTCATGCTCACATTAACACAAAAGATCTATTTAACCCATGAAATAGCATTATCCATCTACTAACTTTTGTATGTAATTCTTGATGGTAATAAATGTGTTTTCTTCAATCAATCCATGATCCTAATCAATTCACATACAACTCAAATAATAGAACCACATACCAATTTGCATATCCGCATTTCAATCATTCAATAGGTTATTTTTCCTAATTAAAGTGTGCTCTTCTTAATCTTTTTCATGCTTCATTCATTCATTTCTAACATGCATTTCTAATTTAGAAATATGGAGAATTTACCCACCTCAATGGAGAGACAAACACAATTAGCAACTTCCTAAACAAAAGTCCTTGCACACGAACGGTCCTCCTCTTAGAAGCGCGCACTCGAGCCTCCAAAAGCACCTCACCGAGAGCTCCTTGATGGTAGCCGACCTCTCCTTTCCTTCTTGATGTTGCAAGCACAATCCCACACACTCTCAATCTTTTAGCTCACACAATCACTACTAGATAAAGTATTTTAGACTATAGATTTGTAGAAAGTAATAAGCACAAGAATAACTAGCCATGGAGGGGGTATTTATACTAAAAATCAAAGAGAATGGAGGGCTAGGATCAAGTAGTTGGTTATAAGATGGAGGGCTAAGATGAAAGTAGGAGTTGCATTAACTACCCACAACCAAGTAACCACCAAGCATGATCTCCATTAAAATTTTGATTTTCCCTCCAAAAGATTACAACCGGCCATGCTAGGAAGTGCATATTGCACGTGTACGTGCAATGCACGTGCAAGCATTTGCCTCCAAAAATTTGTACATTAAATTTTTGTATAAAAATAAAATAGTCTTTAAATTGTATTCTACATGACAAGTTGTATAAAAAAATAGTCCATGGGCTTTAGTTTATGGGCCAAAATAATTATTATAAAAAAATAATAAATTAAATTAACTTTGGGCTTTTAAAAAGAAAAGGCTTTTTGTCTAATTAAAAGAAGGCTTTATAGAAAAATAATTAAAGGCACATATTAAATATCTATACTCATCATGATGAAAATATTTACCAAAAAGTATTGCACGTGCACACTACGTGCAAAATAAATAATTTTTCATTAAATGAAAAATCGGGGCATTACATTCGATGCAAATCTGCCCACTTCCTCTTCCTGTCTTAGCTGCCTGCAAGTGTTTCCTGATCTGAGACACAACATCAACTGTTCTCGTTATCAACTCAGGCCCCAAAAGTTTCGTCTCGCCGATGTCATCCTAACAGACTGACGATCTACACTTGTGACCATACAACGCCTCAAAAGGAGCTGCCTTGAGGCTCGCCTGATAACTGCTATTGTACGAGAACTCCACCAAGTGTAGATGGTCTGCCTAAGAACCTCCAAACTGAAGAACACAACCCTCAACATGTCCTCCAAGGTTTGAATCATCCTTTCCGACTGTCCATCAGTCTGAGGATGGAAAGCAGTACTGAAGCTTAACTTTCTCCTGAAGCTCCTCTGAAGACTCACCCAAAACTTAGACCTGAATCTCGCATCTCTGTCCGATACAAGGCTGATAGGGACTCCATGTAACCGCATAATCTCCTGAATGTATAGCTCAGCCAAACTCTCTGTTGATTGCCCTACTCTGAAAGGGATGGAATTAGCACTCTTCGTCAGTCGGTCCACAATCACCCAAATGACATTATGACCCTTGAAACTCCTTGGCAATGCAGTCACAAAATCCATGGTAATGTTCTCTCATTTCCACTCTGGGATTGGAAGTGGCTGCAAAAGACCGACAGTTCTCTGATGCTCTGCTTTCACCTGCAGGCAAATCAAACACTAGGACACAAACTTCGCTGCAGTTCTCCTCATACCATGCCATCAAAAGTGTTGCTTCAAGTCTCTGTACATCTTTGTACCTCCAGGATGAATGGAATATGGCGAACGGTGGGCTTCTTCGAGTAACATATGCCGGACTTCTCCCTTGGGCACACACACAGTCTGGCTCCAAGTCAGAGTGAGCCGTCTGCATGAATGATCAAGTCGGTTCTAAGTCCCACTTCCACTTCCATTCGGAACTTCTGCAACTGCTCATCACCAGCCTAGGCTTCCTTGATCTGCTCTACCAAAGAAGATTGCAACTGTAACATCATACATTGCTACACTGAACCGAGTAAACCCACTTCTAAATTCATCCTTCTCATATCCTCTAATAGCTCCTTCTGCTTAGTCAGAAACATGGCACTAGGTCGCCTGCTCAAGGCATTCGGTACCAAATTCACCTTACCAGGGCAGTACTGCAAGTCGATGTCATAGTCTGCCATAAACTCCAGCCACCTTCCCTGCCTCATGTTCAGTTCCTTCTGCGTGAACACGTACTTGAGGCTTTTATGATCTGTGAAGGTCTCAACTCTATCCCTAAGCAAGTAGTGTCTCCATAACTTAAGAGCAAAGATCACTGTCGCGAGCTCAAGATCATGTGTCAGGTAGTTCTTCTCATGAGGTCTCAACTATCGGGATGCATAGGCAACAACTCTGCCTCGTTGCATCAGCGCAACACCTAACCCTCTGCCCGAAGCATTACAGTAGATCACAAAACCTTTTGAACTGTCCGGTATAGTCAGTACAGGTGCTAACGTCAACCGATCTTTCAACTCCAAGAACGCTTCATCACATGTCTTGTCCCAAACAAACTTCTGCTCTTTCCTTGTCAACTTAGTTAGAGGACCGACAATCTTCGAGAAATCCTGAACAAACTTCCGATAATAACCTACAAGCCCAAGGAAACTTCGAACCTCCGACACTGACTTTGGTACTGGCCAATCCTTAACCGCAGAAATCTTCGACGGATCAACAGAAACACCATCGCCGGAGATAATATGACCCAAAAAGGCAACACGGTCAAGCCAAAACTCACACTTGTGGAGCTTCCCTTACAATCGATTCTCCCTCAAGGTCTGCAAAACCAACTTCAAGTGCTCAACATGCTCTACTCTGTTTCGAGAATTCACCAGAATGTCTTCAATGAACACCATGACAAACTTGTCCAAAAATGGCGAGAAAACCCTGTTCATCAAACTCATGAAGATGGCCGGTGCATTGGTAACTCCGAAGGGCATCACTAAGAACTCATAGTGGCCATACCTTGTGCAGAAATCCATTTTCTGAACATACTCTGACTTCACCTTAACTTGGTGGTAACCTGAGCGAGGATCCAACTTCGAGAAAACTGAGGCACCTCTAAGCTAATCAAATAAGTCGTCGATCCTTGGCAGTGGGTATTGGTTCTTCACGGTAACATTGTTCAGTTCCCGATAGTCAATACACAGCCGGCGACTACCATCCTTCTTCTTCACAAACAGAATAGGGGCTCCCCAAGGTGACGCACTTGGCCTGACAAATCCCTTGTCCAACAATTTCTAAACTTGCACCTTCAATTCAACTAACTCCACTGGCGCCATTCTGTAGGGACTCTTCGAGATAGGTGCAGTTCCAGGCTAAATTGCAATACTGAACTCCACATCTCGGTGATGTGTCTAATTTTTATATAAATATTTGTACTCATTTATCCATAAAAATTGCTTGTATTCGTCTATTTTGTTAATAATTTATCTTATTTCCATAGATTTCAATTAAATAATTATTTTTGAAGGAATAAGATTTTTTGAGGCAAAAGGGGAATATTTTCATTAAAAATTAATAAAGAAAATAAGAAGAATGGTTGATTAGTTTTTATTGATTTGTTGAATTTTGAATTATACAATTTGGCCATGTGGAAAGCAAAATAGAGAATTGGCAATAGAGAGTGAAAATGAAATAAACAAATTTAAAAGGGTTTAATTAAGCTAATTTGATTATTAGTTAGTTTAATTAATTTAAATTAATTAATTTTATTTTTAAATCCTAAATTCTGATTTTATTTTTGTGTGTACGCAGCACGTGCTTCAAGAAGAGAAAGAGAAGAAAAAGAAGTAAGAAATAAAGAGAAAATCAGAAAAAGAAAAGAAATAAAGGAAGATGTGGGGTTTTATGCAAAAAAAAACCCTAATAGCACTCGTTTAGGCCCTATAAATACATCAGTCAAAAGCAAAAATAAGAACACACTTAACGAAAGAGGGAGAGCGACGGCTAACCTCATATATATAAAAAGAAAATAATAAAAAAGGAAACGAAATCAGAGGAGGCGTGAATAATGGGTGGTGGCTCTGTTTGGAGTGTGCGGGCACGAGAATCGAGGAGTTGAAGAAAACAAAAAAATAAAAATTAAAGAAGGGGTTGCACGGAAATCAGGCGTGAACAGTGGGTTGGTGGGAACCGCTCCACATATAATAATAATAATAATAATAATAATAATAATAATAATAATAATAATAATAATAATAAAATAAATAAATAAATAAATAAATAAATTAAAAAAAAATAGAAGAGGAAGGCAGCTACACTTTTGTAATACCCTAAATTTTTATTAAATGTAAAATTGTAGATTTTACATGTTGTGCTCGTACAAATTTGTGTATAAATATTTTTTTTTCTTAGGAAATGATTTTCTATATAACATGAGAAAATAATCAATTTCTTCCTTCTCTTTTTTTTCTTTTAAGCCCATTTTTAAGGAGCCTAAATTTATTTTTTTAAAGTAAAGCCCAACCTAGTAAATTAATTATTTTATTCTAAAAGCCCACTATTTTTGAAGCCCATGAATTAATTACTCTTTTAAACAACTTGTCATGTAGACACATTTTTGTAGACAATTAGTTAATTTATAATGTACAATTTTTTAATTAGGGGGGACACTAGTTGGGACACGTGTTTGCACGTGTGTGTGCATTGCACATCATTTCTTGGCCGGAAATGCTTAGGAGAGAAGTGGGGGTGTGGGTTAATGGAGAGGTGGTTTTTAGTTCATGGGTGGTTGCTACAACTTCCCATTGTATCCTAGCCATTAATCTACAACTATCTAATGCAATCCCAGCCCTCCATTTCACCCTAAAACTAGTATAAATACCCCTCCCTTATGTGCAAACAACAATAAGATTTTTTTTAAAGAGAGAAAGAAGTATATAGGAGAGTAAAAGATTGAGAGAGAGTAGAAAGATTGAGAGCATTAGTTGTGTGTATTCCATCTTGGAGGCCGGCCCATCATCAAGCACAAGGAGGAGGCTCGGGTTGCACCAAGGAGCAACGAAGAGGAGCATCTTGCAACACAATCTAGGAGGAGAATGCTAATCTCTTGCATTTTAGGAGACTCTAGGAGCTTTTCGTTTCGTTTTCTCTAATAGGTGGGTGTTTCTCATGCTTCTAAATGTAGATGTCATGCTAGGAATGATTTGATACATGGTTAAAGAGAAATCAAGAAATTCTAGTCTCATGTTTGATAAATTAGAGATGGAATGATAATTTAGAGAATGATTGTGAAGATGATTGCTAATTGATAAATGTGTGAAATTGAAATGCTAGAATCTATCTTATTGTCATGCTTTATGTTTATAAATCATGCTATACGTAGAAAGTTGTGCTTATGAGACACAAATTGATTGAATGCACAATATGAAATTAATTGTTTGAATTGAAACAACTTTATTGTAGAAAGATGAAAACTTGTGTTCTAAAATATTATTTTGGGGAAACCTTGATTTTAAATAATGTGAAAATTGTGATCTTATTTTCAATGCCAAAAATATATCCATTGCAACCTGGTGCAATCGACAGTCGACTATCAAGTAATAGATTTTAGACTTTTTGTTACGGAACAGTCGACCGACTATTGTAACAATTGACTTCCCTAGTATTTGTTGTGAGTTTTTAAAACCTTTACAGAACAGTCGACCGATTATGGTATAATAGTCGACTGTCCTGATTGTCTTATTTTCGAGATTTTAAATCATCGCGGAACAGCTGACTGACCATGTTTTAACAGTCGACTGCCTTGAAGTTTCAAATAATATCTGTATTTTGTGAGATAATTTCTATGACCTGTGCCATAGTATAAATGAGAATTTGAGACTGCTTTTGCAAGAAGAAACTTATTTTAATTATTAACTTAAATTGTTTTTTTGTATAAAGAAAATTGAATGGATTGTTTCAAGAAATTTAAAATGAGATTTTGGTAATGAGAAATTTGAAAAGTGTGAATTGTGAAACTAAGTAAAATTGTGAACTGTGGAATTAGTATGGATTAAAATAAAGATTAGGAGAATTATGTGGAAATATGAACTAGTGAATGTGACATGTTAGAAAAAATGCATTTTTTTTACGCATGATATTTTACTTGAAAAATTGAAATTAGATGACATGATGAGTTATGAAGAGCATTATGAATATGAATACATGAATACTATGAACATGAAATGCGAATTATGATTAATCATAAGAAAAGGGCTTTGTGATGTAAACTCGATGTTGTAATTATGAGTTAAAATTAAGAACTAGGGTGTAGCTGAGCCTCATACCGGCAATGGAAAAATGTTGAAACGATATTTGAAATGAAAAGACCAAGATTTGGATCATGTGAAATGAATGAATAAGACCGATATAGTGGGAGTGCTAACCCTAGGAGATTGATTTTTGTTCATGATTCAATTAAATTAAGAATTAGATACATAGTGAAGATGTGATGAAAGTAAGAGAAACACATTGAGTATGAGGGCCATTGGATTGGCAGCGTGAGAGTATTCACAGGATGTCCCATGATGCGTCATGATAGGGCGTAGATACTGCTCCAGAGTACCGTCCCGGTGGCGACGCTCGTGGGGTGTTTGGTGACTGCGGGTAGTGTCATGTCTATGGTAGGAGCTGAATTACCACAGGATGCCTGCATGATGAGTCATGTGTCAGTGCATTGGGATTCCCTCCAGGGCGCCTAGACATGAGTTCTTAGGTCATAGAACATCTAGGATACTTACTGTAGTTACAGTAGTAGATTAAGTCATAGCGAGGGATTGGACCCTACAAGATGAAGAATGGTTAAGGGCTTGCCCTCGGACCTATGTAGTATGGGCTACATAGACTCTGAACAAGTGTGCATTAGTGTCGTATAAACAGAAATAATTGCATTAAGGACTAAGTGCACATTCACAACACGACATCAATAGGATATTCCCTTTGGCTTTGTTTGTGAACAAGTTTGTGGTATGTTAAGTATTGAGAATCGTTATACTATTTCCGGTATAGAGAGGATGGCTGTGTATAATATTTCGTCAGTGAATGAACTGAAGCGTTCACTGTTTTACATGCAGGATAAAGATGCTTGACAAATTGAAGTATACATGCTGCTCAAAGATTAATTTAAATTTTGTTTCATGTAATTGCTGTAAAATTTTCCTCCACTGTACAAATATTAATGTAAATGTAACTCTGATGTAAAGTGAAGTTTTATTTCCTTATAAAATTGTACGAAAGAAGTGTAAAGATCCCGTGGAACTTCGAATTCAGTTGTATTTTGGAATTCGGGGTGTTACAACTTTTGCTTGGGTTGCCGCACGAAAATTGACGAGGACAAAAAGGAAAACAGAGGAGAAGGAAGAGAGAGAAGCGCGCGGATTTCGAGGCTCTTCAATTTCGGTCTTCAACAACAATCGAGTTCTTTCTTCTTTCTTTTCTCCTCTAATTTTTATTATGCAATCCAAAATAGTATTTGTTAGTTGCAAATTAATTATGTACTAATTTTATTTCTAGGGCTTTGATGTAGCCTAGTTTTGAGAATACTATTTTAATTTCATATTATTTTTCTATTTTTCCATGGTTGTGTATTTGATTTTTGTTCTTAATTCTTACAATTGTTTGGCCAATTTTTGTATGATTTATTAAATAATGGAGATACCGAACTGGTAATTTGTGATTTCCAATTAATAAAACTAGTATAATGCACGTGCGATGCACATCTATAAAGGTGTGTAGGATTTTGAGGAAGGGGCAGGTCACCGAAGAGGTTGCATGCATGCATGCAAACAGACATGCATAATTTATTCATTTTGATATTTGCATGCATGTGTTAGACCTACTGACTTTGATAGGAGGAAGTTTTCTTATGAATAAATTGTGCATGCAAGTATATGCAAATCTATACTATTACTCCCTCCGTTTCACTTTAAGTGATATTCAGGAGTTTTGCACACAGATTAAGGAAGGGTGAGATAAACATTTATTTCCCTCCACACCCTTATTAGTAAGTCTCCATGATTTAATTACTAATTCTTTTTCCAATACAGATTCTGATTTCAAGAAAGAGTAATTAATGTTTTCTCAATACAAATTCTATTTTCAAGAGAAAATAGAATTACTAATTCTTCTTCCAATACAGTTGGCATTAAATTTTTGGAGAAAATAAAATCTAGAATGTTGAAACTACAATTTTCTAAGAACATTTGATAGGATTAAGATGAGTAATTAAGATAAAATTTCAACATAAATAAGGGTTTTCTTGGAAAAAATGGAAAAAAATTGGATAATATCACTTAAAGTGAAACAAAAAAAAACCCTAAATATCACTTAAAGTGAAACGGAGAGAGTAATTATTTTCCCAAATCTATGCAGACAGGCATGCAAATCTATGCATGTTAATGATTTTCCCAATACATGCAAATTACATTTCTGACCTCCGATATTAACCCTATATTTTTTAGCTTTTAATGTTCATAAGGGCATGATAGTAGAAAGCCGCCAAAATAGGACTTTGCTTAATAATAGTATATAGAAGTATAGATAGATAGATTCATACCAATAAATTATAAAAAATATGAAACCGCATAACTTGTTGCTGTGCGGCCATTTCACCAAATCGTCAAACCCATGGACTTGTAAGTTGTAACCCACCCAAATGTCTGTTGCATAATATTTCCTATACGTATATCACCATAGAACATTTGTTTGATTTTCTGTGTAATAAATAAAAAAATAGATAAGATACATGAAGCTGTCAAAAAAGCCCATATAATACGCACCAGTCGCAGTGTACATCTTCAACCTCTGAAAATTCTCTTCCTTCCTTTTTCGCCTCCAATGGCTCAAATCCTCGTCTCTTCATCCTCATGCTTCTCATTCATAAGTATCCGATAACGAACATAACGATGTAGCATTTGATTCCTACCTTGTATTCTTCTTTGTCGTCCACGTCATCTTCTCCGACTTCGCGGTGTCGGAAATCGGGGAGTTTGAGCCACGGCGCTCCACCGGTTTTGAGGGAGGCGGAGAAGCGAGTGTTGGAGGACTCACGCGAGTGGTGGATGGGGGAGCTGACAACGTAGCGGTGGTGGTGGTGGTGGCTGTGGTGCTGGAGAAGGGACCCATAGGGGGTGGAGCCGCTGTTGAGTGACGGCGTCGGGGTGGGAGGGGCTCATCACGTAGTAGATCGGACGGTGAGGGGAGCACGGCGGCGATGACGCAGCAAGGCTTGTCACATCGGAATTCGTTTTCGCGTGCATTTTTTGGGGTTTGTTGGTTTTTGAAATTTGAGATTTTGTTTTTGACTCGGAAGATGGTTTAAGAGTTTTTGAAATTTGAGGAGAGTGGTGGACAGCTAAGCCGAGCGTGGATGGGTTTCTTGTTTTGGAGAATTAGATTTTGGGGATGTTGGGGTTTTGTCACACAGATGTCGAGGGAAAACATTGGGAACTGGGATTGGACGGGTTTTATGAAATGGGCCCGTGTTTTTTGATAGAGGAAGTTTGATTTGGGTGAGAATTACGTTTGTGACCTTTGGTTCAGGGGTTAAATTTGACAGATTTAACCCTACATTATTTTTTAGGTGTGTTATGTATATGAGGGCGTGATAGTAAAAAGCTGCTAAAATAGGGCTTTGCTTAATAATAGTATAGATTTGACACCGTTACAAGAGCGAACTGCTGTTAATGTGACCGTTAAGAAATACATAGATCTTAATGAATGTTCAATTATTAATTTGTGCATGAACTATAACAAATAATTAGTTAAGAATATTTTTTATATTGCTTGAGATAGAATATTGAATACTTTGGGGATTTTGGTCTACAACTTGAAAAAATAATATTTTTATTCACATGGAGTTATAAATTGTGTGGGATTAACTAGGTGAAATGAAAAGGCCTATAATTTGTTTTGCTATTAACAAACAACCAAATTTCATATTCCGTTCCTTTAATTAGTTTATTTCTTTCCTTAGTTTAATTTAGTATTAGTTGCTATTTTTATCATATTTTTGATTTTCCAAATAGTAGTTATCTAGTGAATTTTGGTACTCAATAAAATAATTAATCCTTGTGGGTTCGACACTCTTTTCACTTAATTATACTACTTGTTGCGATTTTGTACACTTGCAAATAATTCACATCAAGTTTTTGGTGCCATTGCCGGGGACTAATTATTCTTTTATTGATAGTGATAATTGCTAGATTATTACTAATTCGGATTTTTCTTATTATTTTTATTTTTTATTTTTTTATTTTTTATTTTTTTTAAAATTTTTTTAAGGCTAAAATTGAAACCCCCCCTAAACTATCCCATATATGCAGAAAACCTCACTCTCCTTTTTTTTTATGCAGAAAACCACACTCATTTATAGTGCGAAAAACCACATCATGACTCCGTTAGGGTTCCGTTAGGCTAAAATTGAAAAAACCCCCTTAAACTATCTCATATATGCAGAAAACGCTACTCACCTTTTTTTTATGCAGAAAACCTCACTCACCTTTTTTTTATGCAGAAAACCGCACTCAACTATGGGTGCGAAAAACCACCCGTATAATGGAACCCTAACGGAGTCATGATGTGGTTTTTCGCACCATAGTTGAGTGTGGTTTTCTGCATAATAAAAAGGTGAATGAGGTTCTCTGCATATATGGGATAGTTCAGGGGGTTTTTTTCAATTTTAGCCTTTTTTTAAATAGATATATTTTAGAACATACAAGTGTATCATCATGGCAAACGAGGGTAATGGAGAAGAAAACAAGGCATTGAGAGACTATGCTATGCCCTCACTTAATGGAGCAACATCAAGCATAAAGAGGCCGGTTATTGAAGCTAACAATTTTGAGATTAAACCGGCGATCTTTCAAATGATTCAAGAGACCGTTCAATTTGGGGGACTATCGCTTGAGGATCCTAATGTTCACATTGCAAACCTTCTAAAAATTTGTGACACTTTTAAGCACAAAGGAGTATCAGATGATACAATTTGATTGAGACTCTTTCTTTTTTCACTAAGAGATAAAGTGAAGGCTTGGCTAAATTTTCTACCACCGGGTGTTATTACTACTTGAGAGGGATATGCACAAAAGTTTCTAGCTAAGTATTTTCCGCTAGCAAAGACTGCGAAGCTAAGAAATGATATTACCACCTTCATTCAATTTGAGACCGAGTCTTTGTATGATGCATGTGAGAGGTATAAAGAGTTATTGAGAAAGTGTACTCATCATGAACTACCGAAATTGCTGCAAATTAAAATATTCTATAACGGTTTGGGAGTTACAAATCAGTCTATGGTTGATGCAGCAGCTGGAGGTGCACTTATGAGCAAAACTCATAAAGCAGCCTATGAGCTTTTAGAGGAGATGGCATCTAATTATTACCAGTTGTCTTCAGAGAGAACAATGCCTAGAAAAGTGGCTGGAGTTTTTGAACTTGATCCTATTACTACTTTAAGTGCAAAAAATGATATTTTATCTAAAAAAATAGGTAATATGAACGTTAATGTTATTCAAACTAATATGATTTGTGATCTTTGTGCAGGAAATCACTCAAGTACAGATTGCCAAGTGGGGAACCCTTTTGCTCAATCAAATGCCGAACAGGAAAATTTTGTGTCAAATTTTTAAATGCAAAACAATCCTTATGCAAACACATACAATACAGGATGGAGAAATCACCCCAACTTTCTTGGAGCAACAATCAAGGAGGAGCTAGACAACAATAAAATTTTCAACAACAAGAAAAGAAGCCAACACTTGAGGAGATGTTCATGCAGTATATGCAAAAGACAGATTTGGCAATACAAAATAATATGGTTTCAATTTACAATCTTGAGGCTCAAATTAGTCAAATTTCAAATATTCTTACAGAAAGAACGACAAGAACATTACCTACCAACACGGTGGTTAATTCCAAGGAGCATGTCAAAGTAATAACACTTAGAAGTGGGACAACAATTGAGCAACCACAAACCCAAAATGCCGAACAAAATGGGGTTGAAAAGAAAAGTGAGATCGAGCAAATCGTGGAGGAACAAATGCAGCAGGTGCACAATCACCATTCTAAGAAGGATAAAGGTGTTTCAAGCCAAACAATTTCCAGGGAGTTTAATTTTGAAACTTATCCTAATTCACCTTATGATCCACCTATTCCATTTCCGCAAAGACTTAGAAAGAATAATCTCGAAATCAGTTTTCAAAATTTTTAAATATTTTTAATCAATTGCATATTAATATTCTGCTTAGTGAAGCTTTAGAACAAATGCCTAAATATGCTAAGTTTTTAAGGATATTTTATCAAACAAGAGGAAGTTGGGGGACCATGAAACAGTTATGCTAACTGAAGAGAATAGTGCAATTTTACAAAAGAAGCTGCCTCCTAAACTTAAAGATCCAGGGAGTTTTACAATTCCTTGCACTATCAAAAATTCTTCTTTTCATAAAGCATTATGTAATTTAGGAGCAAGTATTAATCTTATGCCTTATTCTGTTTTCAGGAAATTAGGTATTGGAGAAGCAAAACCCACCACAATCTCATTGCAATTGGCGGACAGATCTATCAAGTACCCAAGAGGGATCATTGAATATGTTTTTGTGAAAGTAGACAAGTTCATATTTTCTGCTGATTTTATTGTGCTTAACATGGAGGAAGATGAACAAATTCCTTTGATTTTGGGGAGACCTTTTCTTGCCACAGAGAGAGCTTTGATCGATGTCCAACAAGGAAAACTTATTTTGAGGGTTGAGAATGAGCAAGTAATGTTTGATATTTTTAAATCCATGGAGGTTGCTGCTGAAGCTGTTAGGGTTATATACTGAAAGCATCACTTTTGTATTAACTTTATTTCCTTATTTTTTTGAATGAGAATCATATGGGCATATGTTTGCATATTGTGTTTATTATAATATTAATGCAAATGTCTGATATTCTATAAGGTTGATAATATGGTGTGAGGTGACACACAGAAGATCATATTATCAGTTCCCTATGGAATATATAAATAGTTCACAACCTAGACGGACTTGGACAATCCATTGGAAAGGTTGTAGTGTAATCTGGTATTAATCTGTCTTGACTATAGGTTTACACTAGTGCACTTTGTGTGTATTGAATAGGACCACTTGAGGTTGTTCTCTTTGTACTGACTACAAAAGAGAACAAACACCTCTGTTATTATGGATGCTTATGCTCTTAATCCAGATACAATAACAGACATGTATATGCAGTGTGCATTACTTTGACTCATAAAAGAGTGAGATTCATTATGGATCAACAACCTCTATGAATTGGGTAATAGCATTGTATGTATGATGGGCTGTTGATTGTAAAAGGAATCCATGTCCCGATACGTCGGGTTGATGATGTCCTCTTAAGGAGCTCATAAGGATTGTCATGTAAACCCTGCAGGTGGATTACATCCGACATGACAAATAAAGTTGAGTGGTACTACTTAAGGATAAAAGATATTGATCAATATAGTTGTCAGTAACTTAATTTGATCGACGGACATTCGATATCTTAACATGGGGAGTTGAACGAGCATATAATAAAAGGAGCCCATAAATATAATTTGGGATTAGGAAGGTAGTGCAACAATAGCTCCTTAGTGGACCGAGCTATTGTTAATGGGCCTGGGTTGTGTGTTCGGGCTGAACACGGGATACCCAGATTCATTAGGAGACCTAACCCTAATTTCTCCTCATGGTCCCTGCCGTAGCCTTATATATATCCTCTATTCTCTGGCCGTCATTCACAATCTGAAATATAAGATTTCTTTTCTCAAAACTCGTGATTCACGTAAGGAGAGAAAGAGAGGTCAGCCAAGGAGAAGAAAGGTTGGGAGATCGTCGCCCACACGACGTCCAACCCGAGGAAGGAATACGTGCAGAAGATCTTGGGGTCGCCGTCGTCTTCTTCTCACCGCAGGTATAATTTGTGAACCCTAGATTCCGCTATATAGGGTTAGATCACATTTTTAATCTGTTTATATTTAACGATCGATACGCACACCAATCCGTAGTCCTGGGAATCATCTCAGTTCCATCAATTGGTATCAGAGCCGGTATTGGATCTGCGTATTGATTGTTACATCCATGTTGTCCAATAAAACTTATGTTGTATGATAGTCGGTAGATGTAGATCTGTTCTAACTCGGTTTTGCAGGCATCTTAGATCCAACTATTATGGTCCAATGCATGTTTTGTTTGTGTTGTTGGTGTTTGGTGGATGTAATTATTGTGTTGTTGTTGTTTTGTGGATGTAATTAATATCACGAGGGTTGATCGTGCTTATAATTTTAATTTTTTTTTCAATCTAGATTATGTGTGAACTCCTTCGGGAGGCATAGGATTGATGTAATTTTAATTTTTCAATCTAGATTATGTATGAACTCCTTCGGGAGGCATAGGATTGATGTAATTTTTTTTTTTTTTTTTTGATCGATCGTGATGGCGGTGGTGGCTGTTTCTGACGCCGGAGGAGATGCTATTTTTAGGCAGTCCAGAGATCGACAGATGGTTTTCGATGAAGAAATTGGCAGCCAAACCTTTAAAAAAAAAAAAAAACGGGGCGCTGCCCCGAACCCCGCGACCCGGTCGTATAGCTCCGTGCAGGGTCAGATTTGGGCTTTGCACAGTCGGGGAAGAATCAGGAAAGATGGCCATAATTGTTGGATATTTATTTTCAAATTTATTACCATTATTGCTTGTTCTGATTATGCATGTTTATTATTTTGTGATATTTTTTTGAAAAACTAGGATCACATTAATAATGGACAACATGGACATAAATTAACTAGTAGAAAAACCCTCATTGTTAAATAACTAAGTGGGAGAGGGAATTCATTTAACATGAATCCCACGGTCTCCATTGCTGGTTTGTAGGTGATATAATTATACTTGCGTGTTGGCTTTAGTGCTTTCCTCCATATCGGATGAGTATAATTATGGATCACCAGTACAGACTTCCTTAGGGATAATTGTAGAAAGTTACCTAGTATGTGTTCACTTCTCCATCTGAAGGAACTCAATACAAGATAATGGACTTAGTATTAAGCAATGGTATACACTTAGATACAAATAATGGTATCCTCCCCATCGGAGTCACTGCTATTATTTGTAGGACCAGAGCAAGACCAACAGATTAATTTTATTTGTCATAAAGTTGTGTTGACATGATAGTAAAATTAATAGGAAAACCCTACTTGAACAAATATTGAATTTGTATACGTCCACACTATCGTGGCATGCTAAATTCATGGTGTTTAAGGTGTTGGTGAATTTTTTTTATTATTGTTTTGAGGGAATCAATATTTAATTAATTCAAAAAGTTTTGCCCTACATAATTTTTTTTATGTGATTCTCAGGATTTCAAAAATGGGTTCTTTCAGTCCACTTATGGTGATTCTTAAAGAAAACAAACTTACTGGCCCTAATTATATTGACTGGAAACGTAACTTGGATATTGTCTTAACTGCTGAAGAGTACAAATTTGTACTCAATGAAGTATGCCCACCTAAGCCTGATGCTAACTCTGATGAAGAGGTCAAAGAGGCTTATAAGAAGTGGAATAAGGCAGATGAGATGGTGCGGTGTTACATTTTGGCATCTATGTCAAATGTACTGCAGCATCAGCATCAGGCCATGCCCACAGCTTATGATATGATGTACAACCTTAAGAAACTCTTCGGACATCAGAGTAGAGCAGCTAGGCAATTTGCTATGAAGAGTTTGATGAATGCATCTATGGCTGAGGGGACACCAGTAAGGGATCATGTTCTCAAGATGATGGGTCATCTAAATGAGATGGAGATCCTTGGTGCTGAAATCGATGGGGAAACCCAGGTCGATATCATTCTCGGGACTCTGCCTAAAAGTTTTGACTCGTTTTGCCTTAATTACAACATGAACAAAAGGTTGTATACTTTGTCAGAACTTGCAAAAGAACTACAGGATGCTGAAGCTCTCTTCAAGCAAAATGCCCATGTTTATGTGACTGACAATGTCTCTACTTCTAAGCCGAAAGGTGGTAAGAAGAAGAAAGTTCAGAAACAAGTAAACTCAGCAAAGAAGGGCATGGGACCTCAAGGCGCTGTGAAAAAGCCGAAAGGCAAGTGTTTCAAGTGCAAAGGGTCAGGACATTGGAAGACTGACTGTCCACTTCTCAAACAAAAGAACAAAGAAGGTATATCTCATTTACTAGTTGTTGAAACATGTTTAGCGGTACTATCTACCGGCACCTGGTGTGTAGATACAGGAGCCACTAATCATGTCTGCAATACATTGCAGGGGTTCCAGGAAACCAGACGGCTCAGTGATGGAGAGATATGCTTGTTTATGGGTGACGCTACAAGAGTAGCGGCCGTTGCAATAGGAGATGTTATTTTATCTTTTGGTAGAAATAAGTCTTTGACATTGAGAGATTGTCTTTATGCACCTTCACTTAGAAGGAATTTAATTTCTGTTTCTATGCTAGTTAAGGATGGATATTCAGTTTATTTTAATGACAATATTGTTATTAGAAAAAATAAGCATTTTATCTGTTCTGGTGCATTGGTTGATAATCTATATGTCATTAATCCTATTTCGCCCACAATGCAACTTATGGAAATGAATAATATGTCTTCTAACATAAATAAGAGAAAAGAACCTTCTTGTATGAACCAAACATATCTTTGGCACTTGCGATTGGGGCATGTTAACCTAAGAAGGATTCAAAGACTGGTTAAAGATGGACCTTTGAGTTCATTGGAAGTGGAGGCACTACCAGTCTGTGAATCCTGCTTGGAAGGTAAAATGACCAAAAGGCCTTTCAAGGCAAAGGGGTATAGGGCCAAAGATGTGTTGGAATTGGTTCATTCTGATTTGTGTGGGCCCATGACTGTCCAGGCTAGAGGTGGCTTTGAATATTTTGTCACATTTACTGACGATTATTCAAGGTATGGATATATTTATTTGATGCGCCATAAGTCTGAGTGCTTTGAGAAATTCAAAGAGTACAAGGCAGAAACGGAGAAGCGTCATGGAAAATGTATCAAGTCATTACGTTCAGATCGTGGTGGCGAGTATCTCTTTGGAGAGTTTAAGGACTATTTGTCAGAGGCTGGGATTACATCCCAATTATCAGCACCTGGAACACCCCAACAGAATGGTGTAGCAGAAAGAAGGAATAGGACTCTTATGGAGATGGTTAGATCAATGATGAGTTATTCAGATTTACCAGATTCGTTTTGGGGATATGCCTTAGAAACTGCAGCTTATATTCTGAACTTGGTTCCTTCTAAGTCAGTACCAATTACTCCCACAGAACTGTGGACTGGGCGTAAGCCTAGTCTGAAACATGTTCGGATTTGGGGTAGTCCAGCACACGTGCTGAATGGGAAAGCCGATAAGTTGGAATCTCGTACAGAAGTACGCTTGTTTGTAGGCTATCCAAGAGGAACGAAGGGAGGTTTATTTTATAGTCCTAAGGATCAGAAGGTCATTGTTAGCACCAATGCTCGATTCTTAGAGGAAGACTATGTGATGAACCATAAACCCATAAGTAGAGCTGTTCTAGAAAAACTGAGAGGTGAGACACCAAATACTTCAGTACCAACAGTACAGCAGGATGTACCACCAGTAACTGCACAACGTGTCACAAATGTTGCACCACAACCGATAGTGCCTCGTCGTAGTGGGAGGGTTGTGATACAACCTGATAGATATATATTCTTGGGAGAGTCGTCAGACTTTGTCCCTGAGGAATAAGATTATGATCCCTGTACCTACAATGAAGCACTCTAAGATAAAGATGCAGAGTCTTGGCAAAAAGCAATGATATCTGAAATAGAATCTATGGATTCTAATCAAGTCTGGGAGCTTGTAGAACCACCTATTGGTGTAAAAGCCATTGGATGCAAGTGGGTCTATAAGAGAAAAAGAGGATCAGAGGTAAGGTTGAAACCTTTAAAGCTCGGCTTGTTGCAAAAGGTTTTACTCAAAGAGAGGGTATTGATTATGAGGAAACCTTTTCGCCAGTAGCCATGCTTAAGTCTATCCGAATTCTTTTATCTATTGCATCTCATCTTGATTATGAGATTTGGCAAATGGATGTCAAGACAGCTTTCCTTAATGGAAGTCTTGAGAAAGACATCTATATGAAGCAACCAGACGGGTTCATTGAAAAGGGCCAAGAGCATCTTATTTGTAAGCTCAAGAAGTCCATTTATGGACTTAAGCAAGCTTCCAGATCTTGGAACATATGTTTTGATCAGGTTATAAAATCCTATGGATTTGATCAATGTCAAGATGAATCGTGTGTATACAAAAAGTGTGACGGAAACGTAGTGGTATTCCTAGTACTTTACGTGGATGACATCTTGCTCATTAGAAACAATGTGAAGGTATTATCTAACGTAAGGGTATGGTTATCCAAACAGTTTGATATGAAGGACTTGGGAGAAGTAGGTCACATCCTTGGGATCAAAGTTCTACGAGATCGCAAGAAAAGGAAGTTGGGCTTGTCCCAAGCTTCCTATATCGATACTATACTACCTCGTTTTAGCATGCAAAATTCTAAGAAAGGTTTCTTACCTTTTAGGCATGGAATTGCTCTATCAAAGGAGCAGTGTCCGAGGACACCTAAAGAGATAGAGAACATGAAAGCAGTTCCTTATGCTTCAGCAGTAGGAAGCTTAATGTATGCAATGCTATGTACGAGACCAGATATCTGCTTTGCCGTTGGCATGGTTAGCAGATATCAGTCTAACCCAGGACAAGAGCACTGGACTGCCGTAAAGCATATTTTGAAGTACCTGAAAAGGACTAAAGATTACATGCTAGTTTACCAGGCAGATAGTTTAGTTGCCTTGGGGTATACAGACTCAGATTTTCAGTCATATAGGGATTCCAGGAAATCAACCTCAGGTTATGTATTTACTTTGGGAGGTGGAGCCACTATATGGAGGAGTATCAAGCAAAAATGTATTGCTGATTCTACCATGGAAGCCAAGTATGTGGCAGCCTCTGAGGTAGCCACAGAAGCGGTTTGGCTCAGAAACTTCCTATTGGACTTGGATGTGGTACCTAATTTGCCTAAGGCTATTACACTTTATTGTGATAATAGTGGTGCAGTTGCAAATTCGAAGGAACCACGAGCCCATAAGGCAAGTAAACACATTGAGCGCAAGTACCACCTGATACGAGATTTCGTAAAGAAAGGAAAAGTTGTTGTGATCAAGATAGCATCAGCAGACAACCTAGCTGATCCCTTCACTAAGAGCTTACCAGCTAAGGCTTTTGATAGTCATGGTGAGGGAATGGGAGTCAGATGCGTAGCAGCATGGCTTTAAGTATAAGTGGGAGATTTGTAACAGTATACTGAAAAGCAATGCTTTGAGTATAAGTGGGAGATTGTTAGGGTTATATACTGAAAGCATCACTTTTGTATTAACTTTATTTCCTTATTTTTTTGAATGAGAATCATATGGGCATATGTTTGCATATTGTGTTTATTATAATATTAATGCAAATGTCTGATATTCTATAAGGTTGATAATATGGTGTGAGGTGACACACAGAAGATCATATTATCAGTTCCCTATGGAATATATAAATAGTTCACAACCTAGACGGACTTGGACAATCCATTGGAAAGGTTGTAGTGTAATCTGGTATTAGTCTGTCTTGACTATAGGTTTACACTAGTGCACTTTGTGTGTATTGAACAGGACCACTTGAGGTTGTTCTCTTTGTACTGACTACAAAAGAGAACAAACACCTCTGTTATTATGGATGCTTATGCTCTTAATCCAGATACAATAACAGACATGTATATGCAGTGTGCATTACTTTGACTCATAAAAGAGTGAGATTCATTATGGATCAACAACCTCTATGAATTGGGTAATAGCATTGTATGTATGATGGGCTGTTGATTGTAAAAGGAATCCATGTCCCGATACGTCGGGTTGATGATGTCCTCTTAAGGAGCTCATAAGGATTGTCATGTAAACCCTGCAGGTGGATTACATCCGACATGACAAATAAAGTTGAGTGGTACTACTTAAGGATAAAAGATGTTGATCAATATAGTTGTCAGTAACTTAATTTGATCGACGGACATTCGATATCTTAACATGGGGAGTTGAACGAGCATATAATAAAAGGAGCCCATAAATATAATTTGGGATTAGGAAGGTAGTGCAACAATAGCTCCTTAGTGGACCGAGCTATTGTTAATGGGCCTGGGTTGTGTGTTCGGGCTGAACACGGGATACCCAGATTCGTTAGGAGACCTAACCCTAATTTCTCCTCATGGTCCCTGCCGTAGCCTTATATATATCCTCTATTCTCTGGCCGTCATTCACAATCTGAAATATAAGATTTTTTTTCTCAAAACTCGTGATTCACGTAAGGAGAGAAAGAGAGGTCAGCCAAGGAGAAGAAGGGTTGGGAGATCGTCGCCCACACGACGTCCAACCCGAGGAAGGAATACGTGCAGAAGATCTTGGGGTCGCTGTCGTCTTCTTCTCACCGCAAGTATAATTTGTGAACCCTAGATTCCGCTATATAGGGTTAGATCACATTTTTAATCTGTTTATATTTAACGATCGATACGCACACCAATTCGTAGTCCTGGGAATCATCTCAGTTCCATCAGAAGCTCACTCATGTTTTCAAGTTTGTGAAACTAATCTAATTGTAGGAGAGACACATAAAGCGGAAGTTGAGAAATTACCAATTAAAGTGTGTCCAACAAATTCAGCAACTTTTGAATCTGAGAAAGAAAAGATTAGGGAATACGTTCAAGTTGCACAATCTATTAATTTTTCTTCTCAGCTGACATTCAAGAAGGTGAGGATATCAAGAACGCCATCATCAAGAAAGAAACGACTTAAACTCAAGCTTCAACCACTGCCATCTAGCTTGGGGGATGCTCAAAGAAAACCTAATCCAAACATAAAGAAAGTTATTAGAAAATATGTTTTGATGTTGTTGGAACTTGGCATCACATAACCATCTCCGCCATCAAGTCTAGCTGAAGACTTAAAACTTAGAGCTTCTTGGGAGGCAACCCATGTTTTCTTTTACCGCATTAGATTTTTTTCTCTTTTTACTTTACTTTAATTTTTGATTTTATTTTGTAGGATTGCATGAGTTTAGAAGTTGCCGGGCGAAGCTGTTTTCTACACCTACATTGATGGCTGTTTTTTAGCAGGATCGAGTCAGAATCTGGAAAAGTGTATAAAATACCGATCGAAGGAAATTTTCTTAGCTTTCCAGAACAAAAAGATTTAGGCAATTTGGACATCTATAGCTCCAGATATTACTAAAATAATGAACGTCGCGCGTCCAGAATTTTAACACAAATCAGGGGGAGCAATTTTGAACTTTTCACATTCCTTTTTTTTTTTTTTTTTTTTCATTTTCCCTTTCCCATTGAGGACAATGTGATATTCAAGTTTGGGGGTATTTGTTACAATTTTTTAATTATTTTTTTATATATTTGAAAAGAAAAACAAAATAAAAGGGATTTCAATTGGGCTTACTATTACACTTTTGAGTTATTTGTTGTGTTAAGCATTGAAATAATTTTTGTTAGGATAGACAATATCTTATAAAACAAGATTAAGCATACTTATTTACTTTAGAATTATTGAAGTTCAAAATTCTTACACAATTGTGACAGTCATGTGACTATACATAAAAGAAAAATGTGATATTTTTTCTTGTGATTATCCCCTTTGATCTAGTCCTAAACAGGGTTTAAGTAAATAGATTGATGAAAAGAAAAAAAATGGAATGAATAAAGTTCTATCTACTCCAATGTTTTGAGTTTCTTAGTAACTAGGGGTATTCATCACCAATGTTTACTTTTATGTCGAACGACAACTTGAAATATGAGTATGCAAAAGCACTCTAAGTTTATGACTTATTGAGTAACCGGGTGAATTCATCACAAATATTTGCATTTGCGTCAAAAGGCAAAAGACTACTTAGAGAGCGGCACACACAAAAAAAAAACACTCTAGTTTGCTACTCGGTTTGTAGTAGTGAGAAGGTGTAATCACAGAATGAGTTGTTACATGCTATAATTACATTAATTGCATGACAAATATGATTGGGTTGAGAATTATGTATGAATAATTGCACTGGAGAAAGTGAGTAGGCTTAGTTTTCCTTTATTTTCTATTGTTTATATTTTAAGCTGAAATTTTGATGATTGCATGATAAGATCTCTTAGTGTGATGAGTTGAGCCTATTATTGATTATTATTCCTTTATTCATTGTTTTATTTTTTGCTCGAGGACAAGCAAAATCTTAAGTTTGGGAGTATTTGATGTGTCTAATTTTTATATAAATATTTGTAATCATTCACCCATAAAAATTGCTAGTATTCGTCTATTTTGTTAATAATTTATCTTATTTCCATAGATTTCAATTAATTAATTATGTTTTATGGAATCAGATTTTCGATGCAAAAGGTGAATATTTTCAGTAAAAATTAATAAAGAAAATAAGGAGAATGATTGATTAATTTTAATTGATTTGTTGAATTTTGAATTTTACAATTTGGCCATCGGGAAAGCAAAATAGAGATTTCAATGGGCAATAGAGGGTGAAATAAAATAAACAAATTTAAAAGGATTTAATTGAGCTAATATTATTAGTTAGTTTAATTAATTTAAACTAATTAATTTTATTTTTAAATCCTAATTCTGATTTTATTTTTTGTGTGTGCAGCACGTGCTTCAAGAAGAGAACGAGAAGAAAAAGAAGCAAGAAATAAAGAGCAAATCAGAAAAAGGAAAGAAATAAAGGAAGATGTGGGGTTTTATGCAAAATAAACCATAATAGTACTGGTTTGGGCCCTATAAATACAGCAGCCAAAAGCAAAAAGAAGAACACGATGAACGAAAAAGGGAGAGCGATGGCTGACCTCATATATATATATATATATATATATATATATATATATATATAAAGGAAACGGAAATCAGAGGAGGCGTGAACAGTGGGTGGCGGCTTTGTTTGGAGTGTGCGGGCGCGAGAATCGAGGAGTTGAAGAAAACAAGAAAATAAAAATTAATGAAGGGGTTGCACGAAAATCAGGCGTAAACGGTGGGTTGGTGGGAGCGGCTCCACATCACAAAAGAAAAAAAATTAAGAAGAGGAAGGCGGTTGCACTCACTTTAGCTTGGGTTGCGGCACGGAAATCGACGAGGACAGAAACGAAAACAGAGAAGGAAGAGAGAGAAAGAGAGAGAAGCGCTCGGATTTCGAGGCTCTTCAATTTTGGTCTTCAACAACAATCGAGTTCTTTCTTCTTTCTTATCTCCTCCAATTTTTATTATGCAATCCAAAACAGTATTTGTTAGTTGCAAATTTATTATGTACTAATTTTATTTTTCTAGGGCTTTGATGTAGCCTAGTTTTTATAACACAATTTTAATTTCATATTATTTTTTCTATTTTTCCATGGTTGTGTGTTTGTTTTTTGTTCTTAATTCTTACAATTGTTTGGCTAACTTTTGTATGATTTATTAAATCATAGAGAGACCAAACTGGTAATTTATGATTTCGAATTAATAGAATTAGACATCGTTACAAGAGCGAACAGCAGCTAATGTGACCGTAAAAAAATACATAAATCTTAATGAATTTTCAATTAGTAATTTGTGCATGAACTATGAAAAATAATTAGTTGAGAATATTTTTTATATTGCTTGAGAGAGAATATTGAATAATTTGGGGATTTTGGTCTACAACTTGGAAAAATAATATTTTTATTCACATTGAGTTATAAATTGTGTGGGATTAACGGGATGAAATCGAAAGCCCTAGAGTTTGTTTTGCCATTAAAAAATCACAAAAATTTCAGACATTCGTTCTCTTTTGTTAGTTTAGATCATTAGATTAATTTAGTTGTTTTATTTATTAAAATTTCGGTTTTCCAAATAGTAGTTAATCTAGTAATTTCGGTACTCGATAAAATAATTAGTCCGTGTGGGTTCGAAACTCTTTTCACTTATCTATACTACTTGTTGCGATTTTGTACACTTGCAAATAAATCACATACTACGTTTGTTAGTTGCAAAACCAGTATAAACTAATTTTACTTTTCTAGGGCTTTGATGTAACCTAGTTTTGAGAACACAATTTTAATTCCATATTATTTTTCTATTTTTCCATGGTTGTGTGTTTGATTTTTGTTCTTAATTCTATAATTGTTTGGCCAACTTAAATCATGGAGAGACTGAACTGGTAATTTGTGATTTCGAATTAATAAAATTAAACACCGTTACAAGAGCAAACTGCTGTTAATGTGACCGTTAAGAAATCCATAGATCTTAATAAATTTTCTGTAACACCCCGAATTCCAAAATACAACTGAATTCGAAGTTCCACATGATCTTTACACTTCTTTCGTACAATTTTACAAGGAAATAAAACTTCACTTTACATCGGAGTTACATTACTTTAACATTTGTACAGCGGAAGCAAAATTTTACAGCAATTACATGAAACAACATTTAAATCAATCTTTGAGCAACATGTACGCTTCAGTTTGTCAAGCATCTTTACCCTGCATGTAAAACTCTGGGCGCGTCAGTTCATTCACTGAAGAAATATTATACACGGTCATCCTCTCTATGCCGGAAACAGTATAACAATTTTCAATACTTAACATACCACAAACTTGTTCATAAACAAAGCTAAAGGGACTATCCTATTGATGTCGTGTTGTGAATGTACACTTAGTCCATTTGCAATTATTTCTGTTTATATGACACTAATGAGCATTTGTTCAGAGTCTATGCAGCCCATACTACATAGGTTCGAGGGCAAGCCCTTAACCGTTCTTCATCTTGTAGGTTTCAATCCCTCGCCATGACTTAATCTACTACTGTAACTACGGTAAGTATCCTACATATTCTATGACCTACGAACTCATGTCTAGGCGCCCTGGAGGGAATCCCAACGCACTGACAAATGACTCCTCATGCAGGCATCCTGTGGGAATTCAGCTCCTACCATAGACATGACACCACTCGCAGTTACCAAACACCCCACGAGCGTCGCCACCGGGAAGGTACTCTAGAGCAGTATCCACACCCTATCATAATGCATCATGGGACATCCTGTGAATACTCTCACGCCGCCAATCCAATGGCCCTCATACTCAATGTTTTTCTCTTACTTTCATCACATCTTCACTATGTATCTAATCCTTAGTTTAATTGAATCATGAACAAAAATCAATCTCCCAGGGTTAGCACTCCCACTATACCGGTCTGATTCATTCATTTCACATGACCCAAATCTTGGTCTTTTCATTTCAAATATCGTTTCAACATTTTTCCATTGTCGGTATGAGGCTTAGCTACACCCTAATTCTTAATTTTAACTCATAATTACAACATCGAGTTTACATACTCACAAAGCCCTTTTCTCATGATTAATCATAATTCGCATTTCATGTTCATAGTATTCATGTATTCATGTTCATAATGCTCTTCATAACTCATCATGTCATCTAATTTCAATTTTTCAAGTAAAATATCATGCGTAAAAAAATGCAATTCTTCTAACATGTCACATTCACTAGCTCATATTTCCACATAATTCTCCTAATCTTTATTTTAATCCATAGTAATTCCACAGCTCACAATTTCACTTAGTTTCACAATTCACACTTTTCAAATTTCTCATTACCAAAATCTCATTTTAAATTTCTTAAAACAATCCATTCAATTTTCTTTATACAAAAAAATAATTTAAGTTAATAATTAAAATAAGTTTCTTCTTGCAAAAGCAGTCTCAAATTCTCATTTATACTAGGCCACAGGACATAGAAATTATCTCACAAAATACAAATATTATTTGAAACTTCAGGGCAGTCGACTGTTAAAACATGGCCAGTTGGCTGTTCCGCGAAGATTTAAAATTTCGAAAATAAGATGATCAGGGCAGTCGACTGTTATACCATAATCGGTCGACTGTTCTGTAAAGGTTTTAAAAACTCAGAACAAATAACTAGGGAAGTCGACTGTTACAATAGTCGGTCGACTGTTCCGTAACAAAAGTCCGAAATCTATTACTTGACAGTCGACTGTCGACTCTAATCCAGTCGACTGTCGATTGCACCAGGTTGCAATGGATATATTTTTGGCATTGAAAATAAGATCACAATTTTCACATTATTTAAAATCAAAGTTTCCCCAAAATAATATTTTAGAACACAAGTTTTCATCTTTCTACAATAAAGTTGTTTCAATTCAAACAATTAATTCCATATTGTGCATTCAATCAATTTGTGTCTCGTAAGCACAACTTTCTTCCCATAGCATGATTTAAAAACATAAAGCATGACAATAAGATAGATTCTAGCATTTCAATTTCACACATTTATCAATTAGCAATCATCTTCACAAACGTTCTCTAAATTATCATTCCATCTCTAATTTATCAAACATGAGACTAGAATTTCTTGATTTCTCTATAACCATTTATCAAATCATTCCTCGCATGACATCTGCATTTAGAAGCATGAGAAACACCCACCTATTGGAGAAAACGAAATGAAAAGCTCCTAGAGTCTCCTAGAATGCAAGAGAGTAGCCTTCTCATCCTAGATTGTGTTGCAAGATGCTCCTCTTCCTTGCTCCTTGGTGCAACCCGAGCCTCCTCCTTGTGCAAGATGATGGGCCGGCCTCCAAGATGGAACACACACAACTAATGCTCTCAATCTTTCTACTCTCTTTCAATCTTTTAGTCTCCTATATACTTCTTTCTCTCTTCAAAATTTTTTTTAGTGTTGTTTGCACATAAGGGAGAGGTATTTATACTAGTTTTAGGGTGAAATGGAGGGCTAGGATTGCATTAGATGGTTGTAGATCAATGGCTAGGATACAATGGGAAGTTGTAGCAACCACCCATGAACTAAAAACCACCTCTCCACTAACCCACACCCCCACTTCTCTCCTATGCATTTCCGGCCAAGAAATGGTGTGCAATGCACACACACGTGCAAACACGTGTCCCGACTAGTGTCCCTCTAATTAAAAAATTGTACATTATAAATTAACTAATTGTCTACAAAAATGTGTCTACATGAAAAGTTGTTTAAAAGAGTAATTAATTCATGGGCTTTAAAAATAGTTGGCTTTTAGAATAAAATAACTAATTTACTAGGTTGGGCTTTACTTAAAAAAAATAAATTTAGGCTTCTCAAAAATGGGCTTAAAAGAAAAAAAGGGAAGGTAGAAATTGATTATTTTCTCTTGTTATATATAAAATCATTTCCTAAGAAAAAAAATATTTATACTCAAATTTGCACGCGCACAACATGTAAAATCTACAATTTTACATTTAATAAAAATTCAGGGTATTACAACACTCCCTCCTTAGAATAGTTCCGTCCCCGGAACTACAATAAAAGAGTGAGAAAACAAAAAAAGAAATAAAGGACTAAAAAGAAAATACAAATCAAACAAAGAGCTCAGGATAATCCTTCATAATCCTCTCCTTAGATTCCCAAGTAGCCTCTTCAACCAACTGGTTTATCCAGACTACCTTGACCATCGATATCGGCTTATTCCTTAAGACTTTCTCCCGACGATCAACAATCTCAACCGGAAGCTCAATGTAACTCAGATCCAACTGCAAATCCTCCGGTACCTTGGGCAAATGACGACTTGGATCTCGGATGTAACCTCTCAGCATAGACACATGAAAGACATTGTGCACCTGAGACAACTCTTCCGGTAACTCAAGCCGGTAAGCAGTTTTCCCAATCCGCTTTAATATCTTATACGGGCCTATGAATCTTGGGGCTAACTTTCCACCTCTGCCGAAGCGAATCACACCCTTGCCAAATCGAAGCACGCCTTTACTAGGCGATACCTTCAGAAAGACAAAGTCACCAACCTCAAACTCAAGGTCCCTCCTCCGGTTGTCTGCATAGCTCTTCTGCCTACTCTGAGAATCCACCAACCTCTTCCTGATCAGATTAATCTTTTCAGAGGTCTGCTGCACAATCTTAGGCCCAAACATCTGACGCTCCCCAACTTCGAACCAACAAACTGGCGTTCTGCACTTCCTGTCATACAGAGCTTCGTACGGTGCCATCCCAATGCTAGTCTGGAAACTGTTGTTGTAGGCGAACTCCACCAGAGCTAAATGCCTTTCCCAACAGCCTCCAAAGTCTAGTACACAACACCGAAGCAAGTCCTCAAGAATACGGTTGAATCTCTCGGTTTTCCCATCGGTCTGAGGATGAAAGACAGTGCTGAAATCCATCTTGGTACCCAAAGCTGTCTGAAGACTCCTCCAGAAATGCAAAGTAAAATGCACATCTCAATCAGAAACAATGGTCAACAAAACACCATGTAGCCTGACGATCTCACCAACATACATCTCAGCCAACTTGTCTATCGACGAAGTGAGTTTCATCGCCAAGAAGTGAGCGGACTTAGTTAGTCGATCGACTATAACCCAAATTGCATCATTGCCCTTTGGACTCTTAGTCTAGCCCGTGATGAAATCCATACTGATGTTATCACACTTCCATTCCGGAATAGGTAACGGTTGCAATGGACCTCCGGGTTTCTGATTCTCGGCTTTGACTTGCTGACAAATCTCACACCTCGGCACAAATTCAGCCACACTCCGCTTCAAACCCGACCACCAGAAATGCTGTTTAATATCCTTGTACATCTTAGTACTCCCAGGATGTACTGACAAAAGAGTAGCATGTGCCTCCTGAAGAATACTTTCTTTCAAGTCCGACTGATCCGGAACACACAACCTCTCTCCAAACCACAACACTTCATCCCTGATTTGAAATCCGAGCAACCTGTCTGCAACAACCAGCTCCTTCACCTTCAGAACCTTTGCATCTTCCTTCTGAATTGCAATGATCCTTCCATTCAGCATTGGTTGAAGCCTCAACTGAGCTAAAGATGATACCAAGCCTTGCAGAACAACTTCAATACCAGCCCGATCCAATTCCTCTGCAAGATGCCTCTGAGTCGTAATCAAACTCGACAGACTGCTCTTGCGGCTAAGTGTATCAGCAACAACATTAGCCTTCCCAGGATGATACTTGAACTCAGGATGCATGTCCTCAAGTACTTCCAACCATCTCCGGTGCCTCAGATTCAGATCCTTCTGCTGATAGATGTACTTCAAGCTCTTATGGTCCGTGTACATATTCAGCTTCTCACCATACACGTAATGCCTCCATTGCTTCAAGGCGAAGATAATCGCAGCCAACTCCAGATCATGAGTCAGATAATTTTTCTCATGCGGTCTTAGCTGCCTAGACCCATATACGATCACTTTCCCCTCTTGCATTAAGACACAATCAAGCCCCCAGTGTGAAGCATCACTGTAAACATCATACTCAACACCTGCTCTAGGCAACGCCAAAATAGGTGCAGTAGTCAGCTTCTCTTTCAACTCCTGAAAGCTTGCCTTACACTGCTCGGTCCACTTGAAGTTCACATTCTTCTTGGTTAGACTAGTGAGCGGTATGGCTAATTGAGCATAGCCCTGAATGAATCTCCTGTAGTATCCCGTCAATTCAAGAAAACTCTGGATTTCCTTCACTGTAGTAGGCCTTGTCCAATCTCTCAGTGCCTCTATCTTCTAAGGATCAGTTGCCACTCCCTCCTTAGAAAGTATGTGACCTAGGAATGCCACTTCAGATTTCCATAAATAACACTTGGATAACTTGGCATACAACTCCTGCTCCTGAAGCTTCCTCAAAACTGCTTCCAGATGCTCCGCATGCTCCTCATCCGACTTGGAGTACACAAGAATATCGTCGGTAAACACCACGACGAAAGAATCAATGAACGGCCTCAGAACTCTGTTCATCATGTCCATAAAGATTGCAAGCACATTCGTCACTCCAAATGACATAACTAAGAATTCGTAATGCCTGTGTCGAATTCTGAACGCAGTCTTCTGCACGTCTTCAGCTTTCACTCGAACTTGATGATATCCTGATCGAAGATCTATTTTGGAGAAAACAGCTGCTCCTTGTAGACGATCGAACAACTCATCAATTCGTGGAATAGAATAGTTATTCTGAATAGTGACCTTATTCAGCTCTCGGTAATCGATACACATTCTCATCGATCCATCCTTCTTCTTTACCAAAAGCACCGGCGCTTCCTAAGGTGACGCACTCGGTTGAATAAAGCCTTTCTCCAACAGTTCCTCAATCTGCCGTTTGATCTCATCCTGCTCCACAGGTGCCATCCTGTACGGTGCCTTGGAAATAGGTGCACTTCCTGGCTGAATAGCGATGTTGAACTCTACATCGCGATGCGGGGGTAACCCAGGCAAATCTTTCAAGAACACAGTCGGATAATCCCAAACCACCGGAATTTGCTGCACCTCTACAGGAACATCCTTCTTGCAGATAGCTGCCACCAGACCAGAACATCTCCTCTTCCCTTGGAAAGTGACTTCAGGTCTGCCTGGAGCCTTCACTGTTACTTCTTTGGTCTTGCACTCGATGCTTGCACTGTACACTGACATCCAATCAATGCCAATGACATCGACTCCCAAGACATTCAGCTCGATCAAATCAATCCTAAAAATTCTATCCTCAATCACAATCTCGCAGTCCGCATAGTACCGATCAGTGGTTAAAGTCTCCCCTGACGAAGTAGCTACTGCTAAAATCTTGCCTGGAAAGATTTTCGGTTCGACTCCCAGAACTTTAGCAAATTTAGGTGATACAAAAGTATGAGAGGATCCAGTATCGAACAAAACAACAGCTTTCTTTCCATTCAAATAAAGTTCTCCTGTTACATAACACACACTCGTCACATAAAAGTTTACTAAATAAGCGGAAAAAGAGATGACAGAAAAACACCCCTAAACACCCTCACTCGTACCAGTGATGACGTGATCCACTTCATCAGCGTCAGCTTCAGTCAAGGTAAATACTCGCCCCTGCTGGTACGACTTCTTCCTGGCCTGCTGAGTTGGTCCATTACGGATGACATCCTGTAGCTTGGGGCAATGAGACTTGTAGTGGCCTGTCTCTCCATAGTTAAAACAAGTCACAGAAGGTCTCACCCAAGTATTCCCGGGTCTTCCTGCCACCTGAACAGTGTTCACACCCGTAGGCTTGAACCTTTGAGCCAGCGGCTGTTCCCTGATACTTCCAGCATCTGCGGGCCTCTTCCCTACATTCCAGTAGTTCCTCCGATTCTGAACAACGTGGAACTGCTCCATGTCTGCCTCCGTGGCTGCCGCTCATTTAACCAACTTGTCAAACCTCTTGATACTGAGGGGTATCATCCTGGATCTCAGACTTGGCCTCAACCCATGCTCGAATTTTCGAGCCTTCTTCGCCTCGTCCATCACCAGTTCGGGTGCATATCTTGAGAGCTGAGTGAATCTTGTCTCATACTCCCTAACCGACATGCTGCCCTGCTGCAGCGCCTGAAACTCCATGGCCTTCTTCTCCTGGACGTCCGATGGAAAATAATGACTGCGGAATACCTCCAAGAATTCCTTCCAGCCAAGAGCAATATCTCCCATCGTCCACTTCATTGACTGCCACCACACAGCCGCATCCTTCTCGAACTGTAGTGCAGCTAGCTTCACCTTGCTGCTCTCCGGAGTCTCCAAGACTTCGAAGATAGTCTCTACCTGTCGGATCCAATTGTCAGCCGTGTCAGGGTCTGACTTCCCCTCAAACACCGGTGGTTTCATCCGTTTAAATGATTCCACGAGTTTGATTGCTTCGGGTACTGGATTCGCAGGCACCCTTCCATGATTCTGATTCATGGTAACGGTATTGAGTGTCTGATAAACCCTCGCTAGTTCTGTTTCCAAGTCCAGACCTTCACCGTTTCGAGCTCGTCTTCCAGCCATATTCTGATGCAAAAGATCCATTAAATTCAAAATATAGAACATAAATTTTAAATCAACTCTTCATTTCATTGAATTTCAAACTTTATACATTCGAATATAAAACATTTCTGACATCAAATGAAAGCAGTAAGAAGATACAACAGTCTAACTCCTATGGTTCCTCTTGGCTTCACGAAGCTCTCCCCATAGTTTCTCTACTTCCTCCTTCAGTACATCGTACATGTTTTTCCTCTTCTCGAGTTCCCAAACACGATGACTGAGAACTGCAATATCGTCCTTGCGCTTCGCCAACTGAGTCTCCAGTAGTCCGACTCTCTCCCGTTGAGTCTCTACCTTCCTCTGAAGAGACACCATCAGAGGAATCGTCAGACGAATTTGGAGGTGGAGTGATCTCTCGAGACTCAGGCCATTCCTCTTCCACTTCTTCAGGATCTTCCTCGTCTGAATCAGCTTGCCCGGGGTAGTAATCCTCCTCAACGATGTGCCAATTGTCACCTCCAGCTAGGTCAAAGTGGTCCGCCATCTTAGAGAAAAGAGGAGAAGAAGCATAAATCATAGAGCAACACAAATGTAAGTGACTTACATTTAAATCTCTAGACTCTACACACACTATAATGTCCACTTCTAGGGTTTCGTTCCTTATAAATTTGTACTACTTGGAAGTGTGGCTCTGATACCACTCTGTAACACCCCAAATTCCAAAATACAACTGAATTCGAAGTTCCACAGGATCTTTACACTTCTTTCGTACAATATTACAAGGAAATAAAACTTCACTTTACATCAGAGTTACATTACATTAACATTTGTACAACGGAAGCAAAATTTTACAGTAATTACATGAAACAACATTTAAATCATCTTTGAGCAGCATGTATGCTTCAATTTGTCAAGCATCTTTACCCTGCATGTAAAACTCTGGGCGCGTCAGTTCATTCACTGACGAAATATTATACACTGCCATCCTCTTTATGCCGGAAACAGTATAACGATTCTCAGTACTTAACATACCACAAATTTGTTCACAAACAAAGCTAAAGGGACTATCCTATTGATGTCGTGTTGTGAATGTGCACTTAGTCCTTAATGCAATTATTTTTGTTTACATGACACTAATGCGCACTTGTTCAGAGTCTATGCAGCCCATACTACATAGGTCCGAGGACAAGCCCTTAATCGTTCTTCATCTTGTAGGGTTCAATCCCTCACCATGACTTAATCTACTACTGTAACTACGGTAAGTATCCTAAATGTTTTATGACCTACGAACTCATGTCTAGGCGCCCTGGAGGGAATCCCAACACACTGACACAAGACTCATCATGCAGGCATCCTGTGGTAATTCAGCTCCTACCATAGACATGACATCATCCGCAGTCACCAAACACCCCATGAGCGTCGCCACCGGGACGGTACTCTAGAGCAGTATCCACGCCCTATCATGACGCATCATGGGATATCCTGTGAATACTCTCACGCCGCCAATCCAATGGCCCTCATACTCAATATTTTTCTCATACTTTCATCACATCTTCACTATGTATATAATCATTAGTTTAATTGAATCATGAACAAAAATCAATCTGTCAGGGTTAGCACTCCTACTATACCGATCTTATTCATTCATTTCACATGACCCAAATCTTGGTCTTTTCATTTCAAATATCGTTTCAACATTTTTTCCATTACCGGTATGAGGCTTAGCTACACCCTAGTTCTTAATTTTAACTCATAATTACAACATCGAGTTTACATACTCACAAAGCCCTTTTCTCATGATTAATCATAATTCACATTTCATGTTCATAGTATTCATGTATTCATATTCATAATGCTCTTCATAACTCATCATGTCATCTAATTTCAATTTTTCAAGTACAATATCATGCGTAAAAAAATGCAATTTTTCTAACATGTCACATTCACTAGTTCATATTTCCACATAATTCTCCTAATAATTATTTTAATCCACACTAATTCCACAGTTCACAATTTCACTTAGTTTCACAATTCACACTTTTCAAATTTCTCATTACTAAAATCTCATTTTAAATTTCTTAAAACAATCCATTCAATTTTCTTTATACCAAAAAACAATTTAAGTTAATAATTAAAATAAGTTTCTTCTTGCAAAAGTAGTCTCAAATTCTCATTTATACTAGGCCACAGGACATAGAAATTATCTCACAAAATACAGATATTATTTGAAACTTCAGGGCAGTTGACTGTTAAAACATGGCCATTCGGCTGTTCCGCGATGATTTAAAATCTCGAAAATAAGATGATCAGGGCAGTCGACTGTTTTACCATAATCGGTCGACTGTTCTGTAAGGTTTTAAAAACTCATAACAAATAACTAGGGAAGTCGACTATTATAATAGTCGGTCAACTGTTCCGTAACAAAAGTCCGAAATCTATTACTTGACAGTCGACTATCGACTCTAATCCGGTCGACTGTCGATTGCACCAGGTTGCAATGGATATATTTTTGGCATTGAAAATAAGATCACAATTTTCACATTATTTAAGATCAAGGTTTCCCCAAAATAATATTTTTGAACACAAGTTTTCATCTTTCTACAATAAAGTTGTTTCAAATCAAACAATTAATTCCATATTGTGCATTCAATCAATTTGTGTCTCATAAGCACAACTTTCTTCGCATAGCATGATTTAAAAACATAAAGCATGACAATAAGATAGATTCTAGCATTTCAATTTCACACATTTATCAATTAGTAATCATCTTCACAAACATTCTTTAAACTATCATTCCATCTCTAATTTATTAAACATGAGACTAGAATTTTTTGATTTCTCTATAACCATTTATCAAATCAATCCTAGCATGACATCTACATTTAGAAGCATGAGAAACACCCACCTATTGGAGAAAACGAAATGAATAGCTCCTAGAGTCTCCTAGAATGCAAGAGAGTAGCCTTCTCCTCCTAGATTGTGTTGCAAGATGCTCCTCTTCCTTGCTCCTTGGTGCAACCCGAGCCTCCTCCTTGTGCTTGATGATGGACCAGCCTCCAAGATGGAACACACAACTAATGCTCTCAATCTTTCTACTCTCTTTCATTCTTTTACTCTCCTATATATTTCTTTCTCTCTTTAAAAAAAATCTTAGTGTTGTTTGCACATAAGGGAGGGGTATTTATACTAGTTTTAGGGTGAAATGGAGGGCTAGGATTGCATTAGATGGTTGTAGATCAATGGCTATGATACAATTGGAAGTTGTAGCAACCACCCATTAACTAAAAACCACCTCTCCACTAACCCACACCCCCACTTCTCTCCTAAGCATTTCCGGCTAAGAAATGGTGTGCAATGCACACACACGTGCAAACATGTGTCCCAACTAGTGTCCCCCTATTTAAAAAATTGTACATTATAAATTAACTAATTGTCTACAAAAATGTGTCTACATGACAAGTTGTTTAAAAGAGTAATTAATTCATGGGCTTCAAAAATAGTTGGCTTTTAGAATAAAATAATTTATTTACTAGGTTGGGCTTTACTTAAAAAAATAAATTTAGGCTTCTTAAAAATGGGCTTAAAAGAAAAAAAGAGAAGGTAGAAATTGATTATTTGCTCATGTTATATATAAAATCATTTTCTAAGAAAAAAATATTTATACACAAATTTGCACGCACACAACATGTAAAATCTACAATTTTACATTTAATAAAAATTCAGGGTATTGCATTTTCAATTAGTAATTTGTGCATGAACTATGACAAATAATTAGTTGAGAATATTTTTTATATTGCTTGATAGTGAATATTGAATAATATGGGAATTTTGGTCTACAACTTGGAAAAATAATATTTTTATTCACATGGAGTTATTAATTGTGTGGAATTAACTAGGTGAAATCAAAAGCCCTAAAATTTGTTTTTCTATTAACAAACAACCAAATTTCATATTTCGTTCCTTTAATTAGTTTATTTCTTTCCTTAGTTTAATTTAGTGTTAGTTTCTATTTTTATCATATTTTTGATTTTCCAAATAGTAGTTATCTAGTGAATTTTTGTACTCAATAAAATAATTAGTCCTTGTCGGTTCGACACTCTTTTCACTTAACTATACTACTTGTTGCGATTTTGTACACTTGCAATTAATTCGCATCACTTGGTCTGGCGGCAATCTAGGCAATTCCTCGGGAAATACATCAAGGAACTCCCGCACAACCACGGGTACAAAATCACCATCTGTGTACAACGACTCTAGTACACTTTCCTTCTGGTTTGTAGAGTCCTTGGTGTTGGATCCTGTAGGCAAGGCAAATAACACTAGAAGGGGGGGTGAATAGTGTTGTATAAAAATTAATTAAAAATTTGAACTTTTCGTACTGTTAAGTCGACTGAAAATAGATATATAGTCGACTGTTGCATCAAATAAGAAGAGTATTGTACTGAAGAGTTACAATTCTGATCAGTCGACATATAGCAGAAAACCAGTCGACTTACCAAACAAGTTTTTGAAATAAAACTCAGAGAAATTGAAATTGCCAGTTGAGAGAATACAACCACAGAGAGTCAATCACAGCCAAACACAATGATGTATCCTGGTTCGGTCCTCTCGATCTACATCCAGTCCCCAAGCAACCCACTTGAGATTTTTCACTATTTTTGAAAAAGTACAAGAATACTCTACGGTCTTTGACAACAACAATGTCAAATCCGTAAACCTCTCTCACCACTAGAGATAGCAAACCCACTCTACACCTTAGAGTGAAACCGACTCTAAAACCAAGAGTCCTACTCTCCAAACGAGAGGACCACTCTCACAACCCGAGAGTAAAAACAACAACAAAAAAGTAGTTTACAACAACCTATAGCCTTGTATGTGATAGTGATTTTGTATAGTGGCTATTAGGTCAACTTTTGAATTCAGTCTAAAACGAAATCAATGTTATATTAGACTGAAATTCGGATAACCAAGTCTTAGAGAGTTTGTATGCTTTTGTAACACTTGTTCTTATTGAAAACAAAAGACTTAAAAGTTAAAGAATGCTTGGAACTTTTTCCAAATGATTCCTATACTCTATTTATAGAGTAAGAATCAAGGAACGTTGTAAAACAGTTCCATATACCGTAATAAAACGTACATAAAAGATTTGAATTTGAAAAACAAGTTTTAAATTCAGAAAACTGTCGAAACGGTTTGAACAGTCGACTGGGTTGCCATAATGAGTCGACTGGCCAGAGCTTGTATGAGTTCAGGCAGTTTCATACTATGACAGTCGACTGGTTCCAAGGAGCGGTCGACTGGTACTCATACAGCTAAACTTATTCAAGCTTGTTTTGACATTTTGATTTTGTAAAACACTCAGATTATTTAAAGCATGTGTGAGTGTGTGTGTGACAAGGCTATTACAAGTTTCTAAGACTCAAAGAATTAAGAATACAATATTACAAGATACTTTGTTTAAACATTTGAAGCACTTTGAATCTTGTGTTGAACTTGAGTCTTTGTCTTGAGTTTGAGCCTTTGTCTTGAAGCTTGATCAATTACTCTTGAAAGCTTCATCAGATTGTGTTGTCTTTGTGTATTTCACCATGGTATTGACTTTGATACACTCTGTAAGAGATATGTGGTAGAACAACTTTGTATTGTGTTGTAGTCATCAAAACCAAGAATCAACATTCTCCCCCTTTTTGATGATGACAACACAATAACTTATAATAATAACAATATACATAGCAAGATGTCACACATAATTTAAAGATATACAAATGTGAAATAAGCTCCCCCTAAATAATTTACAATATGGACACAATTGTGAAATAATAACAATATATATAAAACATGCACAAAAAACCAACAAAACCATATAAAACAAAACCATATTTTTCTCCCCCGTTGTCATCAACAAAAACATAAGGAAGAATGATACATCATAAAGTACAAAATCAACATTGCATAACCATAACACATTTATACATAAGAAATCAAGTATATTGTTGCAGATTACAAATAGAAGATAGAAAAACAACAAACAGTTGAAAATAAAAAATACATCAAGTTTATTCTTCTTCTTCGACTGGGTCGGATATCAGTCGACTTAGTCGAGAGAAAATTAAACCAAACGAAATATCAAGTAAAACTTCTGTCAGTCGACTGGTTACTGATACAGTCGACTGTCCAGAACACAAAATTCAGCCAAAATATGGACAACGAAAATACTTTATAAGTCGACTAAAAAAGACGTTTAAGTCGACTTAAACAAAATAAATTTTTAAGAAATGTCATGAAAACAGCAAATTCCTAGTTCTCTTCTAATGTTGATAAAAGTGTCTTCCTTAAGTGGTTTGGTAAATATATCTGCTACTTGTTTATCAGTAGAAATAAAATCTAAAGTTATATCTCCCTTTAAAACATGATCACGTAGAAAATGATGTCGAATATCAATATATTTTGTATGTGAGTGTTGAACCAGATTTTTAGATAGATTAATAGCATTGGTATTATCACACATTATAGCAGGTTTTGAAAATGAAATACCATAATCTAATAAAGTTTGTTTCATCCACAAAATTTGGGCACAAGCCAAACTTGCAGTAATATATTCAGCTTCTGTAGTAGATAGGGATACCAAAATTTTCTTTTTACTGCACCAAGATACTAGTGAATGTCCCAAAAAATGGCAAGTTCCACTAGTAATTTTATGATCAGTTTTACTACCAACAAAATCAGCGTCACTGTACGAAAAAAGTTGAAAATTATCAGTGCGTGGATTAAACAAATCATATTCAGACGTGCCTTTAATGTATCTTAAAATATGTTTAACAGCTTTTAAATGAGATTCTTTGGGATTCGACTGATATCTAGCACACAAACATACACTAAACATAATATCTGGTCTACTAGCAGTTATATATAAGAGTGAGCCAATCATACCTCGATAGAGTTTTTGATCAACACTCTTACCTAAATAATCTTTGTCAAGTGTAGTAGTCGTAGCCATAGGTGTGGTCTTACTACTAGTGCTATCCATGCCAAACTGTTTGAGTAATTCCTTAGCATATTTTCCTTGATTAATAAATATGCCATTTTGTGTGCTTTATTTGTAGTCCAAGGAAATAATTGAGTTCACCCATGTGACTCATCTCAAACTCATTTATCATGGTATTAGCAAACTTTTGACAGAGATTTCTATTAGTAGATCCAAAAATTATGTCATCTACATATATTTGTATGATTCGAATATCTGTCTCTATTTTCCTAATAAACAAGGTAGTATCTACTTTACCTATCTCAAAACCAGTTTCTAAAAGAAAAGTTTTTAACCGATTATACCAAGCACGAGGTGCTTGTTTAAGACCATATAAAGTATTTTTCAATTTAAAAACGTGGTTTGGGAATTGTTCATGTTCGAAACCGGGTGGTTGCTTAACATAAACATCTTCCTTAATAAATCCATTCAAGAAAGCACTTTTAATATCCATTTGGAAAAGTGTAAAATTCATAAAACACGTAAGGGATAATAAGATTCTAATTGATTCTAGTCTAACAACAAGAGCATATGTTTCATCAAAATCAATTCCTTCTTCTTGATTATATTCTTGAGCAACTAATCTAGTCTTGTTCCTAACGACTTGTCCTGATTCATCTAACTTATTCTTAAATATCCATTTGGTACCAATTATAGTATGTTCAGGAGGTATTGGAAATAGATCTAATACATCATTTATTATAAATTGGTGAACTTCATCTGCATAGCATTCATCCAAAATTCATTCTCACAAGCTTCTTGTATATTCTTCGGTTCAAAATTCGACACGAAAGCCGTATGGAAATCAGGTTAACATGAGATCTTGTTTGAATACCACCTGAAATGTCACCAATTATTAAGTCATGAGAATGATCTCTAACTTCAACAAATGCTTTTGGTAAAGTTTGAGTCATTACAACAGGATCAGTCGACTTAACAAGTCCATCAGCCGACTGATTCACATCAGTCGACTTTAGATCCTTATCAGTTGACTTGTCTAGGGTAGTTTGCTCAGTGATTTAATAACGTTATTTAAAGGTGATGACTCAATTTCATCATCTTTAATAACAGTAGATGAAGGCAAGGATTCATCAAATGAAACATGCATAGATTCTTCAATAGTCAAAGTTGACTTATTGAAAATTCTATATGCCTTATTCCTATTTGAGTATCCAATGAAGATACCTTCATTAGATCTAGCATCAAATTTATCTAAATTATCTTTAGTGTTTAATATGAAATACTTACATCCAAATACTTTAAAATATGATACTTTAGGAATTCTTTCATAGAATAGTTCATAACAAGTTTTCTTAAGCTTAGGCCTAATCAATATTCTATTTAAAACATAACATGCTGTACAAACAGCTTCAGCCCAGAAGTACTTAGGCAAATTGCTTTCAACAAGTATAGTACGTGCACACTCTTGCAATGTCCTATTCTTTCTTTTGACCACTCCATTTTGTGGTAAAGCTCTAGGAAATGCAAATGAATGTGTTATACCATTCTTGTTGCAATATTCTGAAACGTTTCATTCTCAAATTCTCCACCATGATCATTTCTAATAGTGACTATGGTTAGAGATTTTTGATTTTGAATTCGTTTGCAGAAATTTGCAAATTCTTCAAAGTCATCATATTTATGTTTTAAAAAAAAACCCATGTAAATCTTCAAAAATTATCTACTAAAACAAATACATATCTACTTTTATTTAAAGAAGCGACTCTAGTATGACCAAATAAATCCATATGGATTAATTCGAGAGGCATACTAGTAGAAATCATTTCTTTTGTCTTAAAAGTAGATTTGACTTGTTTTTCTAGTTGACATGCATCACAAAACTTATCTTTCTTAAAAGATATTCTTGGTAGTACTTTAACTAGGTTGTATTTAGAAAATTTAGCAATATTTTTCTGCATGGCCAAATCTCTTATGTCAAAGCCAAGAATCATTGTTAGAAGCTACTAAGCAAAAATCATTAGAAAAGTAATTTTTTTAAGCATAACTCATAAATGTTGTTTTTCCTAAAACCTTGAAAAATAATATTTTGCATAGATGAATCATATATTAAACATGCATCTTTTTCAAAAACAATTTTATATCCCTTATCACAAAGTTGGCTAACACTTAACAGATTATGCTTTAATCCACTAACTAGGAATACTTGTTCTATAGTAGGGGTAGTGTTCTTACCGACCATGCCTATTCCAATAATCTTTCCTTTGTTGTTGTCACCGAATGTGACTGTTCCTCCATCTATCTCTTGTATGGAAGAAAGAAGATTAGCATGACCAGTCATATGCTTGGAGCATCCGCCATCAAGTATCCAACGTTCTCTTTTAGGTACCTATAAAATAAGCATTGTGAATATGGTGCCCTTTTCATTGGGTCCGAAAGGGATTAGTTTTTGGGAAATCAAACCCAAAGTGAGTTTGATTTACCACCAAAGCAGGAATATAATTTACAGAATTACTATTTTCATGGAAAACAATAGTTTTTGGTTTTTCAAAAAACTCATATAATTTGATCTTCACACTGGAAATAGAATCAGTTTTATTACTACTAGTATTCTTAGAAGAATGATGTTTTTCAATAGTCTTTTACAAACCAAGTCCAAATCTTTTATTAGATTGAACTTGATATTTGAGAACTTCATTTAAATTCTCCTTTCCTTTGTTAAATTTAGATAGATTCTTGGATATCTCTTCATAATTTTTCTTAAGAGATACAAGATCTACATCCAAATATGAAAGTCGAGAATTTAAATATTTGACTTCAACATTTAAGTCAAGATTTTCTTGAGAAAGTGTTTGATTGACTTTCTCTAAATTTTTAACTCTAATTTTCTCCTTCTTATGTTCTTGAAAAACTTCATTGAAAGCATTTAATAAGTCATTTGAATCAAAGTTTTCACTTACATCATTTTGTGTAGCCGTGAAACATACGTTCGCTACTTCATTTGACTCCTCATTCTCTTCTTCCGATGAAGAGTCGCTATCATCCCAAGTTACTTGATATGCCTTCTTGTTCTTCATATACTTGTTCTTTGTGTACTTGTACTTCTTGAAGTTGGGAGCCTTCCCTTTTGATTTCGCTTTTTCTAATGGGAAATCCTTTTTCATATGACCTGTCTTGGTACACTTGAAACAAGTGGGAAGTTCATTAGTATCTTTAAACTTGGAATTAAATTTACATTTTCGTAAAAATTTCTTGAACTTTCTAGTGAATAGGGCTATTTCTTCTTCATCTTCTTCTTCATCTTCAGAATCCAATATGGCCTTGAAAGCGAGTGTCTTCTTTTTTGATTGTTGAGCTTCTAGATCCTTCTTGCATTCTTCAAGTTGTACTTCGTATGCCATAAGATTTTCCACAAGATTCTTAAGAGAGAGTTGAGTTAAATTGTTGGCTTCTTCTATGGCGGTAGTCTTCTTCTCCCATTCGGGGGTTAGGGCACGAAGAACTTTCCTCACCATTTCTGCTTGCGAGTACGTCTTTCCAAGGGCCACCAGAGAGTTTGTAATATCCGTGAACCGTTTTATCATGTCCGACCCATTCTCGTTCTCCTTTATACGGAACATCTCGAACCTGTATACAAGAATAGATATCTTAGATTCTTTAACCTTATTAGTACCTTCATGAGTTACCTCGAGTGTGTGCCAAATTTGATGAGTCATTGTTGCATTTGACACACAATTGAACTCCTCTTTGGTAAGTGCACAAAATAAAGCATTCATCACCTTTGCATTGTTCATCGTGTTGCTTTTCATGTCATCGTTCCATTGTGCATAGGGAATTGTAGGAGCGGTGAATTCTGTCTCAGTCATGTTCCAAATCTCATAGTTGATGGACCGAAGGTAGATCTTTATTCTACACTTCCAATAGTTATAGTTTGTTCCATCGAATAGGGGTGGCCTTTGTGTGGATTGGCCTTCATGGTATTGGCTTGTATTTGAAGTAGATGTCATTGCACTCAAACAGACTCTGATACCAAATGTTGGATCCTGTAGGCAAGGCAAACAACACTAGAGAGGGGGGGGGGGGTGAATAGTGTTGTATAAAAATTAATTTAAAACTTAAACTTTTCGTACTGTTAAGTCGACTGAAAATAGATATACAGTCGACTGTTGCATCAGATAAGAAGAGTATTTTACTAAAGAGTTACAAGTCTGATCAGTCATATATAACGGAAAACCGGTCGACTTACCAGACAAGTTTTTGAAATAAAATTCAGAGAAATTGACATTGCAAGTTGAGAGAATACAACCACAGAGAGTCAATCACAGCCAAACAAAACGATGTATCCTGGTTCAGTCCTCCCGACCTACATCCAGTCCCCAAGCAACCCACTTGAAATTTTCCACTATTCTTGAAAAAGTACAAGAATACTCTACGGCCTTTGACAACAACAATGTCAAATCCGTAGACCTCTCTCACCACTAAAGAGAGCAAACCCACTCTACACCCAGAGTGAAACCGACTCTAAAATCAAGAGTCCTACTCTCCAACCAAGAGCACCACTCTCACTACCCGAGAATGAAAACAACAACAAAAATTGAGTTTACAACAACCTATAGCCTTGTATGTGATAGTGCTTTTGTATAGTGGCTATTAGGTCAACTTCTGAATCCAGTCTAAAACGAAATCAATGTTATATTAGACTGAAATTCAGAGAACCAAGTCTTAGAGAGTTTGTCTACTTTTGAAACACTTTTTCTTATTGAAAACAAAAGACTTGAAAGTTAAAGAATGTTTGGAACCTTTTCCAAATGATTCCTATACTCTATTTATAGAGTAAAAATCAAGGAACGTTGTAAAATAGTTCCATAAACCGTAATAAAACGGATATAAAAGATTTAAATTTGAAAAACAAGTTTTAAATTCAGAAAACCGTCGAAATGGCTTGAACAGTCGACTGTGTTGCCATAATGAGTCGACTGGCTAGAGCTTGTATGAGTTCGGGCAGTTTCGTACTATGACAGTCGACTAATTCCAAGGAGCGGTCGACTGGTACTCATACAGCTGAACTTATTCAAGCTTGTTTTGACATTTTGATTTTGTAAAACACTCAGATTATTTAAAGTATGTGTGAGTGTATGTGTGATAAGGCTATTACAAGTTCTAAGACTCAAAGAATTAAGAATACAATATTACAAGACACTTTGTTTAAACATTTGAAGCACTTTGAATCTTGTCTTGAACTTGAGTCTTTGTCTTGAGCTTGAGCCTTTGTCTTGATATCTTGAAGCTTGATCAATTACTCTTGAAAGCTTCATCAGATTGTGTTGCCTTTGTGTATTTTACCATGGTATTGACTTTGATACACTCTGCAAAAGATATGTGGTAGAACAACTTTGTATTGTGTTGTAGTCATCAAAACCAAGATTCAACACTTGGTACGCCCAAGTGGTGTCTCCCCAACATGGAATTCAAATTCCTAGCGACCCGGGATCCTGAATACTAGAACCTTCTTTTGACAGTCAATCACGGCATGAGTGGCTCCCAACCAATCCATCCCAAGAATAACATCGAACCCTGAATTATTGATAATAATGAGGTCCGATCAGAAGTTCACACCACCAATCAATAAGGGACTCAACTTGCACAATTTGGAGCAAACAATGACACCGCCACCTGTAGTGCTATTCCAAGAAACTTGCAAATCATCACTGGGTGGCGATCGACAAAGCGAGAAGAGATGAAGGAGTGAGTTGCACCAGACTTAAACAGAACATGTGTAGGGAAAGAGTGTGCTAAAATGATAACTAGCAATAAGTCAAAGTATGAAAGTGAAACAAATGCATGGTATGATAAGAACACAAGGTGCAATAAGAACAAGTGCAAGATAAGATAAAATGACTGAATGCAAAAGCTATAATACCTGCAACAACTTCCTCAGCAGTCTCGGCCTCCTTTGCAGTCAGGTTGTAAGCCTGACCACAACCTCCAGTCTGGCCTCCCCTAGGAGCTGCTCTCCTTTGATCATACATTTGCTTCTGAGGTGGGAGGGGTGGCTGCCCTGACCACGAGCTGGCGCTCCCTGCTAGGCTAGTCACCCGGTCGGTGGGCCAACCCTCCTCTGTGGGCAATCTCGAAGTGAGTGATCACCTGCTCCACACCCGAAGCACAAGCGGTTGGCAACCCGATAATCCTTGCGCATATGACCAATCTTGTGGCAATAATCACAAGTCACATCCTTCCTCGGAGCAGCAAGCGGGTATGGCAAGGCCCTCGCTGCAGGGGCCGGAGCTGGTCTCCGTATCGGCCCACTAGTAAGGCGGGGGGTAGCAGGATGTTGCACTGACCACTGGGATGCCCTCCTCCTCTTACGGGCATGTTCCTGGACTCTAGCTGCATCCAGAACTGCAACGAAGGTACGGTGCTGGTGGGCAACCAGACAATCCTGAATGTCAAAGTCTACGCCCAATAAGAACCTACGGACCCTGTCTTCCTCATTTACCACCATGGTTGCAGCAAAGCGGCTAAGTCGAGTGAATTCAGTGGCATACTCATCCACAGACCTAGCCCCCTGTGTTAAAATAATGTTACATTAATCTTGCCTTGCATGTAATAGACAGCGAAATTCAACATTAATTAACATTACCAGACGAACTTGTGTTAAAGAGGTAAACTGTCGTTCTATCTCGACCCTACTGACATCGGGGAAGAACTTCATCAGGAAGCTCTCAGAGAAAGTGGCCCAAGTAATAGGCCTCTCCAACCTCTCGGTTTCAGCCCTCCACCAAATATGGGCAAGATCAATGAGCTGGATGCTCACTACATCCACTCGATCAAGATCGGTGATCCTCGCCGATTACAACAATTGCTCTGTGCAGATCAACCACTGCTCGGCCACCAATGGTGACTTAGTGCCCTTGAACTTATTTGGGCGAAGCCTCAAGAAATCAGCAGCAGTACTGGGTCTCGGCGGAAAAAACCCGGTGCGGGTCCAGCGGTGGTTCGGTTAACGGCCTCCAAGGTGGCTCTCATTAGCTCATTATGTTCTTGCTGCATTGTCATCATTTGTTGCATCGTCTACAGCAACGTTCGGCTGCTCATCCCTAGGTCGAGAAGTAGAAGCGCTACCATGAGCCATAGTCTGTAACAAGATCAAAAATAGTTAGTATCAAGAGTGTAAGTTGGTTATTAAATGTTCATGTGATCACGTGGTGTGCATATTGTTGAGTTAAACCTGGCTCTGATACCACTAAAAACCAGTCACGCCCCGCTTCCCAATATACGTGATGGGTCTAATTTTTATATAAATATTTGTACTCATTTACCCAAAAAAAATGCTTGTATTCGTCTATCTTGTTAATAAATTACCTTATTTCCATATATTTCAGTTAATTAATTATTTTTGAAGGAATAAATTTTTTTGATGCAAAAAGTGAATATTTTCAGTAAAAATTAACAAAGAAAACAAGGAGAATGATTGATTAATTTTTATTGATTTGTTGAATTTTGATTTTTACAATTTGGCCATGTGGAAAGCATAATAGAAATTTTAATTGGCAACAGAGGGTGAAAATGAAATAAACAAATTTAAAATGGTTTAATTGAGCTAATATGATTATTAGTTAGTTTAATTTATTTAAACTAATTAATTTTATTTTTATTTTTAAATCCTAAATTCTGATTTTATTTTTGTGTGTGCAGCACGTGCTTCAAGAAAGAAAAAGAAGAAGGAAATAAAGCGCAAACATGGAAAAAGAAAGAAATAATGGAAGATGTGGGGTTATATGCAAAAGAAAACCCTAATAACCCAGGTTCGGGTCCCTATAAATACAGCAGCCCAAAGCAAAAAGAAGGACACGCTTAACGATAGAGAGAGAGGACACGCTTAACGATAGAGAGAGAGCGACGAAAGACCTCTAAATCAATAATAATAATAATAATAATAATAATAATAATAATAATAATAATAATAATAATAATAATAATTGAGAGACAGAGAGAGACAGATGAGGGGCGTGAACAGTGCGAGGTAGGCTGGGTTGGCGGCTCGAAAACTAAGAAAAGAAAAAAAATTCAACAGAAACGGAGGGGCGTGGGTGCTGTGCATGCAAATTGGCGGCTGCATTTTCGTTTTGGTGTTATGCAAATCGAGGTGAGAGGAGAGAGAATGAGAAAGAGAAGAAGTAGGGGGTTTGCTGGCTTGGGTTTGAGGCACGAAAATCGGAAGAAACGAAACAGAGAAGAAAGGAGAGAGAATAGCGCGGATTTTGGCAAATTTCAGTCTTCAACAACAATCGAGTTCTTTCTTCATCTCTTCTAATTTTTATTATGCAATAAAAAACTATGTTAGTTGCAAAACTAGTATTAACTAATTTTATTTTTCTTGGGCTTTGATGTAACCTAGTTTTGATAACACAATTTTAATTCCATATTATTTTTCTATTTTTTCATGGTTGTGTGTTTGATTTTTGTTCTTAATTCTATAGTTGTTTGGCCAACTTTTGTATGATTTATTAAATCATGGAGAGACCGAACTGGTAATTTGCGATTTCGAATTAATAAAATTAAACACCGTTACAAGAGCGAACTGCTGTTAATGTGACCGTTAAGAAATCCATAGATCTTAATGAATTTTCAATTAGTAATTTGTGCATGAACTATGACAAATAATTAGTTGAGAATATTTTTGATATTGCTTGAGAGAGAATATTGAATAATTTGGGGACTTTGGTCTACAACTTGGAAAAATAATATTTTTATTCACATAGAGTTATAAATTGTGTAGGATTAACTGGGTAAATTCGAAAGGCCTAGAATTTGTTTTGCCATTAACAAATCACAAAAAATTCAGACTTTCGTTCTCTTTTGTTAGTTTAGATCATTAAATTAATTTAGTTTCTTTATTTATTAAAATTTGGTTTTCCAAAATAGTAGTTAATCTAGTAATTTCGGTACTCGATAAAATAATTAGTCTGTGTGGGTTCGAAACTCTTCACTTATCTATACTACTTGTTGCGATTTTGTACACTTGCAAATAAATCACATCAAGTTTTCGGCGCTGTTGCCAGGGACTAATTATTCTTTTATTGATATTGATAATTGCTAGATTGTTACTAATTTGGAATTTTCTTATTATTTTTATTTTTACTTTTTACTTTTTATTTTTTAGTTTGTATTTTTTTAATAGCTATTTTCAGGACATAGAAATGTATCACAATGGCAAAAAATGACGAAAACAAAAAGATTATGCTATGCCCTCACTTAATGAAGCAACATCAAGCATAAAGAGGCCAATTATTGAAACTAACAATTTTAAAATTAAACCAGCGATCATTCAAATGATTCAACAAACTGTTCAATTTAGGAGACTATCGCACGAGGATCCTAATGTTTACATTGCAAACTTTCTAGAAATTTGTGACACTTTCATGCACAATGGAGTTTCAGGTGATGCAATTCGATTGAGACTCTTTCCTTTTCACTAAGAGATAAGGCGAAGGCTTTGCTGAATTATCTATCACCCAGTAGTATTACTACTTGGGAGGGACTTGCACAAAAATTATGGCTAAGTATTTTCCGCTGGTAAAGATAGCGAAGCTAAGGAATGACATTACTACATTTACTCAATTTAAGACTGAGTCTTTATATGATGCATGGGAGAGGTATAAAGAGTTATTGAGAAAATGTCATCATCATGAACTTCCGAAATGGCTGCAAATTCAAATATTCTATAATGGGTTGGGAGTTACAAATCGATTTATGGTTGACGCGGCAGCTGGAGGTGCACTTATGAGAAAAACTCATGAAGCAACCTATAAGCTTCTAGAGGAGATGGCATCTAATAATTATCAGTGGTCTTCAGAGAGAACAATGCAAAGAAAAGTTGCTGGAGTTTTTGAACTTGATCCAATTACTACTTTAACTGCAAAAGTTGATAGTTTATCTAAACAAATAGATAATATGAATATTTATGCTATTCAAACTAATATGATTTGTGATCTTTGTGTAGGAATTCACTCAAGTGCAGATTGCCAAGTGGGGATCCCTTTTGCTCAATCAAATGGCGAACAAGCAAATTTTGTGTCAAACTTTCAAAAGCAAAATAATTCTCATTGAAACACATACGATCCAGGATAGAGAAATCCCCCCAAATTTTCTTGGAGCAACAATCAAGGAGGAGCTAGACCACAACAAAATTTTCAACAATAAGAAAAGAAACCGATACTTAGGAGATGTTCATGCAGTACATGCAAAAGACAGATTTAGCGATACAAAATAATACAGCTTCAATTCACAATTTTGAGTTTCAAATTGGTCAAATTTCAAATATTCTTACAGAAAGAACGGCAGGAACATTACCTAGCAACACTGTGGTTAATCCCAAGGAGCATGTTAAAGCAATAAAACTTACAAGTGGGACAACAATTGAACATCCACAAGAAGAAATTGTCGACTAAAATGTGGTTGAAAAGCAAAGTAAGATCAAGCAAATTGTGGAGTAACAAACGTAGCAGGTGACCAATCACCATTCTAAGAAAAATAAAAGGGTCTTAAGCCAAACAATTTCAGGGGAGTTTAATTCTGACACTTATTCTAATTCACCTTATGATCCACCTATTACTTTTCCACAAAGACTTAAAAAGAACAAGCTCGAAAATCAATTTTCTAAATTTTTAAGTATTTTTAAGAAATTGCATATTAATTTTCTCTTATTGAAGCTTTGGAACAAATGCCTAGCTAAATTTTTTGTGGATATTTTATCAAACAAGCGAACATTGGAGGAACATGAGATGATGATGCTAACCGAAAGGAGTAGTGCAATTTTACAAAAGAAGCTGCCTCCTAAACTTAAAAATCTAGGGAGTTTTATAATTCTTTGCACTATTGAAAATTCTTATTTTGATAAAGCATTATGTGATTTAGGAGCAAGTATTAATCTTATGCCTTTTTTGGTTTTCAGGATACTATGTATTGGAGAAGTAAAGCCCACCACAATTTCTTTGCAATTGGCGGACAGAACTATCAAGTACCCAAGAGGGATCGTTAAAGATGTTTTGGTAAAGGTAGACAAGTTCAAATTTCCAGCAGATTTTGTAGTGCTTGATATAGAGGAAGATGAAAAAAATTCCTTTGATTTTGGGGAAACCCTTTCTAGCTATGGAGAGAGCTTTGGTTGATGTCCAGTAAGGAAAACTTATTTTGAGGGTAGAGGATGAGAAAGTAACGATTGATGTTTTTCAATCCATGAAGTTTTCTGTCGAAGAACAGTCGTGTGTTCAGGTAAGTGAAACTGGTTTAATTTTCGGTGAGGAACATGGTACTGAAGTTGAAAAGTTACATGTAAAAGTATGTCTAACAAATTCAGGAACTCTTGAAACTGAGAAAGAAAAGATTTCGGAATATGTTATATATTTTGAAGCTGCACCATCTATTCATCCATTTTCTCAGTTGAAATTCAAAGAGGTGGGGATATCAAAGACGTCATCTTCAAGAAAGAAACGATTCAAACTCGAGCTTGAACCTAATCCACACCTGAAGAAAATTATTAGAAAAGATGTTCTTATGTTGTTAGATCTTGGCGTTACATAACAATCTCAGCTACAACGTCTGGTGGAACACTTAAAACTTAGCGCTTCTTGGGAGGCAACCCATGTTTTCTTTTTACTGCATTAGATTTGTTTTTTCTTTTCTTTTTACTTACTTTAATTTTAATTTTTGATTTTATTTTATAGGATTGCATAATTTTGGAAGTCGCCGGGCGGAGTTGTTTTCTACACCTACATTGTTGGCTGTTTTTTAGCAGAGTACAGTCCGAATCTTGAAAAGTGTATAAAATACCGATCGTGGAAAATTGTCTTAGCTTTCTAGAACAAAAAGAATCAGGCAATTTGGACATCTACAGCTCTAGATATCACTGAAACAATGAACATCGCGTGTTCAGAATTTTAACACGAATCAAGGGAGAAATTCTGAACTTTTCGCATTCCTTTTGTTTTTCTGTTTTCCTTTCCCATTGAAGACAATGTGATATTCAAGTTTGGGGGAAGGGGGACAATTTTTTATTTTTATTTTATATATACTTGAAAAGAAAAACAAAACAAAAGGGATTTCAATTAGGCTTACCATTACACTTTGAGTTCTTTATTGTGCTAAAGCATTGAAATAAATTTTTTTTGGATAGATAATATCATATAAGGCAAGATCAAGCATACTTATTTACTTTAGGATTATTAAATTTCAAAATTCCTTACGCAATTGTGATTCATGCGATTATACATAAAATAAAAATGTGATGCTTTTTCTTGTGATTACCCCTTTGATCTAGTCCTAAACAGAGTATAAGTAAATAGAGTGATAACGATTAAATAATTGAATGAATAAAGTTCTATTTACTCCAATGTTTTGAGTTGCTTAGTAACTATGAGTATTCATCACCAATGTTTAGTTTTACGTCAAACGAAAACTTGAAATATGAGTATGCAAAATCACTCTAAGTTTGTGACTTGTTGAGTAACCAGGTGAATTCATCACAAATATTTGCACTTGCATCAAAAGAAAAGTGACTACTTAGAGAGAGGCACACACACACACACACACACACACACACACACACACACACACACACAACCCACTAGTTTGCTACTCGGTTTGTACTTTGTAGTAGTGAGAAGGGTGATCACAGAATGAGTTATTCCATGATATAATTACATTAATTGCATGACAAATATGATTGGGTTCGGAATTATTAATGAGTAATTGCACTGGAGAAAGTGGGTATGATTGGTTTTACTTTATTTGCAATTGTTTATGTTTTACGTTGAAATTTTGATGTTTGCATGATAAGTTCTTGCTATGTGGTGAGTTGAGCCTACTTATGATTATTATTACTTTTTTTTATTTATGAGTTAACTTTTTGCTCGAGGATAAGAAAAAACTTAAGTTTGGGGTATTTGATGTGTCTAATTTCTATATAAATATTTGTACTCATTTACCCATAAAAATTGCTTGTATTCGTCTATCTTGTTAATAAATTATCTTATTTCCATAGATTTCAGTTAATTAACTATTTTTGAAGGAATAAGATTTTTTTATGCAAAAGGTGAGTATTTTAGTAAAAATTAACAAAGAAAATAAGGTGAATGATTGATTAATTTTTATTGATTTGTTGAATTTTGATTTTTACAATTTGGCCATGTGAAAAGCAAAATAGAAATTTTAATTCGCAATAGAGGGTGAAAATGAAATAAACAAAATTAAAAGGGTTTAATTGAGCTATTATGATTATTAGTTAGTTTAATTAATTTAAACTAATTAATTTTAATATTATTTTTAAATCCTAAATTCTGATTTTTTTGTGTGTGCAGCACATGCTTCAAGAAAGAAAAAGAAGAAGGAAATAAAGCGCAAACCTGAAAAAGAAAGAAATAATGGAAGATGTGGGGTTATATGCAAAAGAAAACCCTAATAACCCAGGTTCGGGTCCTTATAAATACAGCAACCAAAAGCAAAAAAGAAAGATACGCAGCACGTGCTTCAAGAAAGAAAAGGAAGAAGGAAATAAAGCGCAAACCTGAAAAAAGAAAGAAATAATGGAAGTAACCCAGGTTCGGGTCTCTATAAATACAGCAACCAAAAGCAAAAAGAAAAACACGCTTAACGATGAAGGAGAGCGACGCCTGACCTTTAAATAATAATAATAATAATAATAATAATAATAATAAAAATAATAATAATAATAATAATAATAATAATAATAATTGAGAGGAAGAGAGAGATAGAGGAGGGGCTTGAACAGTGCGAGGTAGGCTCGGTTGGCGGCTCGAAAACCAAGAAAGGAAAAAAATTCAAAAGAAAAGGAGGGGCGTGGTGCTGTGTGTGCAAGTTGGCAGCTGCACTTTGGTTTTGGCGTTACACAAATCGAAGTGTAAGGAGAGAGAAGGAGAAAGAGAAGAAGTAGGGAGTGTGGTGGCTTGGGTTTGAGACACGGAAATCGGATGAAACAAAACAGAGAAGAAATGAGAGAGAATAGCGCAGATTTTGGCAAATTTCGGTATTCGACAACAATCGAGTTCTTTCTTCTTCTCTTCTAATTTTTATTATGCAATCAAATACTATGTTTGTTAGTTGCAAAATCAGTATGAACTAATTTTATTTTTCTAGGGCTTTGATGTAACCTAGTTTTGAGAACACAACTTTAATTCCATATTATTTTTCTATTTTTCCATGATTGTGTGTTTAATTTTTGTTCTTAATGCTTATAATTGTTTGGCCAACTTTTGTACACTTGCAAATAAATCACATCAATGTGGAAGTACAGGCACACAACCAAGGCCAAGCGAATGACATTATACGTCATTGATAAGCTATAATGATCAACTCTATAATACAATATATAATCACAACCACGCATGCAAAATACGATCACATAAACCATGAATAAACTTCAAAAAAATCCATGAAATAAATTCACAAATTAATGTCCAACATCTGGAATAAACTGCGTGGCAATACGCCCGGAAAATAATGTGCCAAACAAACAGCAATAGTGACAATAAAAGTTTGAAACCAAAAACTAAAAGCATGCTAAAGAAAAGAATCCAGCTTCATCATCTAGAATATCTGTTCACGAAGCCCTTCAGCCAATTCATCTCCTGCACCTGTGAATTCAACATCTAGAGTGAAGGAACAAGCAACGTGAACAAGAGATCTTATAATCAAGCATAGAACATGTACCAAGTGTAGCATGTAAACGAGTAACAAGTGTAGCATGTAACTTGTAACAGGAGCATGTAAACAAGTAAACAGGAATCAAATAACTTGCGACAGTTATCATGTAACTTATGAACAGGGATCATGCACGTGCTCAGTGTAAATCTTATGTCTAGCTTTCTTTTATAAATCCTAACTAATGTACGCAATCATGCGTCCCATACCACAGGTCGAGTGCACACAAACAAGTTAACGTTTAGACTCAAGTGGTGAATTCTATAGGGTCATGTACTCGGGCCTTCCAATGACACTAATAAGAATCATAATGTGGAACTAAGAATAGTATCATGCAACCAAGAATCGTGTAATGTCATGTAATCATGTAATGGATTTTAGAGGTGGCCCCCTGTTAGCTCTAGACGTAGCACTTAGTTCCATGTAGCTTGTAATCGAGTATCATGTAAAAAAGAGTCATATCATGTAATCATGGGTCACTATTACGAGAAACACTAGCCTTATTCCGACTACACCCTCCTATATTATCCACTACTAGATTCTTACCCTTATTACACCGGCTTGTTATTCTTTCCATAATAATTAAACATGAACATGCATCAATGAGGACGAGTATCAAGGCAGGATCAAGAGTATATCAAGATATATGCAATGCAGGATGCAGAATACAATTTATAAAATGCGAGAATGAAATATTTATACTTGTATGCAAGAAAATCCAAATTCTGGGCAGCAAGACATTGTTGTACTAAAACAGATTTTTCCGCTGCTACAGGCAAGAAAATCAAGATCCGTCAGGAGTTCTAAAAACTAGACTCCTTGACGGTCCCAACGCATATAAACACGACATTTCATAAACACAGAAATTGGGTGTAACATTCCATTCTTTACTAATTCCATGTTCAGGCAGCATGATTGTAGTTAAATCCTTGCATTTGATCATAAATCTATTAAAAGTATTCTAAAAATTCACAATCAAATTCCTAAAAGCTATCAGCGACAACAAAAAAAATACAGGTCATAATTTTTAATTTAATTTAATGTTTCTACTAGTTAAACATGATAATGTGTTTTTCAGCCTGTAATCTGGAATGTAGACATTATAGCACGAGAATCTGAATATCTTACAATCCGTAAATCAAATTGAAAAACCGTCAGATGATTTTAATTCCAGACACAAAGAGATATAATTCTCATTCAATAAGTTTTAATCAATGACAAATAGAATCAGGTCAAAAATGAGGTTCTTTACTGAACTATCATACAGACAACAATCTAGAATCATGTTTGCATAAATATATCAAGTCAGAAAATTTATCAAATAATTCTACAAAAATTTAGAGTGACTCCTAATCATGTCTAGTCATATCCAGATTAATATCAAATCTAAATTTTATCGTTAACATTTATTTTAATCAATAATTCATGTCAATGTTCTTGTAGATAGCGATATGGAAATCTATGAACCAACAGTATTAAAAATGTGATATTACAAGTTATAAATCGGATTCTAGATCCGTCAAAAATCTTCGAAAGTAGATTCATGGGGCTACAGAAGCTATTCACAAGGTTTTATCAAATTCACAGAGCAAGTGGTTCAAATATTCGATGCAATGTGAAATAGGTAGCAGACCAGCGAGCAGATTCATGTTAATTGTCAACTATTTAAACATGCAAGTATACAATCCCATGGCAATTAATTTACAAGAATTTTTTCTTGACTAATAGGTTGAATTTCCCTCCATTAACAGGTCATTCATAGTATTTAGTTCTACGAGCAAATCAAACTCAACGGCAACATTCAAATCAACCTTCTGTTTAACATGATTCTAATTATATTCGTGTAGTGTGTGCACATGATGAATGCAAGAGGACGAGGGTTTGAGTCAAGGAAACAGACACGAAAAGAGGACTACTACTTGGTTTTGCCGACGAATCCATAGTAGTCTCTTTGACAGGTAACAAGCAGACAATGCCTGACGAATGAATAACGAGCTACTTGCAGACAAAATTAATTTTTGAACTAGAAACAACAAGAGGGTTTAAGAGAGAGCTTGCCTTATACGACGATTATCCGAATGTGAATAAAATGAATGAAGAGATCCAACAGCGGCAACAATGCACGTGCAAACTTCAGGATGGCGGCAACACGTGCAACCAATGGAATGGCAACAACGTGTTAAACATGTAATAACAACACGTGCAGGAGACTCGGCAACAACAGCACAGCAACAGTAACACATGCACACCACAGCACGTTCAACGCTCGTACACACACACGTGCACAATGAGAACAACGGCGATGACAGCAACGAGGGACATCAAGCTTGCTCGCATCGTCGAAGGCGGCAGTGGTGATGAGGGGGCTCGACGGTGGTGGCTCGAAGGTGGTCGCGGAAAGCAGCGGAAAAGGAGGCTTCGGTAATGGTGGTGCTGGCATTGAATGTAACACCCCGAATTCCAAAACAGACAGAATTCGAGTTCCACAAGATCTTTTCACTTCTCTTCATACAATTTTTACAAGGAAATTAAAACTTTACTTTAGATCAGACTTACATTTACATTTACTTTATATCGGACGCAATTTACAATAATTACATGAAAATATACACATTTAAATCAATCTTGGAGCAGCATGCATACTTCGATTTGTCAACCTATTTATGCTGCATGTAAAATAGTGGGCGCGTCAGTTCAATCAACTGACGAAATATTATACATGGCCATCCTCTTTATGCCGGAAACAGTATAACGATTTTCTATACTTAAACAAACTACAAACTTGATCACAGACAAAGCTACAAAGGGACTATCCTATTGATGTCGTATTGTGTTGTGCTCTTAGTCCTTAATGCAATTGTTTACATTATATGACACTAATGCGCACTTGTTCAAAATCTATGCAGCCCACACTACATAGGTCCGAGGGCAAACCCTTAATCGTTCATCATCTTGTAGGGTTCAATCCCTCACCATGGTTTAATCTACTACAGTAACTACGATAAGTATCCTAGGCATTTTATGAACTACGAACTCACATCTAGGTGCCCTGGAGAGAATCCCAACGCACTGACACATGACTCATCATGCAGGCATCCTGCGGTAATTCATCTCCTACCATAAACGTGACACCACCCACAGTCATTAGATCACCCCATAAGCGTCGCCACCGGGACGGTACTCTGGAGTAGTATCCACGCCCTAATCATGACGCATCATGGGACATCCTGTGAATACTTTCACGCCACCAATCCAATGACCCTCATAGTCATGTTTTTCTCTTTCATTTATCACATCTTCACTATGTATCTAATCCTTATGTATAATTAAAGGTCAATATTCTAGAATCTAGCATTACTCCTACATCGGTCCTTTTTCAACATCAATCGTTATCAACGACCCAAACTTGGTCAAAATATCATAAATTCTCTTTTCAATACTTTTCATTCTTGCCGATGTAGAGTCTTAGCCAAGTTCTAGTATAAGTCCTCTTTTCATATTCATTGAAGCAAGCATGTTCACAAAATTTCACATTTCATCATGTTCTCTTTTCAATACATTTCTATGCACAACTTGCATATTCAAAAATTCTCATTTGATTCTGCTCAACAAAAAAAATCTCAATTTATCTCTTTGCAATCATTTCTATACTCAAAAATTTCACTTCTTTGTTTTAGCGTTTCAAAAGGACAAACTAAGATGAATACTTCACTCTTAAAATTTGTACTCATGTTTCTCTTTTTAAAGGTCTATAAGCAAAAATAATTTTTCTTTTTGAAGTTTATATATACACTCGGGAATTTTCTAATATTTTCTCAGTATTTATTTTATTTTTTTAAAGCTCAAAATAAATCAGGTAAAATAAAAAAAGAAAATAGATTTCGCCAAAAATTTGGCCACTGCCAGAATCGAACCACACACACACAAACACAGCCAGTGCACAGTCACCTAGACCAAAGCCCCACGCACTAGCCAAACAGAACAAGGTGCCTGTAACACCCCGCAAAATTGGAAATTATAATTTTGTCCTCGTGTGTTACGCACGTGTACTTTGTAACGTGTTTTCACCACGTAGTTTGATTACCAACTATTTATACATTTTCCGTATTGATTTTTCCCTATTTTTAAGTCAACAAAAATATAATATTTCAATCTTTGTATTCTACGTGCTTTTTTACGTGTTTTTGATGCACATGTCTCCACCGTTACGTACAATACTTTCTATGTATTTAAATTATTTATTTTTATACATTTAAATCTATGATATAAAACGGAAATTTATTTTTTCTCCATTTTGATTAAAATGATTTTGTACGTGAAATGCACGTGTTTTCTACGTACGTGACACTTACGTCGTGGAATATATATAAAATTAATAAATATATTTTTCTTATATTGTATTTTGTTATCTTTAACATTTTCATTTAAAACGTTGAATTTCGTATTTTTTTGATATTTTACGTGTGACGCATGTGTTTGTTTCGGTGCGCGCATTTGGTCGTATCCTTTCTCGAAATGAATAAAATGTGTGCACATTTATTTTTGCATTATAAATTTTAATTAAACAAATTTTTACTTAATAGTGAATAGTGTGTGTGTATATATATATATACATATTATATAAGTGTATAAGTGGATTAATGTGTGATAGTGTTGGTTATAAACATTTGGTTCATAAGTGGATTAAGTGTGTGTTATGGTGTATGGCTAGGGGGCCCACGGATTAAAACACAGCACTAAGTTGTGCTGTTTGAATATGGCTGTAAGTGCATGTGCATATGCACACTTGGAGAATTGGAGTATGACCGGATCTTACTTGGGAAAATGGCCGGTTTGGCCTGGAGAAAGGAAGGAAATGAATGTGAGTTAGGGTGGGGGTTAAGTTTTTAGAGTAGTAAAGAGAGAGATTAAATAAGGAGAGTTAAGGTTTGGGAGGAGTTATGGAATGAAGTTTTAAATTATGATAATGGAAATTTATTAGGTTGTGAAAATTTTCACATTAGACCCTAGCCTAGACCTATAAATAGCCCACTATTTCTCCTCTCTTCTCACACCAAAAACAATAACAAATAAGAGAAGTAAGAAAAGAAAGAAAAGAAAGAGAAAAAGAAAAGAAAGAGAGTAGAGTGTTCTCATCTTTGTGGTGGAGTTCTTGCTTTGGAGAAGTCTTGCCAGGAGGAGAAGGCCTTGCTAGGAGTTGCTAGGAGCTAGGATTGCTTGGTTGGAGCTAGGAGTGCTTCCATCTTGTTTGTTCAACCCTTCACTAAAGGTGAGTGTTCTTATGCTTTCTAAGTAGGATTTGCATGCTAATAGGTTAATGAGTAGTAAAGGATTGAATGAGATATTGTAGATAAAATCCATGCTAGCAACTCATGATTTTATTGTTATCATGCTAATAATGAATAGAATAAAAGTTGAATGTGGTGTGTGCTAGTATGACATGCTAAGACTTGGTTGAAATTAAGTAATTTACTATCTATCATGAAAATTGAAAGTAAAGAAACAATCACATAAACCATGGTAGTAAATCATGTTATGATTACAACATGTAGTTGTTAATGAGAAAAGAAATAATTGATTGTTTTGCCATACACTAGTATACATGAGTGAATAGTTGAATGTGTGAACAATTGATAAGTAAATAAATTATTGTAAAGAAGATTGATGTTATGGAACACATTTGACTGCTTCCAAAGATATAACTTGCTACTTTTAAATTAAAAAGAATGAATGTAAAATTGTGTCCATCAACGAAAAGAAACAATTTTGAGAGCTATTTTTATTCTTTAGTCAGTGGATCACTGTTATAAAGTAATCTCAACTTTTATAAAATTATTTCAGTCAAATAGAAGGTTGATAAAATTTAAGGAATCGATTTTTTTGTAAAAATATAGGATAACACGAGAGTGGAACAAAAATAAAAAAGAATACTCCTTATCGTTGGGCGCATATGGCCCTTTGGTCTGTACGCTGTCTTCCTATCCGGCTTGGGTTTGAAACCCGGGAAGCCCAAACACTTTTCTATTTTTTTTGTTTTAATTGAATTCAGAACGGGAGAATGGGTATAAGGGGTATTCGGTATGGGAGTTGAACAACAAGTCCACATGGTCTTCTTGGTTAGTGAGTGAGCCTTATGGTTGTGGCCGGGTGTGCACTGGTTCGAAACCCATAGACTACATTTTGTTTTGTTTTGTTTTTTATTAAATGTTTTAATGAATTTAAAGAGTCCTAATGCATTTAAAAATTGGAAAAAATCCTAGTGTTTATAAAATGTGATGGAGAATTTATTAAAATAGTTTTAAAGATTTTTCATGTATATTTGAGTAGTAAAAGAGACATTTTTAGATAGAATGAGATTTGTTCTCAAGTCAAAATATTTTTTTTAAAGAACATGATCTTTATCTTTAGAAGATTTTGATGAGAAAGTTAAGTTCTCTTGTTGAGATTTTGCAATTCGTGTTGAATTCTTCATTCTATATGTAATGAGCCTTTAAATTAGAGCATTATTATCATTGGAAAGAATTAAGAATGAATAAGTAAATCATGAGAATAGAATTCTAGTATATTTCGTGAAGTGATCTTTTAAGGAATTACACTTATATCTTGTTTAGAAAATTTTTTTTATGAACAAAGACATTGTGATGGCTTAGATTTTGTTGTGATAAATCATGTAGCGAAATTGTGTTCTTGAAATGAATGTTATTGAACAAACACTCATGTTGAGATAGGAATTTGTTTCGATTGCTTATATAAGTTTATAATGTTGAATTCTTTTGAGATAGAGACCATTTATCTATGTTTGAAAAGTCATGAATAGATACTAAGTTGAATCATGAATAAGTTGGAGGCATAGGCATGATTATTGAAAGGGTGTGAATACCCATTATTCTTGTACATGAGAATTTTGAATTTAGAGTTAGTAAGGCCTCGTATACCGGCAATTATAAATGAAATGATTATTATATTTTGAGATTTGCCATGGAGCTATCTCGGTGGATATTGATTAAGTCCGGTATTAGGTAATACTAATTCTAGGCTTGAGGATTATTCATGTCTTGAACTAAAAATAAATTTAGGCACATAAGCGAAGATGTAGTAAGACCTAGGCAAATGTAAGTGGGGCACTCTATATAGTCAGGCGGTTCATCGGGACTATAGACCCAGTTGGTGGACTGTGGTTGCCTCGTGGGAGACGAGCTTTTATTTTAAATCCGGGACTATGCGTAGTCGGGCGGATAGTTTTTCGTTCTCCATATATATACATATACCGAGGCTAGAGGGGCACTTGCGGGAGGTTCGCACGACGAGGAGTCTGTATAACACGCGGGCGGGAGATTTGTTGCAGCGGTTCCCCGGGGCTGGGATCCGTACTCGTGGAATGTCTGAACTTTGTCTTATTACGGGGTAGTTTTCAGGGCAAGGGATCGAGCCCTTTAATGTGGAGTACGTAGGCGCTTGCCCTCGGACCTATGTAGTATGGAATGCATAGAATCTGAACAAGTGTGCATTAGTGTCATCCTAGTATAGAATTGTGTGCATTAGGCATTAAGGCATGGCATACACATACATGTTTAGCGTAGACACAGTTAACACTTATTTATTCATTCAATCTTTCTGTGATTTGTTAAAGTATGAGATAGTTATACTATTCCCGGCATAGAGAGGATAGCCGTGTATAACATTTCGTCAGTTGTAAGCGACTGACGTACCCACAGATTGACATGCAGGTAATGGACTATTCATGGAGTTATAAAGTGGATATGATGTTGCTGTTTAAAAGTTAAAGATGTTGCAAATGATGTTAAAGTTATACAAGTTGTATTTCAATGTTGTAATCTTTTATTTTTCGCTATGTAAACAAAGTTGTATTTGAACTCTAATGTTATGAAAAGTTTTTAAATTCCTTGTAAAATTGTACGAAGTGAAGTAAAGATCCTGTAGAATCCCGAATTCACTCTTATTTGGAATTCGGGGTGTTACAGTGCCCAACTGTCATGAAAGGGGAATGCTTGGGGTTTTAGTTCAATTCTCAGAATTTGGGAAAATCAAATTTGAAAAAGTAAAAGCCTCTTCCGAGACTCGAATCCACACCCAAACAATACAGCACCGCTACAGTAACCCAAACTAGCGCCCCCTATAACCAGTATGACCATGGTGACCAACTGATATAGGATTGGGTTAAAATAGATTTATGTCGAGTCTCTATTTATTAGAAATATTTCATTTTTCAAAAGATCATAACTTAGTTCCTTCTTCACAAAAAATCCTAAAAATTTCCAGAATACTGAATTTACATACATTTAACAAATCAGTGCTTTTAAAAATAATTTTTGACATTAAAACAAGTATTTTTCACTCTAATTTGTGTTCTATGTTTACAATTGCAAAACTTCACTTTAACAAATCCTCTACTCAATTCTTTGCATTAAGACTTTATTTAAAAAGTGTAAATTTCATTTTTCCCCTCTTTATTCATAATACTTATAATCAAAATTGCATTTTTTGAGCAAGTATTACAATGGTTCAATAAGCGCAAAATTTAATAATTCATCTACTAACCATGCATGAACGTTTTTCTACAATCACATGGTTCTAATTCCACAATTTCATGGCAATAAGTTAATTTAACTACATTAAACATGAATTATAACCAATAGCAAGCAATTCATCAAGCATTTACTCATTCGTCTAGCAAGTCCTTTTTAGAGTCAACAAGTGATTATCTTATTAGTTCTTTTAGCATGCATATATATCAAAATCCCCAGCATGATGTCTAAGATTAGAAGTATAGAAAAACACCCACCTATTTGAAGAAAAATACTACAAAATCTCCTAGAATCTCCTTGAACACACGAGCGGTCCTTCTCCTCCTAGAATGAGCCACCACAATGTCTCCTCCTCCTTGCACTTAGTGAAACCCGAGCCTCTCCTTGCCTTGGTGAAGTAGCCGGCCTCCAAGATGGAACACACAAACTAAAGCTCTCGATCTTTTACTCTCTCTCAATCTTTTTACTCCCCTATATATTTTTCTTTCTTTCTTTACAAAAATTCTTAGTGTTGTATGCATACAAGGGAGGGATATTTATACTAGTTTTTGGGTGAAATGGAGGGCTAGGATTGCATTAGATGGTTGTAGATAAATGACTAGGATACAATGGGAAGTTGCAGCAACCACCTATGACCAAAAAACCACCTCTCCACTAATACACTCTCCCACTTCCCTCCTATTCATTTCCGGCCAATGGAGAAGGTGTGCAATGCACACACACATGTAAGCACGTGTCCCAACTAGTATCCCCCAATTAAAGTTGTACATTATAAATTAATTAATTGTCTACAAAATGTGTCTACATGACAAGTTAATGTAATTAAAAGAGTAATTAATTCATGGGCTTCAAAATAGTGGTCTTTTAGAATAAAATATTTAATTTATTAGTTTGGGCTTAGTTTAGAAAAACAATTTTAGGCTTCTTAAAAATAGGCTTAAAAGAATAAAGAGAAGGAAAGAAAATAATTATTTGTTCATGTTATAGAAAATCATTTCATAAGAAAATATTTATACAAAATTTTGTACGTGCACAACATGTAAAATCATAATTTCACATTTAATAAAAATTCAGGGTATTATAACACTCCCTCCTTAGAATAGTTCTGTCCCTGGAACTACAATAAAAGAGTGAGAAACAAAACACAATAAGAAGAAAGAAAGGAAAATACAAATCAAACAAAGAGCTTGGGATAATCCTTCATCGTACTCTCCTCAGATTCCCAGGTAGCCTCTTCAACCAACTGGTTTCTCCAGACTACCTTGACCATCGGTATCGTCTTATTCCTCAAGACTTTCTCCCGAAAATCAACAATCTCAACCGGAAGCTCAATGTAACTCAGATCTAACTGCAAACCCTCTGGCACTTCGGGAAAGTGATGATTGGGAACTGGAATGTAACCTCTCAGCATAGACACATGAAAGACATTGTGCACCTAAGACAACTCTTCCGGTAACTCAAGCCGATAAGCAGTTTTTCTAATCCGCTTCAATATCTTGTACGGGCCTATGAACCTCGAGGCTAACTTCCTACCTTTGCTAAATCGGATCACACCTTTACTAGGTGATACCTTCAGAAAGACAAAGTCACCAACCTCAAACTCAAGGTCCCTTCTCCAGTTGTCTGCATAGCTCTTCTGCCTACACTGAGCATCCACCAACCTCTTCCTGATCAGATCAATCTTTTCAGAGGTCCGCTGGACAATCTCAGATCCAAACATCTGACGCTCCCCAACTTCGAACCAACAAACTGGCATCCTGCACTTCCTGCCGTACAAAGCTTCGTACGGCGCCATCCCAATACTAGTCTGAAAACTGTTGTTGTAGGCAAACTCCACCAAAGCTAGATGCCTTTCTCAACTGCCTCCAAAGTCTAGTACATAACACCGAAGCATGTCCTTAAGAATACGGTTGACTCTCTCGGTTTGCCCATTGGTCTGTGGATGAAAAGCAGTGCTGAAATCCGTCTTGGTACCCAAAGCTATCTGAAGACCCCTCCACAAATGCGAAGTAAACCGCGCATCTCGATCAGACACAATGGTTAACGGAACACCATGAAGCCTGATGATCTCACCAACATACAGCTTAGCTAACTTGTCCATCGAAGCAGTGAGTTTCATCACCAAGAAGTGAGCGAACTTGGTTAGTCGATCGATTATGACCTAAATTGCATCATTGCCCTTTAAACTCTTGGGAAAACCCATGATGAAATCCAAACTGATGTTATCCCACTTCCATTCTGGAATAGGAACGGTTGCAAAAGACCTCTGGGTTTCTAATTCTCGGCTTTGACCTGCTGACAGATCTCACACCTCGACACAAATTTAGCCACATCCCGCTTCAGACCTGACCACCAGAAATGTTGCTTGATGTCTTTATACATCTTGGTGCTCTCAGGATGTACAGACAAAAGAGTAGCATGTGTCTACTGAAGAATACTCTCCCACAATTCTGCTTGATCCGGAACACAGCCTCTCCCCAAGCCACAACACTTCATCTCTGATCTGAAACTCTGATAACTTGCCATCCCTAACCTGCTTCTTCATCTTCTGAACCTCTGCATCTTCCTTCTGACTTGCAATAATCCTTTTATTCAGCGTTGGTTGAAGCCTCAACTGAGCTAAAGATGATCCCAAACCTTGCAGAACAACTTCAATAGCATCCCGATCCAACTCCTCTGCAAGATGGCTCTGAGTTGTAATCAAACTAGCCAGACTGCTCTTGCGGCTAAGTGCATCAGCAACAACATTAGCCTTCCCAGGATGGTACTTAATCTTCGGACGAATGTCCTCAAGTACGTCCATCCATCTCCTTTGCCTCAGATTCAGCACCTTCTGCTGATATATGTACTTCAAGCTTTTATGGTCCGTGTACATGTTCAGCTTCTCAACATACATGTAATGCCTCCATTGCTTCAAGGCAAAGATAATCACAGCCAACTCCAGATCATGAGTCAGATAATTCTTCTCAAGCGGTCTTAGTTGCCTAGACCCATAAGCGATCACTTTTCCTTCTTGCATTAAGACACAACCAAGCCCACGATGTGAAGCATCGCTGTAGATATCATACTCAACACCTGCTCTAGGCAAAGCTAAAATGGGAGCAGTATTTAGCCTCTCTTTCAACTCCTGAAAGCTTGCCTCGCACTGTTCAGTCCACTTGAAGTTCACATTCTTCTTGGTCAGACCAGTGAACGGTACGGCTATCTGAGCGTAGCCCTGGATGAACATTCTGTAGTATCCAGTTAACCCAAGAAAACTCCTGATCTCCTTCATTTTAGTAGGCCTTGCCCAATCCTTCACCGCTTCTATCTTCTGCGGATCAGTTGTCACTCCCTCCTTACAAAGGATGTGACCTAGGAATGCCACCTCAGATTTTCAGAAATCACACTTGATAACTTGGCATACAACCCATGCTCCTGAAGCTTCCTCAAAACTGCTGCTAGATGCTCCGTGTGCTCCTCCTCCGACTTTGAGTACACAATAATATCGTCGATAAACACCACAACGAAAGAATCAATAAACAGCCTTAGAACTCTGTTCATCATATCCATGAAAATTGCAGGTGCATTCGTTACTCCAAACGGCATAACTAAGAATTCGTAATGCCCGTGTCGAGTTCTGAACGCAGTCTTATGCACATCTTCAGTCTTCAATCGAACTTGATGGTATCCCGATCGAAGATATATTTTGGAGAAAACAGCTGCTCCTTGTAGACGATCGAACAAGTCATCATTCCGGGAATAGGATATTTGTTCTAAATAGTGACCTTATTCAGTTCTCGGTAATCGATGCACATCCTTATCGAACCATCCTTCTTCTTTACCACCAAGGTGACACACTCGATTGAATAAAGCCTTTCTCCAACAGTTTCTCAATCTGCCATTTGATCTCATCTTGCTCCACTGGCGCCATCCTATACGGTACCTTGGAAATAGGTGCACTCCCTGGCTATATAGTGATGTTGAACTCCACATCACGATGCATGGGTAACCCAAGCAAATCTTCCAAAAATACCGTTGGATAATCCCGAACCACCGGAATTTGCTGCACCTCTACAGGAATCCCTTTCTTCTGGCTGATAGCAGCAACCAAATCTGAACATCTCCTCTTCCCTTAGAAAGTGACTTCAGGTCCACCTGGAGCCTTCACTGTTACTGTCTTGGTCTTGCACTCAATGCTCACACTGTACACTGACATCCAATCAATGCCAATGATAACATTGACTCCTAAGATATTCAGCTCGATCAGATCAATCCCAAAAATTCTATCTCCAATCACGATCTCGCAGTCTGCATAGTACTGATCAGTGATTAAAGTCTCCCCTGACGGAGTAGCTACTGCTAAGACTTGCCTAGAAATATCTTCGGTTCGACTCCCAAAACTTTAGGAAATTTAGGTATATAAAGGTGTGAGAGGACCCAGTATCGAACAAAACAACAACTTTCTTTCTATTCAAATAAAGTTTTCCAATGATGATGTGATCCACCTCATCAGCGTCAGCTTTAGTTAAGGCAAATACTCGTCCCTGCTAGTACAGCTTCTTCCCGGCCTGCTGAGCTGGTCCATTATGGACGACATCCTGCAGCTTGGAGCAATGAGACTTGTAGTGGTCTGTCTCTCCATAGTTGAAACAAGTCACAGGAGGTCTCACCCAAGTGTTTCCGGGTCTTCCCGCCACCTGAACAGCGTTCGCACCTGTAGGGTTGAACCTTTGAGCCGGTGGCTGTCCCCTGACATTTCCAGCAATTGCGGGCCTCTTCCCCACATTCCAGTTGTTCCTCCGATTGTGAACAGCGTGGAACTGCTCCATGTCTGCCTCCGTGGCTGCCGCTCGTTTGACCAGCTTGTCAAACCTCCTGATACCGAGGGGTATCATCCTGGATCTCAGACTTGGCCTCAATCCATGCTCGAACTTTCGAGCCTTCTTCGCCTCGTCCATCATCAGTTCGGGTGCATATCTTGATAGTTGAGTGAATCTTGTCTCATACTCCCTAACCGACATGCCAGCCTGCTGCAGCGCCAGAAACTCCATGCCCTTCTTCTCCTAGATGTTTGATGGAAAGTAATGACTGCGAAATTCCTCCAAGAATTCCTCCCAGCCAAGAATAATATCCCCCATCGTCCGCTTCATCGACTACCACCACACAGCCGCATCCTTCTCGAACTGTAGCGCAGCCAGCTTCACCTTGCTGCCCTCCGGAGTCTCCAAGACTTCAAAGATAGTCTCTACCCGTCAGATCCAATTGTCAGCCACGTCAGGGTTTGACTTTCCCTCAAACACCGGTGGTTTCATCCGCTTGAATGATTCCACGAGTTTGATTGCTTTGGATACTGGATTCACAGGCACCCTTTCCTGATTCTAATTTATGACAACGACATTGAGTGTCTGATAGACCCTCGCTAACTCTGTTTCCAAGTTCAGACCTTCCCCATTTCGAGCTCCTTTTCTAGCCATATTCTGATGCAAAAGACCCATTAAATTCGAAGTATAAAATATGAATTTTAAATCAACTTTTCATTTCATTGAATTTCAAACTTTATACATTTGAATTTAAAATATTTCTGACATCAAATGAAAACATTAAGAAGATAAAATAGTCTAGTTCCTACGGTTCCTCTTGGCTTCTCGAAGCTCTTCCCGTAGTTCTGCCACTTTCTCCTTCAGTACATCGTACATGTTTTTCCCCTTCTCGAGTTCCCAAACACGATGACTGAGAGTTGCGATACTCTCCTTGCACTTCGCACACTGCACCTGCAGTAGCTCCGCTCTCTCCCTCTGAGTCTCTACCTGCCTCTGAAGAGACACAATGAGACTACTCGGAACTGGTTCTTCCTCGTCGGAGGAATCATCAGATGAATCCGGAGGTGGAGTGATCACTCGGGACTCAGGTCATTCCTCTTCAAATTCTTCAGGATCCTCTTCGTCTGAATCAGCTTGCCCGGGGTAGTAATCCTCCTCAACAATGTGCTAATCGTCACCTCCAGCTGGGTCGAAGTGGTCCGCCATCTTAAAGAAAGGAGAAGAAGAAACATAAATCATAGAGCAACACAAATATAAGTGACTTACATTTAAATCTCTAGACTCAACACACACTCTAATGTACACTTCAAGGGTGTCGTTCCTTATAAATTTGTACTACTTGGAAGCGTGGCTTTGATACCACCCTGTAACACCCCGAATTCCAAAACAGACTGAATTCGAGTTTCACAGGATCTTTTCACTTCTCTTCGTACAAATTTTACAAGGAAATTAAAACTTTACTTTACATCAGAGTTACATTTACATTAACTTTATACAGCGGAAGCAATTTACATTAATTACATGAAAATGTACACATTTAAATCAATCTTGGAGCAGCATGTATACTTCGATTTGTCAACCTCTTTATCCTGCATGTAAAACTTTCGGCGCGTCAGTTCATTCAACTGACGAGATATTATACACGGCCATTCTCTCTATGCTGGAAACAGCATAACGATTTTCCATACTTAAACAAACCACAAACTTGATCACAGACAAAGCTACAAAGGGACTATCCTATTGATGTCGTGTTGTGCTATGCTATTAGTCCTTAATGCAATTGTTTACAATATATGACACTAATGCGCACTTGTTCAAAGTCTATGCAGCCCATACTGCATAGGTCCGAGGGCAAACCCTTAATCGCTCTTCATCTTGTAGGGTTCAATCCCTCGCCATGGTCTAATCTACTACAGTAACTACGGTAAGTATCCTAGGCATTCTATGAACTACAAACTCACGTCTAGGTGCCCTGGAGAGAATCCAAACGCACTGACACATGACTCATCATGCAGGCATCCTGTGGTAATCCATCTCCTACCATAAACATGACACCACCCGTAGTCATTAGATCACCCCATAAGCGTCGCCACCGGGACGGTACTCTGGAGTAGTATCCACGCCCAATTCATGACGTATCATGGGACATCCTATGAATACTCTCACACCGCCAATCCAATGGCCCTCATACTCATGTTTTTCTCTTTCGTTCATCACGTCTTCACTATGTATCTAATCCTTATGTATAATTAAAGGTCAATATTCTAGAATCTAGCATTAGTCCTACATCGGTCTTTTTCAACATCAATCGTTATCAATGACCCAAACTTGGTCAAAATATTATAAATTCTCTTTTCAATACTTTTCATTCTCGCCGATGTAGAGTCTTAGCCAGGTTCTAGTATAAATCCTCTTTTCATATTCATTGAAGCAAGCATGTTCACAAAATTTCACATTTCATCATGTTCTCTTTTCAACACAGTTCTATGCACAACTTGCATATTCAAAAATTCTCATTTGATTCTACTCAACAACAAAAATCTCAATTTATCTCTTTGCAATCATTTCTATACTCAAAAATTTCACTTCTTTGTTTTAGCGTTTCAAAAGGGCAAACTAAGATGAATACTTCACTCTTAAAATTTGTACTCTTGTTTTTCTTTTTAAAGGTCTATAAGTCCAAAAATAATTTTTCTTTTTGAAGTTCATATATACACTCAGGAATTTTCTAATATTTTCTCAGTATTTATTTTATTTTTTAAAATCTCAAAATAAATCAGGTAAAATAAAAAAAGAAAATAGATTTCTCCAAAAAATTTGGCCACTGCCAGAATCGAACCGCACACACACAAACACAACCAGTGCACAGTCACCGAGACCAAAGCCCCATGCACTAGCCAAACGGGACAAGGTGCCCAACTGTCATGAAAGGAGAATGCTTGGGGTTTGAGTTCAATTCTCGGAATTTGGGAAAATCAAATTTTAAAAAGTTAAAGCTTCTGCCGAGACTCGAACCCACACCCAAACAATACAGCACCGCTACAGTAGCCCAAACTAGCACCCCCTATAACTAGTATGACCATGGTGACCAACTGATATAGGATTGGGTTAAAATAAATTTATGTCGAGTCTCTGTTTATTAGAAATATTTCATTTTTCAAAAGATCATAACTTAGTTCCTTCTTCACAAAAAGTCCTAAAAATTTCCATAATACTGAATTTACATACATTTAACAAATCAGTGATTTTTAAAAATAATTTTTGACACTAAAACAAGTATTTTTCACTCTAATTTGTGTTCTATGTTTACAATTGCAAAATTTCACTTTAACAAATCCTCTACTCAATTCTTTGCATTAAGACATTATTAAAGAAGTGTAAATTTCAGTTTTTCCCCTCTTTATTCATAATACTTATAATCAAAATTGCATTCTTTAAGCAAGTATTACAATGGTTCAATAAGCGCAAAATTTAATAATTCATCTACTAACCATGCATGAACGTTTTTCTACAATCACATGGTTCTAATTCCACAATTTCATGGCAATAAGTTAATTTAACAACATTAAACATGAATTATAACCAATAGCAAGCAATTCATCAAGCATTTACTCATTCGTCTAGCAAGTCCTTTTTAGAGTCAACAAGTGATTATCTTATTAGTTCTTTTAGCATGCATATATATCAAAATCCCCAGCATGATGTCTAAGATTAGAAGTATAGAAAAACATCCACTTATTTGAAGAAAAATACTACAAAAACTCCTAGAATCTCCTTGAACACACGAGCGGTCCTTCTCCTCCTAGAATGAGCCACCACAATGTCTCCTCTTCCTTGCACTTAGTGAAACCCGAGCCTCTCCTTGCCTTGGTGAAGTAGTCGGCCTCCAAGATGGAACACACACAAAGTAAAGCTCTCAGTCTTTTACTCTCTCTCAATCTTTTTACTCCCCTATATATTTTTCTTTCTTTCTTTACAAAAATTCTTAGTGTTGTATGCATACAAGGGAGGGGTATTTATACTAGTTTTAGGGTGAAATGGAGGGCTAAGATTGCATTAGATGGTTGTAGATAAATGGCTAGGATACAATGGGAAGTTGTAGCAACCACCCATGACCAAAAAACCACCTCTCCACTAATCCACTCTCCCACTTCCCTCCTATGCATTTCCGACCAATGGAGAAGGTGTGCAATGCACACACACGTGTAAGCACGTGTCCCAACTAGTGTCCCCTAATTAAAGTTGTACATTATAAATTAATTAATTGTCTACAAAATGTGTCTACATGACAAGTTAATGTAATTAAAAGAGTAATTAATTCATGGGCTTCAAAATAGCGGGCTTTTAGAATAAAATATTTAATTTATTAGTTTGGGCTTAATTTAGAAAAACAAATTTACGCTTCTTAAAAATGGGCTTAAAAGAATAAAGAGAAGGAAAGAAAATAATTATTTGTTCATGTTATAGAAAATCATTTCATAAGAAAATATTTATACAAAATTTTGTACGTGCACAATATGTAAAATCACAATTTCACATTTAATAAAAATTCTGGGTATTACATTGAAGAAAGAGGATCGAGGAGGTGAAGATGGTGGTCGACGGTGTTGAAGACAGGGGGGCGATGAAGGCAGTGGGTCGAGGAGACGACGAGGAAGAAATGGAAGGGTTAGGTTTCAGCGCAGGCACGAGGAAGAGAACGATGAATAGGGGATGCAGGGATAATTAGGGTTGAATAGTGCTAGGGTTAGGGGTTTAATAGGGTGTATATATATAGGGTTAGGTGAGGGTTAACGGGTTTTGGATGCGGGTTAATGGGTTTGGGTAGATTAGGAGTAGAATTATGAGGAAATACTATAAAAATAGTAACAACTATGCAGAAAATAGGAATAGGATGCACGAAATTTTGACTGAAGATAAAATTGACTGAAAGAACGAATTGCATAGAAGACGAACAACAAAATTTTATTATCCAATAGAAAAAATTACAGAATTCCAGAAAAGAAAGGATAAAGGAAAATAAAGAGCGAAAAAATACAATGAAAATCCAAAAAATCTGAAATAGGGGTTATAATTTGAGGAGTCGGGTGTAATGGGTTTGGGCTTATTGGGCCTGGTCTGCTACTAGTAAATGGGCCTGAAATGGGGTCTATTTTAGATGTGAATTTAATTCATGGGCCATTGTCTAATGGGCTGAGTCCAATTAATCCACTTGAAAGAAATGAGGATCAAGAGAAATTATGCTTTGATTTAGAAGATGACGACCTATATGACTTTGAAGTAGAATTTGTAGTAGATACACAGTTATGTCCTACTTCAGAGCCTACACTAGATTTTTTTCGGTCTACATTCCCTTCGTCGTTGACTGATTCTCAAGGTGACTGTGATCAACAGAGAAATCCACAAGGTTTCAATGTCCACAATTCTACTAAGAGGTTTCATGTGGAGAGTTTGGGAGATTTTTTGGAGATTGCTGCTGCCGCCAAATCTTCTAAGATCGATGATGGAGGTTTGCGCTGACTTTAAGCTTCAATTTTTAATTTCATGTTTGATGCTGAGATTTTTAATTTGGCCGAAACCTGTGGTCTAGCGGTAGGCGATACTATGAAAACGCTCTCCTCTTGAATACAATTCGAGGGTGGGAAATTGAGTTAATAAAATTAGTGAATCTTGAATCCGCCCTTCCATGTAACTCCCACCATGTCTTTAATGAAAATTCTTCTAAGGAAAATTAGGGTTTGGGAAGGCGGGGTAAGCAAGAGATGGTTAGAGATGTCATCAACACGTCTAAAACTGACATGGTTAGGCTCCAAGAAACCAAACTATCACATGTTGTGTGACTTAGGAGAGTTTGAGGGAATAGGATCTCTAAATGAAAGATCTATCCCTCCATTAGGGCTTCAAGGGGTATCTTTATTAGCTTAACCCTGATAGTTTCTCTTTTCTTGATGAATCCCAAGGGGAATTCTCGTTGTTAATTCTACTCCAACATCGTAACGATAACTGGACGCATGCCATCTTGGTAGTCTATGGCCCGAATATCGCATTATCCAGACTTAGGATCTTGAGTGAGCTACGTTCTATGTAGAATTTGAAACTTATGTAATTCATTTTTTTCGAACACATTCGCATCACCCATGGCTAGTGGGGGTTGATTTTAACATCACTAGATTTGCGTTTGAACAGAGAGGTAGAGGATCTAGCGACGCCGATAGAGAGGAGTTCAACCGAGTTATTGCTGACCTTAAGCTGGTAGACATCCCAATTCCAGACTGATTGTTTACGTGGTCTAGTATGCAAGCTTCCCATATTCTGGTAAGGCTAGATAGAGTAATAGTCTCATTGGGAAGCCAAATTCCACCTTGTTAGTGCCAAATCCCTTCCAAGGCCCACTTCGGACCATGTTCCCATATTACATGACTTTAGTGAGGGGCATGCTAGAAACCCTAAGAAATTCAGGTTTGAGAAAGCATGGCTGGAAATTCAGCGTTTCCATCACCTAGTTATGAAAAATTAGGTGTTGCCCACTAGAGGTAATGAAGCGACTGCGATTTGGTGTGAAAAGATTCGTAGGCTTCGGACTAAGCCGAGAAAGTGGAATCATACACATTTTGCATCTATCTGGAGAGCTAAAGACTCAATTCTATAAGACATTGATGGTCTTGAAAGGCTAGAGGAATCTAGAGCCTCTCCCAAACCGAACGTCATAGATTGTTATCGTTAAGGGAGGACATATCTCAATTGTATAATTTGGAACATATCAAATGTCAAGTCCCGCTTCTCAAAATACAGGAATACGAGCACGTAACCGAGGCCCAGCGAAACATGTGTACATCATCCACAAGTCGTAACAATTTAAATCAACAATATGAAATATAGTCACAACCATGCATCGGTGAATAACCACATAAACAGTTAATAAACTTCAATAATCCATGAAATAAATCCACAAAATAATATCCAACATCTGGGAGAAAATAAACTTCAGGTCAAAATGCCTGGAATACGAAGTATGAAAACGACAATGATACTAAGAATAAATAGTATGAACGAGGTAAGATCATCTGTAGTCGTTGGCTATATATCCAAAAAAATGGATATTTTGAAGAAAAAAACCATCTGTAGCCGTCATCTATATACCCGAGTTTCGAATGAACAGGAGACGGCTATATTTGGCAGAAGAAATGGCTTTATCCATATTTTAGAAATCGGAAGATCATCTGTTGTTTTATAGTTGGACGGTAGATGATTTGTCGTCTGAGATAAATTTTTTAATTGGGAAAGTGTCGGACGACATATGTCTACCGTTTGAATTATTAAAAAAAATAGGAAGATGATCTTCCGTTTGTGAAGAAAAGAAAAAAATTAAAAAGTGGACTTTGTGTTGGACAGCACATCATGTGCCGTTCTTCACATTTTTGATTTTTTTTTCAATTTCGAGATGGCAGATCATCTGCCGTCCTTTCTAATATTTTTTATCTTCAAACGGTATATCATATTTCGTTTTGTCCCAAAAGCCAATTTTTGGGTATAGAAGACTGCAGCGTTTCCGCTATTTTCTATTTCCAAAATATCCATATACCCATTTTTTAACTTAACTACAGATGCTCTAATAAAATCGGCTAAGATCTTGAATCCATTCCTTAAAAGATTTGCTCACCAAGTCCTCAGTCAATTCCTCGTGTACCTGCAAGTTAGAGCAAGTTACAGACAGCAAGTAGTAATAAGCAAAGAGTAATGAAACATGGTATATCAAAGAATGATAAACTAGAACAAAATCAAAGGTCAATAACAAGGGTTGAATAATAAGATCAAAGTCTAGAATTAATGATGCAATAATCAATGACTACAATTAATAGTCAAGTCGATAACAATAATCGTGATCAAATATGCAAGTGTCAATCTTAATTCTATCAGTCTTTTATTATCCTATCTAATGTACGTAATTCTGCGTCTCATACCACAGGTTCGGTGCATACAAACAGTGATCGTTTAAACTATGGTGGTGAACTCTACAGATCATGTACTCGGAAACAATAATCAATAATCCATCATCAATAATCAATTGAGCAATAAGGGACCCTTCTCTAAGTACAGTTTCTGACGTTGTCTACTACTAAGTCAACCCTTATTACCCGGCTTGTTATTATTTTATTATACTCAATTGTGAACATGCAATGGGTACAAAAGTATCGAGGCGATGTCAAGAAGGTGTCAAGGCTATGCAATCCATGGTATAATCTATTCTATTCAGCATATGCAAAATTAACGTGTTTATATTTAATAGCACAAAAATACACATTCTGGACAAAAAGACATTGTTGTATAAAAACTAACTTTTCCTTTTCTATAAGAAGGTAAATCAGTTTTTGTCAGGGGTTCTAGAAACTAGACTTTTTGCCGGTTCCAACGCATATTCACACGACATGTTTTAATTATAATAACTACATCAACCAGTCAATTCTTTACGAGTCTGCTGTTCAGGCAGCAACTCAATATGAAATTATTACATGCATAATTCGACTAAAAACTTGTTTAAAGTTCTTGCAAAAATTATAATCTAGTTTCTGAAACTGCTCATTAACCTTCTTGCAAATATTAGGTCCTAATTCTCACATTAACCTACTGATTTAATTAATTGAACATGACCATGTATTTTAAAAAACAGAATTATGAAGTTAAGACATTACAGTGGTAGAATTTGAATATCTTGCAATCCAAAAGTCGGATCACAAATGGTCAGATTGTATGGATTCCAGACACATAGGGATACGACTTTTGTTTAATAAGTTCTAAGTAATTTTATCTGTAGCTAGGTCAAAATTCTGGTTCTTTACTGATCTAGTGTTCTGGCAGAAACCTAGGGTCAAGTTTTTGTATGCATAACGAGACTAGAAGTCCACCAATTAATCTTATAAAAATTATAAACCAACACCTAATCATGTCTAGCAACATCCTAGTTAATTTTATGTATGTATTCTACTGTTAACATTCCATTTTAATTAGCAAATCATGTCGGTATATCTCTAGATAGCAAATCTGGAATTTAAAAGCTAACAGTACTAAAAATATGATAACTTGCAGTCTATAAATCAGAATGCAGATCCGTAAGAAGTTCTAGAAACTAGATTTAGTGGGCTAAAATTTTCATTTACAAAGTTCTAGTTTATTTCATCAACAACTGGTTCATAATCTCATTACAACATGGGATAAACAGCATACCAACAACATAATGTTATTATTCGCAACAAATCAAGATACACAGAGCATATAACCTTATGAAAAAATTAACATGAATTTATACTCAATAATTAGGGTGGATTACTACTGTTAACATGACAAAAATTATTATCACTATAGCATTAAATTCACGAATCTAGTTATAACATCATATCCAACCGAAATGCATTCAAATCATTATTTCTTCTACTTAACGCGCTTCTAGTTTATGTTCGTGTAATGTATGCACACAACGATAGATAACATGACTTAGAATTGAGTCAAAGATAGGGCATGAAAAAAGAGTTACTACTTGGTTTCGCTGAAGAATCTGTAATAACCTCTTTGAAGGGTAACAAGCAAATTGAGATATGGCAAATGAATTAAGAACTACTTGCGGAGATCAAAATAAATCTTGAACTACAACAACAATTTGATTGAAGAGTACTTGCATTTTTTGAAGATTATTCTGAATGTGATCGAAGGACGATAGGAGAGAGCGGCGACAATACATGGTGAACAAGAGGGATATCGAGGACCTTGGGATGCACTTTAGTTGATGTTGCTGTTGTTCGGGCTCGAGGAAGGGTAGTAAGGCAGCAGGTGCTCAAGTTGTGATCGTGACGGCAAGGCAGTAGAATTGAGGAGATGTGGACGATGGTAGTGGTCGACGATGGTCGGCTTCGGTGTTGTGGATGCAGCGGGAGGCAGTAGCAAGGGAGAGGAGGAGGATTGACGAGGTGCAGGCATCGGCTATGGCAGTGTCACGCCCCGCTTCCCAAAAAGAAATACAGAATACGGATACGTGACTAAGTCCAACGAATGATTTTCATCATCCATAAGCTATCAGGATCTTTACAAAATTTCACAGAAATAACAAGAAGTAAACAAGGAGAAATCAACCACGCATGCATGAATGAATTAATATACAAACAAAATTTACTTGAAACAAAACTTAATAAATCTCGAATAAATCAGATCTGGAAACAAGTCAATAATCCTGGGTCACACTGCCCAATACAAATAATCCAAGTAGTAGATACATTTATTCAAAATAAGCAATAGGAAATAATAATAATAATAATAGCAAGAACTCCAACATCTAAAAAGTCAGATCACCTACTCCATCAAGAAACTGGTCACCATAATCTGCAATTTAACAGATTGCAGGAAGAGAAAAAAGAAACAAAACTCCCGTCAATACAAGTTACGGTCCGCTGTAGTGCAGGCACAAGTACAGGAATAAAATAAACGGATATAGAGTAACAACGGGAACAAACATATCACGGAATAGGTATGTCAACAAAGCAAGATAACTAACATGAATCAAAAAAAAAAATCAAGTAACATGATATGCTAGCAGCGTACAAGTAACATGTATCAGGTATCAAGCATCATGCAAGCAGGTAAACAGATAAACAGGTAGCATGTACAGGTAAGCATGTAACAGGTGTCATGTTATGTCATCTAAAGTCTTGTATTTATTTCTATCTAGGTAGCACTTCATGCATCCCAGGTTTTTACCACATGGATGCTACATTCAAACAAGTTTGCATTTAGATTTCGTAGTAGAGTCTATAGGGCCGTGTACTCAGGCATCAGGTAAATAGGTACAGGAGCAGGTACAGGTAGAATCTATTGGTCCTCTTCTGAGTACACCTTCCTATAAGGAAGTGTGCAGTCAGGTAATCAGGTAAACAAGATAGTGTATTATGTAGTCATGAAACACGTAACAGGTATGGACAAGGCCCCATTCCAAGTACACATTTCTATATTTTTCACTACTAGATCTTTTCTTTAACTTCGGCTTGATTATTTATTATTATTATCAAACATGCATCTACGTGTCGCAAGACAGGACAAGAATAACAGGGTATAAATAAGTAACAGATTTAGGTGGAAAGATAAACATGTACAGGTGATAGACAACACATAAAAGGATAGGACAACAAAAATTCTAGTTTAGGACAACAAGACAGTACTGCACCAAACCTGGGATTTCCGTTGCCACAAATATGAAAATCTGGATTCGTCAGAAAATCTGGAAAATAGACTCTCGTCCGAATCCAGCAAATATATATAAGTCATATGGTATTTCACAAAAACATAACTCAAAACAGAATTATATCCAAAAAAATATGTTCAGCTAGAAATCAAGAGTTTTTATTCATAAACAGGAAAACAGTATAAAACATACTGATTAAATCCAAGAAAAAATCTGGGGTATTTCCTAGTATGTTTAGTAATAGGAAATAAAGTTCATAATTTTCCAACATATATGGTATAGTCAAATAAAATCAGAAGGTGGCAAGATACAGTAATTTTGTAAATCGGAAATCATAAATACAGCAGTACTATAACAGCAATAAATTACAAAATATAAATCAAAATCCAGATCCATCAAAAGGGTGATAAAATAAATACAGCAGGCTACGATTCTTATTCACAAAGCTTTTATCAAAAGCAAGTAGAATCAGGTTGAAATTAAGGTTCTTTACTGGACAACATGAAAATTCTGCAAGTATAATAGTTGTTTGCAACCATAGAATAGTTTATAAAAGTCATCAATTAAGTCCACAAAAATTTGGGGTTAATCCCAGTCAAGTCTAGTCATACCTAGAAAAATATTGGATCAAAATATTATCTTTAACATCAATATTAAAATAAATAACTCTACAGAACTCACATAAAACTATTTCTGGAATTTTTAACACATCTGTAGTAAAACAGCAATAACTTGCAACTCACAAATCAAAACTGAGATTTGTTAAAAATTCTGGAAAGTAGACAGAATTCTCTAAGATTCATATTCACAAATAATTTTCATTTACTAACCTTAATAGGGTCTAAAATGCTGAACAAAAATGGGGTAACAGCAAAAAAAACAAAAATCTTGTTTATGCATAAAATCAACTAGTTCGTATGTAACACATCCAAATCATAACAAAATGCAAAATATGGTATACTAGATGTCCAAGTAACCTGGTATAGGGTGTTTAAAAAGTCTACAACAAGTTATACTATGACTAACATAATCAAGCATACGACATCATACGAACAACATGCATGTATACATCAAGAATTTATTAGATCTAAGCTATTTTATGTCATGTGTGTAATGAGACAACTACGGACGGATCAATACATAGAGACAAGATCTAATAAGGGTTTTTTACAAGAGTTGTCTCTAGAACACAACTACACTACAGACGATATTTAGTACTTGTATATGCAACACAAAAGTATATAAGTTACTTGCCTTGAAATTGACGACGAATCGATGCAAGGGATGAGAATAACGAGAACGGATTCCCGGGCACAAACACAAGCGAACGAGCGGATCACAAACAAGATGATCACAAACACAATCGGACGGCTAGATCCAAGAGTTGATGATGATGATCACGATCAGGTCAGATCAGATTGGACGGCTGAGATCAAAGATCAAGATCAAGATCAAAATGTGATGACCAAGATCAACAAGATTGGACAGTCCAGATCAGATGATGGTGGTCTGATGATGAAGATCGTGATGATCAAAGTCACCAAGGCGATCGACGGCCAGGATTCAAAGATGATCAAAAAGCTTCATGGCGATGATGCTGCATTGCGGCGGTCGGTGGACTTCGACTGGCAACTGGCAGAGGCGGCAGCGTACAGGCGGGACAAATGCAGCGTTGATGCTGCTTTCGTTGTTGTCTTTCGTCAGAGGGGAGAGAGGCGCAGGGGGACGAGTGTCGCTGGTTGCTGCGTCAGGAGGAGGAAGCACAGGGATGCAGGGGGCAGGCACTGTTGTTGATGATAGGAGGTCGCGAGGGTGGTCGGCACGGCAGCGGGGGCGAGCGCTGCTATTGGCTGCTGACGTGCGGTGCTCGGGAGGAGGCACGGCACAGAGGAGTCGGCTGTCATCTGGGTCGGGAGGAAACAGCGCAGGGTAGCTGTGCTGCTACGTCACGAGGAGGAGAAGAGGCAGGGCACTGCTGGTATGGGGTTGAGGGGTCGTCGGGGCTTCGCTGGAGGTGGGAGAATGAGGGTGAACCGCTCATCGCTAGCGTCGTAGGGGCACAGCACAGGGGAGTATTAAAATAAATAACTCTACAAAATTCACATAAAACTGAATCTGAAATTTTCAACACATCTGTAGTAAAACAACAATAACTTGCAACTCATAAATCGAAACTAAGATCTGTCAGAAATTCTGGAAAGTAGACAGAATTCTCTATGATTCATATTCACAAATAATTTTCATTTACTGACCTTAATAGGGTCTAAAATACTGAACAAAAATGGGATAACAGCAAAAAAACAAAAAGCTTCTTTATGCATAAAATCAACTAGTTCGTATGTAACACATCCAAATCTTAACAAAATGGGAAGTATGGTATACTAGATGTTCAAGCAACATGGTATAGGGTGGTTAAGAAGTCTACAACAAGTTATACCATGACTAACATAATCAAGCATATGACATCATACGAACAACATGCATGTTTACATCAAGAATTTATTAAATCTAAGTTATTTCATGTAGTGTGTGTAATGAAACAACTACGGGCGGATCAACACATAGAGACAAGATCTAACAAGGGTTTTGCACAAGAATTATCTCTAGAACACAGCTACACTACAGGTGGTATTTAGTACTTGTATATGCAATAGAAAAGTATACAAGTTACTTGCCTTGAAATTGACGACGAATCGATGCAAGGGATGAGAATAATGGGAACGAATTTTCGGGCACGAACACAAGTGAACGAGCGGATCACGAACAAAATGATCACGAACACAATCGGACGGGTAGATCCAAGAGTTAATGATGATGATCACGATCAAGTTAGATCTGATCGGACGGCTGAGATCAAAGATCAAGATCAAGATGTGATGACCAAGATCAACAAAATCGGACGGTCCAGACCAGATGATGGTGGCCTGATGATGAAGATCGTGATGATCAAAATCACCAAGGCGATCGACGGCCAGGATTCAAAGATGATCAAAAAGCTTCATGGCAATGATGCTGCATTGCGACGGTCGGTGGACTTCGACTGGAAACTGGCAGAGGCGGCGGTGCACATGCGGGACGACGGCAGTGTTGATGCTGCTATCGGCTCTGTATGTCGTCAGAGGGGAGACAGGTGCAGGGGGATGGGGGTCGCTAGATGTTGTTGCGTCGGGAGGAGGCAGAACAGGGATGCAGGGGGCAAGCGCTGCGATGGCTGTTGTTGACGACAGGAGGTCGCGAGGGTGGTCGGCACGGTAGAGGGGGCGAGCGCTGATGTTGGCTACTAACTTGCGGTGCTCGGGAGGAGGCGCGGCACAGGGAAGTTGGTTGTCGTTTGGGTCGGGAGGAGACAGCGCAGGGTTACTGCGCTGCTGCGTCGTGAGGAGGAGAAGAGGTGGAGCGCTGCTAGTGTGGGGCTGAGGGGTCATCGGGGCTTCGCTAGACGTGGGAGGAAGGAGGGCGGCACGGCGCTTTGCTGGCGTCGTAGGGGCGCAGCACAGGGGAAGTCGACTAGGGGGTGGCCAGTAGATGGATGAGGAGAGATGAGAGGAGTGGGTTTGAAGTTAGGCAGGAGTATGGGAGGTAAGGGATGACAGGGGGGTGAAGAGGGGATGGGTTTCGAAAGAAAACAGAACGGGAAGGAGGGAGAGATCGGGAACGATGAGAGAGAGGGGGCTGGGGTTAAATAGTAGTTAGGGTTAGGGTTTATAGGGTAGAATAGGTTAGGTTATATATTTAAGGTTAATGGGTTTGTGGGTTAATGGATAGCGGGTTGAATCCAACAAGAGATTAGGTTATAGGGTATTGGGTTTAAAATTCAAGAGGAAGTAAGATATCTAATAAAATAAGATTATGAAAAAATATAATTCGTATTAAATTATAGAAATTATTTGAAATAACTACAAATACAATTGTTAAATAGAAATAGATTTTCAATAATCAAACAAAAGTAATAATAACAATAATAATGATAATACTAATAGTACTAATGCTAATAAAAATAAATTAACAATATTAATGATATAACATTAATAGTAACAATAATAATAATAATAATAATAATAATAATAATAATAATAATAATAATAAGATTGTATTAAATAACTTACAGAATAGAAATAGACATGTGTTCAAATATATAGTCGACTGAAGGTAGTGAAAAATACCATTAATGAATAAAATTGACTTTATCAAAGAATCCAACAACAAATCTTAACGAAAAGAATTTAAAAGCGGACAAAAATAGTTTACAAAGATCAAAATTCCGAAAATACACAAAAAATACATATATACTGGAATATGGGTTACATACAGTCACTGGAGGAGGTCAAGGTACAGCAGAGGTGGCTGTAGCGGTGCTGTGGCGACGATCGGAGGGGGCTGGTGGATAAGCGCAGCAGTCGGGATGTTGCAGGGACGCTCAGGGTTCGGTCGGTGGTGGAGACCGAGGCAGCCAAGCAGCAGGGGCTGATGGTTGTGTGGAGGAGGAAGAAGGCAGCAAAGGAGTTTGGAGGAGGCTTGGGTTGCGGTGGCAAGGTGGCAGTGATGGGGTGGTGGGTTGCTGGGCTCAGGATCGAAACAGGGGAAGGAGAAGAAGAGAGGGGTTAGGAAACTGTATGGGGATTAGGGTAGATTAATTATGATTAGGGTTTAGGTTTAATGTATATAGGGATATTTAGATAGAGAATTAGATTGGTGGGTTTTTGGTTTAAATTAGTACGAGCTTGCATTTGGGCTTGGGTTAGATGAAAAGAGATGTGCTCAGGATTAGACAACAATTAAATATATAATCAATATGAATATAATAGATTAATTAAACACTCAACATAATTTTTAAAAAAATAAAATAGATTGTGTAACGCCCCGAATTCCAAATAAAACCGAATTCGAGATTTCACGGGATCTTTACTTCACTTCGTATAATTTTACAAGGAAATTTAAAACTTTTCAATAGTACATCAGAGTTACAGTATACTTGTTTACACAGTAGAAGAATAAAAGATTACAATGAAATAAATACAACATCTTTAAACAGAACAATATCAGCATATCCACTTTATTGCTTCATGAACTTCCATTACCTGCATGTAAGACTGTGGGCACGTCAGTTGATTACAACCGACGAAATGTTATACACGGCTATCCTCTCTATGCCGAAGACAGTATAACGATCACCATACTTTAACAAACCACAAACTTGAATGAAATAAAGTGTAGAAATGTGACTACTCTAAATATTTAAGTATATGTCATGCCTTAATGCCTAATGCAGATATTTTGCTAGCATGGATTCTACATATATCGTATTCAACTTATATTACTCTTTTAACTAATTTAGCATGCAAGTTCTACTTTAGAAAGCATGAGAACACCCACCTTATGTGAAGCTTGAACAATAAAAGAAAAGAGAACACTTCTAGCTCCAAAGACTCCTAGTTCTTCTTCTCCTAGCAATAGTCTCCAAGCATAAGAACACTACTCTCTTTCTTTTTTTTTCACTTGTTTCTTTTATTTTATTTTTTTTGTGAAAAAGAATGAGAAATGAGTCGCTATTTATAGGACAATGCTAGGGTTCAATGTGCAAAATTGCACACCTAAGAGCATCTGTAGTCGTTTGTTATATATCGATAATATCGATATTTGGTTTAAAAAACAGCTGCAGTCGTTTGCTATATATCGATATTATCGATAAATCGCTACAGTAGATTGCTATAAATGAGAATCGATATAGCATTTATCGATAAATGAGGGACGGCGTTCGAAGCACCGTCCCACGAAAAAAATTAATATTTTAATCGTCGGACGGCACTTGAAGTGCCGTCCGTTTGGAAAAATTATATTTTATCTGATTTTTTAAACGCCACAAAAGGATGTGCCACATATCCCGGACGGCACTTGATGTGTCGTCCGTCGAGTTTTAATAAAAAAAAATTTATATGCCAAAAAGATGCCAAAAATTTTCAAAAAGCACTGAGATGTCTTGGACGGCACTTCATGTGCCGTCCTAGACTTAAGGCTGAGATTTTTTTTTTTTTTTTTTTTTGGTTGAATGGACGGCACTTCATGTGCCGTCTGACCGAATGGGACCCGTTTTTTGCACTTTTTTCACCACCGACGGCACTTCATGTGCCGTCTCTTAATATTATATTATAGATTGCTATAAAATAGCTTTCGACGAGTGCAGCGGAATCGAAAATCTTATTTCTATTTATCCATATATGGATAATTTTACCATAAACGACTACAGATGCTCTAATAAATCACTCAATTTAATTTTCAACCTTTCACATTTCATAACTCTCAAACTCCCAACTCTTGACATTTCCACCTCTCTGAATCCTATAACCTCCAAAACTCCCAACTTATCATCTCCTCCACTACATAAAACCCGGTCTCTCTCCTCTAGAAATGCACAGCCGAAGCTTGCTTTTCTCACACCCGGGTGGTCCCTTTTGGATGTCCACGTCATCATGCATTCAACAACATACTTGCTGTTTCATTCCATTGCCGTGGGTCCCCATCTCATGAATACAATTTCAACATACATATTTACAATCATATCCATGCATTATATAAATCAACAGCCAAGTTCAAAGCATGTTGTTTCAAATACCCAGTGAGCCTCCCGCCATCACCAAAACATTTTTCACTTTCAAGATACTCACATATATATCCCATCTGCATATGTTTTTAAACCAACAACCATTTAATACTTTCAAGTAATATATATATTTATATTTTTGTACTCTTTTGAAAATTACAGAGTGTCGCACACACTCCGAAATTTATTTTGAAAATAATTACGCTCAAATATGCTCGTCGAAAATACGTGCGTTGCACGTAAAATATCAAAATGTAAAAATTGACTTTATCAACGGAAAAATGATAAAATACAATATAAAAAAATATATTTATTAATTTTACGACGTAATTGCTACGTACGTAGAAAACACGTGCATGAATTATACGTACAGAAAATCAAAAAATGCATTTTAATCAAAATAGAGGGAAATGAATTTCCGTTTTATAAAACGAATTTGAATACCTAAAATAAATAATTGAAACCCAGGAAATATCACTCGTAGCGGTGGAAGATACATAATTGATACATTAATCGAAAATACAAAAAAGTACGTAAAATACAGAGATTGAAATATTGCATTTGAGTTGACACAAATAAGATAAAATCAATATGGGAAATGCATAAAGAGTTGGAAATCAAGATACGTAGTGAAAACACGTTACAAAATACACGTGCGTAACACACGATGGCAAAATTATAATTTTCAATTTTGCGGGGTGTTACAGATTGTGCTAGAATTTTAGGGTTCTAGCCAAAAGAATTCGGATGATCAAATGAGATTACGTGGGTTCAAAGAATAGCAAGATAACAAGAATACAAGAATGAAAAATGAGGAACATGAATACAAGTGAAACTCACACATCCAAAAACATGGGTTACATCAAAATAGCAACAAAGGTCCAGAATTTTATGACTCAAAGAGAGAGACACAAATACAACCTTTTTTCACCGGGTTGCCAGCGCGCGTCAGAGATCCAACATCATCCTCTTTGTCCAAATAGAGACATGAGTTATTCAAGAGGAAAACGAAATTCACCTTGCATTCCAAACCCACTTCATAAACAAGTTTGGTCGTAAAACAGATTTCAGGGTTCCGCTGAATGCAGAATTTTGGCAGGACATGTCAGAGGATATGGATCAGTCCCTGCAATCACTCAAATTTACATTCACGAAGGAGGAAGTTAAAGGGGTGGTACTTTAGATGGGCAATGATAAAGCTCCTGACCCTGATGGATTCCTGATATTATTCTATCAGACTTTCTGGAATGAGATCAAAGATGATTTCATGCCAGTCATCATCGAGTTCTACGACCACAGTCCTAAACTAGGGAGAATTAATTATGTGGAAGTTTTTTTAATCCCTAAAAAGGAAGAGTCTTGTGGTGTTGGTGACTTTCGCCCTATCAGCCACCTTAATTGCTCGATCAAGATAATTACCAAGATCCTTGCTAACAAATTAAGCACGTTGATGGACCGACTGATCAAAAATTAACAAACGGGTTTTATTAAGGGACGATCTACATTAGATTGTGTTACTACTGCAGAAGAAACTATTCACCAATGTCATATCTCGAACGACATGAGTTACTTGTTAAAACTGAACTTTAAGAAAGCTTACGATTTAGTTGATTGGGAATGTCTTCTGTAAGCTCTTAGAGGCAGGGAATTTGGGGACAGATGGATCTGATTGATTTGGCACTGCCTCTCGACCAGTAAGTCAACTATACTGGTCAACGGTAAAGTGGGTATGACTTTCTCTTGTATAAAACGGCTGAGACAGGGGGATCCTCTTTCCCCTCTGCTATTTACAATTGTCGAAGATGTACTTAAGATCATGATAGATAATGGTAGACAAGCAGATTGGATTACTCCAGTGACCAGGAACAGAAGCCGACCTAGATGCTCAATGTTACAAATATGTCGACGATAGTCTTCTATTTGAGAATGGTGATTTTGGGGAGACTATCACCTTCAAAGGATTCAAGTATTGTTTTGAAGCTTGGTCGGGTCTTAGGATGAACTTCCACAAGAGCGAGCGCATTCCTATTGTCATGATAGAAGAAGAAGCACGGGAACATGCAACCAGTCTAAACTGCAAGCTTGATAATTTCTCTATTAAGTACCTAAGCCTACCACTTCGGCCAGGCAAACTTAAGAAATCAGATTGGATGGCGATTATTGACCAAGTGGAAGCCATACTGGCGGGTTAGAAAGGAAAGACCCTTTCTCTAGGAGGGAGAATGACCCTGATTAAGTCAGTATTGTCCAATCTACTTACATATTACTTATCTTTTTTCTTTTTTTGAATTCCCAAAATGGGTCATTCAAAGGATCGAACGGGTGCGGAAAAGATTCCTCTGGATAGAGGCAGAGGCAAATAGAGGGGGCTACCAGCTTATCAAGTGGGAGAAAGCTTGCATGGAGAAGAGTTATGGTGGACTTGGTATCACTGATTTGAGAGACATGAATCTGGCCTTCCTTGGCAAATGGTGGTGGAAAGTGTTCCACCCAAAATGGTGAAGGGTAGCAGGATTATATTATATTCATCCTTACCTTCTAGGTAAGGCGACGTGAAGACTTAGATGCCAGATGGGACCCAAAGTTTCTTGGTTTCGGAAAGAGGTTGCCAAAGTATAGACCCGTTTCATAGCTGTGTATCATCCTTCATTAGCAATGGCATGATGACCAGGTCTGGTGGGACGAGTGGTGCGGGGATCATTCTCTAAGAGAGTTATTCCGTAATTTTTTGGAACTCGCTTCCTAACCCAATATTACTGTGGCCAAAGTCTGAAAAAGGGGAGTCTGGAGACCCTCTTTCAGATCACGTCTCAACCCAAAATCCCAGTTGATACTTGGGGCTCTACAATCTTACAGTGTCCAATCCGAAGTTATATGCTCTCAAGGACCATAACGAAAAGCATGGGGGTTAGAGAAGAATGAATCATTCTTGGTTCGTTCTCTATAAAGCCATATCCACTTTAAAGGTTGTAGTCCGAAATAGTCTATGATTCTTTGGAATGTCAAAGCTCCACTAAAAGTCAGAGTATTCCTGTGGTTAGTTCTCAATGATGCGATTCTAACTAGAGAGAATGTAGCTAAAAGGCAACCACACATCGCTAGTAACTGTGGCTTTTGCAATGCACACATGGAATCTAAATGCCATCTTTTCTTAGATCACCGGAAGTAAGGTCATTCTGTGCGAGGTCCTGATGACCCTCAGTACATCAGTTTATCCTCGGGTTTATGAAGACATCTAAATAGGACCCACTTTCGCTAGCGAGAGACATGAGATGAGAGAAGAGTGGTATATTGTAATAGCCGCAACGTCCTAGGTTTTATGGCTTGACATAACATAAATAATTTTACTTTCGTGGGACTTGTAATAGTATTTCTGATAATCTTACTCATATCATGCATCATATTTTCTTTCGGGCTACAGCTGTGACGGTTGGTCCAAGGGGGAGAATCGCCAAAGCTTTTGAGGTGGAGGAGTACGATGATGAGGAGGTGGAGATTGGCCATACTCTGGACTGATTAAGCGCTTCATGATTTGGTTGCTCCCTCTCCAAGGCGGTGTTGGAGCGATCTCTTGTATCTTATTGTACTCGTTTGTTGCTCTTATATGTTTTGCTCCGGGTATATCTGTTCCACCCTCCTATGTTCTTTGGAGGTATTATGTTTTATTGCATGCTCTGTAGCTATTTTGCAATTATGCTCAGTACTTTAGATTTATTTTATTAACTGCTTATTAATAAAACATGCTAGCTATATTCCACCTTTTCTTCAACACAAAAAATTAAAATCAAAATAAAAATGAAGCTTTAAAACATATGGTTGATGTGGTTCACAAATGTCATCTAACCAGCTTGAACCTTGCATTACTTCCGTTGGATTATTGAAGATTAATTAGAAATAGTAAGATTATTTATGACTTGAAAAATTTTAAGAAAAAATTAGAAAGATTATTAATGCCAAATCATCAATCTCACTTTCTCTTTCTAAAAGTACATCAAGTACTATTTATTCATTTGCAAAAGTATTTCAAACCTACAATTTATGATATTTATCCTTTATCTTTTGTTTGGCTCTTACGCTTTAACCGTTTTGAGACTTTTGTGTTCTTTCATGGCTAGCTAATTTAGAACCACAAACTAATCCTTATGTAGAAAAATTCAAAAGCTCTACTAAAATGAGAGGCTTTCGGGATAAAAACTCTCACTTTTCTATTATCCTAATACTAATCCAAGTACTTTATGCTTACATAAGATAATGCCTACTTAATACCTTAAAGAATTTTGATGCACTATTTTATTATTAATAGTTTTGAATTAATTGTAGGAACTAGGCATGGGCTTGTTTTTTGTAATTTGAATATGAGGCTAATACATTTGTGTTTTGGTTAAGGACAATTTATTTTTATACAATTTTTTAAAAGTAATCAAGATTTAAAGAAAATTTATATAACCTAAACAAATAATGACAACATTTTATACCAATTTGAGTTAAAAGAAGTACATCTTAAAGCCAATGAATAATTCTTTTTGAGTAATCCTTTATCATTCACTTTTGCACTTCTCATGCGCCACATAAGATGACTTAGGCCAAATCCCAATAGAAAGCTTCGCAAGATAATGGCAATGGAGCTATGATTGTATACATAACTTCAAATAATCAAAATGTAGGAGCTACCAGAAGACACTATACAAGAGTGGCACCAAAATTGTCCACCTATGGAAAGAAAGCAAGATGAACAGGTGTTGCTACCTGCATTGATGTAGCTTCAAAGTGCATCTGATTTGGAGTATTATAAGCTTCAAGATGAGGTCTGCATATTGATGAGGTCTGCATATTGTTGATTGGCAAAGGCAATTATGACCATATCAATCACTTGGAAAAGAAGCCTCGTACTTACATGATACAAATTTTTTCTCATATAGAGTAATTATACATGAAAGTTTAACAATATTTATTGTATTGCTTATATCTATATAATAAAATACAAAGAAAGCTATCAAGTGGCTCGCCTTCAATCCTCCCAAAAATTAAAGGCCGAGATTTAACCTCACAAAACATATTTTTTCTCCCAAAAGTTTCTTCCCAAAACTCAAATTCAAATCCTCCACCCAAAACAACTCCTGTATTTATTTAATTATTCTTTCTCTCTCTCTCTCCTTCCCTCCTCTATTCAAAAAATTAAGAAAATAAAAACTTTTAAAAAAATTTTAAAATAAAAAATAAAAAAAACTAAAAAAAATAAAATTTTAAAAACTCAAAAAACAATTCAAAATATCATATAATATGTTTTTTGCTCTATATTTGCTACTTCAATTAATTTGCCGGACCTCCAAAATTATTTTATATGATTAAGTAAACAAGATGTACCATGCCGAAGACGTATCGTAGGCACGTGTCAACGGGCAAACCTAGTTATATTATAAGATTCGTGTATAAAGAATAAATTTATTGGAAGATTTTTTATCCATACATTATATATGATATCATTGTTATATTATTGAAAACCCATTCGTTCCATTTGAAACATGATCAAGAAGTATAAACAACTTCAACTTTTACACACATCTAAATTATGATATGGGAATCAATCCGAAGAATGCCAATTGTTTGTAATCTTGCGCTGATGAGGTTCTAAGGTTGCTACATCTGCTGTCTGCCTTGTTCTTTGGCGTTTTGCGCTACTTTCTCTTTCTACTTGTGGTGTTCATCAACTGAGATTGCTCTTGCTTCAGTGTTGGGTTAGCCCTGTGAATTGGTGGCGGGTGTCCATCTTTGAAGCAAGCCTAAACTGTGTTTGTTGTATTTTGAAGCAAGCCTAAACTGTGTTTGTTGTATCTCTATTCTTGATCTTGTATTAGCATAGTTTTCGTTGTTCTCTGTGTTATTTTGTTGTAAGTGGAAATTGTAACTTTTTTCTTGTACTGGAATTGTCGTTCTCTTTATATATATATTAATATATTATTACAGGTTGGAGCGTTATACTCTATCCTATTAAATATTTTAAAAACACCAATTGTTATTACTGGATCTTCTTGTGTGTTTATAACTAGTCTATATGGGGAGACATATGAGGATACGGGATCCTCTACTCCTACCATTTAGTGAATGGCATTTAATAATTAAAAAATTGGTTTTGTTACTATTTGAGCATTACTTCACTTGCTTAGCTACGAAGGGATTCAAGTGCTTAAATCTTTAGTGAAAAGCACACGAACTTTAAGCATTGGATTTCATTATTTAATCAGAGTGATGTAACCCTCTGATATAATTAAGTAGAGACAACCCACTTATCTGCCCAAGTTAAGGCCCATTTTCTATTGTTTCTTTTTCACTTTCGAATGAATATATTTTCATTATCGATGCAAAAGCATGGAAATAAGTACATTTCATGCTAATATATACGAGCATACGACATCATAAAAAATGGGCAAAATAAAGTGTGGTCGTTGCAACTCTTCCTTAGTCATGCAGGATTATTTTTTTTTTGAGGAAAAAATGCAGGATTATTTTAAAACTTTTTTTTTTGCCTTTTTACTCATAATGGAGCATGAATTCATGACAAATTTTGTCACATTATAAATCCTTAAAACTATATCAAAATTCCGCAATTTCATCATTTGCAATTGAGTAACTAGACTTCTTATCTTAGGGAGTTTAGGCTCCGATGAGGAAGCAATTTATTTTTTTAAGGAAAAATGTGGAATATGATCACCTATTTTATTAATTAAAAATTAACAAAATAAATACAAAATACCGAGTTAAAGTACAAGCTACAAACATGAAGCAACAATGTCCTTACAGACAAATGTATGGCAGTTTAGCTTCGTGCACCGTCCTCATGGTCCGCGCACACCCATCTGAATCGATTCAGATGGGATTTTGTCATCCAAACCGACTTGAATATCTGCCAAACTCAGTCTTCTCCTCTCCTCCTACGCCTCTCTCACGCACAAGCTCTCTCACGCAATCTCACACATACAGTCGCAAAAAAAGAGCAGTGAAGAGCAACATCCCCTCATTCTCTCTCTCTCTCTCTCTCTCTCTCTCTCTCTCTCTCTCTCCTTCTCTCTCAATCTCACAACAAAAAACCTAAACCATTGCAACTAATAACCTCTCGCCCAAGGGCGGTGGAATTGCAAATGTCAGGGTCATCGATGCGGGGTTGGAGAGGAGCCTCGTGTGCTGCGTGTGTTCCTGGGCCATTCCTTTTCGCCACCAATAACAGTATCGCTGCCGCCTCCATGAGTTCCTCAACATAGGGACTCACTGCTTCTCAATGTTGTCATTTTCCACGGAGCTCGCCAGCTCCTCAACATTGTCGTTATCCAAGAGCAAGAAATGCCTCGTCTAACCTCCACCGCTGTTTGAGGCGTCGGCACGACGATCAGAGGAAGTCCCTAACTTGGACTTGGCGAGCAATCGGTTGATCCCCATCTGGGTCTAAGCGAGGATGATGCTTGAGTGCTTTCACATCCACACTTAGAACAAGGAGCAGCTTATAAGATAAAGACTCAAGCAAACATGTGACTGAAGCCTTCCCTTACACAAAACATGAAGATAAACAGCACTTCATTGTGTAGGAACCCCTTCCTCTCTGCTCTCCCATCAACATCATCATCTTCTAAAATCATTTTGACACAAATCACAAAGACGATCACTCACTAGTTTCATCATCCTCCAAAATCATTTTGACACGAATCACGAAGACGATCACCACTAGGTTGTTCAGAGCTAACCTGAACAACCAACCAGAATTGCACACACTCAATGCTAAGCTCAAGAACACGACTCCTCACTTTGAGAAGTTGAGTCTGTTGCCGTTTCAATCTGCCGATCCCGATCAGTGACGGCGGCCCTAGCGACGGTGTCGCTGCCATCTCCGCAAGCTCCACACCATAGAAAGACTCGGTGGCAAGGCGGTCGACCCTCCACCGAAGACGAACGATGGAGGTGAGGAGATGGAGAGGCATCTTTGCGGCTTTCGAAGGGATGTTACGAACCCAAGAGATTCACTCTTAAAAGCTAGTTGTTAAAGAAAGGAACCAAAGTTCATAACTACCCAACATTGGTTTCCCATATTACAGATGTGAGACTAAATTTGGATCATAACATTCCACCACGCTTCCGTAACCCACCGCCCTCGGTGGTATTCACTCTAGCGACACTTGCCCTACTTGGGGCTACCAGTAATTTTAATCTGGCCTCTAGGTAGCTTTTTCCAACGTTCTCGGTGACTTTCACTGGCTTTCACTCTAGAAACACTAGCCCGACTCAGGACTACCAGTAATTTTAATCCAGCCTCTAGAGCGAATTAAGAAGTATGGGGTTGACTGTGATACCATTGTTACGAACCCAAGAGAACTCACCCTTAAAAGCTAGCTGTTAAAAGGAGGGAATACAAGTTTATAACTACCCAACATTGGTTCCCCATATAAATGATGTGTGACTAAATTTGGATTATAACATGGAGACCCCGTCTGATGTAGATTCTTGATTTTGATGACTACAATACAATACACGGTTGTTCTATTATCTCTTGCAGTATGTACTTAACTCTCTCAGGACTACAATACAAGGAAGCTTTCAAAAGCTCTAGATCAAGCCACAAAGACAAAAGAGATTTCAAGACTCAAGATCAAGATACAAGACAAAATTTTTCAGAGCTTCAAAAGTGATCTGCTAAAGTACAAGTGATCAGAACAAGTGTCTTGTAATTTTATTGTAATATTTGTTGTGTCTTAGAAACTTTGTAAAAGCCTTGATACACACACTCACACATCCCTTAGGAATGAAAATAAAGTTTATTAAAATCAAAATGTCAAAATAAAACTTGTATAAGTTCAGCTGTCAAAGTACCAGTCGACTTACTTCGGTAAGCAGTCGATTATTCTAGTACGAAACAGAATAAACTTACTCAAGCTCTGGCCAGTCGACTCATATGAAAACCCAGTCGACTGTTCAAGCAGTTTTTGACAGTTTTCTGAAGTTTAAATTTGTTTTTTTTAAACACTCAAATCTTTGCTGCCATTTAATGGCAGTTGAGGAACCGTTTTCCAACGTCTTGGAGATTCCCGCTCTATAAATAGAGTTAAGAATCAACTTGTAAAAGGTTACCCTATTGTTTTATCAAGTCTTTGCTTATTTGTGTGAAAAAGAATAAAAGTTTTCAAAGCACTTTCTTTCTCTAGACTTGGTTCTCTAATTTTAGTCTTGCATAACAAAGATTAAGTTCTGGACTGAAGTTAGAAGGTGACCTATAGCCTCTATACAAAAAGTACACTCAAAATCAAGACTTTAGGTTGTTGTAATCTTCAATTTTTGTTGTTCATTCTCGAGTTGTGAGAGTGGTCCTCTCGGTTGGAGAGAATGACTCTTGGTGTAGATTCAGTGTCACTCTATGTTGTAGAGTGGGGTCTTACTCTCTCTAGTGGTGAGAGAGGTCTACGGATTTGATATAATTGTTGTCAAAGGTCGTAGAGTATTCTTGTATTTTTTCAAGAATAGCCAAAAATCTCAAGTGGGTTGCTGGGGGACTAAATGTAGGTCGGGAGGACCGAACTAGGATATATCATCGTGTTAGCTGTGCTGATTCTCTATGGTTTGAATTCTCTGACTTGCAATTTTATTTTCGCTGCACCTTATTGTAAATTGTGTCTGTTCAGTCGACTGGTTTTTGCTTTGAGTCGACTTAACAGACTCGGTGTTCTTCAATTCATTTACTCTTCTTTATCTGGCATTGCAGTCGACTGGTATTTAGTTTCCAGTCGACTTAACAGTTGCGTCCAACTTTAAATTATTATTTATTTTTATATAAAACACTATTCACCCCCTTCTAGTATTTTTTGCCTTGCATACAGGATCTAACATCTGAGACTCGGCCAGCCCGAGCTCGTCGATCATCTCCCGTAGCCGATCGTTGTGTTTTAAGGGTGTAGAAGACCTGACATCGGTCGGCGGGGTGCTTCGTTGGAGGTGCAACGGGAGTAGGTGACATAGGCGGCTTGGATGTGTTGGATTAGAGGGGAGATGTAGATCTAGGCGACCGAAAAGGGGGAAGACAAACCCTAGCCACCGCCCCCCTCTTCTTACAGATCTAGGGTTTGCTTTTTTTGGATTTTTTTAGGAAAATTTTTCTCTCTAGAGTTTCTAGAGAGAGAAATTCTTTTTCAATTTATAGGAAGGAAGTTATTTAGGAAGCAGTTCATCATCTCTATTGCTCTCTGAGTTGTCCCTCGAGATGGAGAATGCGTAACTCAAGAACAATGCAAAACTGTGAACTCAAGCAGTACTTCATCAACTACCAAAATCAATATTCTACTAAAATAATGTAGTATACTATTTTATTTTATTTCTTTTGGAAAAAATATATGAGATATAGCATCATATTCCATTAAAATGAAAAATAATGAAACAAAATCAGCAAAACGTGGCAGAACAAAAATATGTAAGTTCAGAAAATAACATAAAACATCAAACATAGACGGATCATATGAATAGGTGATTAGCCCAAGTAGAGCCAAACTCTATCTCCTTGTCATCGACATGCTGACAGAATAATAGTGTCAGGTACACGTAAAGGCATTTCCCTATTTGCCCATTTATGATGTGGGCCCCATCACTCTCCCTTGGACTAGGGCTGCAAACGAGTCGAGTCGAGTCGAGCCGAGTATCTTGAGGCTCGAGCTCGGCTCGTTAAGCTATCGAGCTCGAGCTCGGCTCGAGCTCTTCTCGAGTCGAGCTTTGACCGAGCTTTGACTGAGCTCGAGCCCAGTAGCTCACGAGTAGCTCGGTTCGTTTGCAGACCTGGCTTGGACTAATCACCTATTTTTTTTCCTAATAGGCCTATTTTTTAACTAATTTTCAAAAATAGACCATTTTCGAAACTGATTTTTTATTGTTCTTGAGTTATGCATTGTCCATCTTGAGAGACAATTATCAAAATAGACCACTGTTCAATTGTGAGGCCACAGGTGAGAACTGCGATATCTTCAAAAATGTGTTTTTTAAGGCTGTATTTGGCTTAGTTCATTTCATATTTGGCCTAAAGTGACTTTGAGACGTAGACAAAAATTTTCAAGTAAAAATATGTTAAATAGAGGTCGAAGTTCCCAATTGCGGCTTAATTATAACAAAGGCCGCAGTTGGAAACTTTGGTCTCTGTTGAACATTTTTTTACTTGAAAAAATTTGTCTAAGTCTCGAATTCACGTTATATTAAATATGAAATGGACTAAGGTTGCAGTTAGAAATTGCGGCCCCGAAAAAGAAAACCATTTTTGAAGAGGCCGCAGTAAGGATCTGCGGGCACGTTTTCGAAGAGGCCTCAATTCGATACTGCGAGTGGTCTATCTTTAAAATTAGTTTCGAAATTGATCTATTTTGAAAATTAGTTTTAAAAAAGTGTCCTTTTTGGGAAATAAAATCTTTGTTTTTGGCCTTTAAATACCAAACCCTCTCACTTCCCTCCTCATCAATCATCATCGATCCACAATATTTCTCAATAAAGCCGTCCAAATAAAATGAAAATTGCAGATAAATCATCACCCAAGTCTATTAGCAAAAGGCTATGGCACGTACCCAAAGTGCTGTACTTCATGCTCCACAAGGGCATTGCAAAGCACAAGCTGGTAATGATCGTCGGGAAAGCGATCGGCAACCTCCTCCACCACCAACGCCGATATGTGGACCCTATGAAGCCATTTGAGTTCAGCTGCAGCAACACTCCCGTATCTTACGTCTATAAGAACCAATGTTGTTGCAGGTGTGATTTGCACGTGCCGGATAGCGTTTATGAGGCGGTATTGGGGGAGGAATACGGGTTTGACATGTGGAGTACTCCGGCGAGGAGAGAGGAGGGTGGTGACAACCAGGTGGATAGGGAGGCAGAGGAGTTTATTAGAAAGTTCTATCAGCAGCTTCGGTTGCAGGAGAGAGCACTTGTATGAGGGTCGGGGTGGTGCGCATCTTAAAGCAAAATTTGGAGAGATCTAAGGGAGCGTGCGTGCGTGCTTGCATCTCAAAACATGGTCTATACTTGAGGCTTGAGCCATGGGTATGTGAGAGAACAGAGATTGACCATGTTTAATTATGCCGATCTCTCTGTTCTATATATAGTTTGTAAAAGTTGTGTAATTTCTATGCTCATGCATGCATCCAGAACTGAAAGATAGTTTAGAGTGCACAACAAACATATACTACTATTGTGTTACGAAGATCCGCTAGCTATTAATACTCTCTTGTTTGAGCTCCTCCTGTTTTCGTTTACTTCTCCTTTTATATATATTTTCATTTTTCGACTGGGTTCATTATGGTCATGTACCCTGCCATTGTACTGAGTTGTTCAATTGATTATTGATCCATAGAACTGGATATGGCCAAGTTTGGTCATCGTTACTCAACAATGAAATTAAAAAGACTCGAGAGAAATAAGTTGAGGATATATATGTGAAGTCAGCAAGAAATAAATGGAAGTGAACGAGCACGATAGTTGGTTTTGGTTTTCTTCGTGTTTGCCAACTCAAGATAATGCAAGTCAATAGACTAAGATACATTCAAAATACGTTAAAAGAGGAATTTTTCCCAAACTGTCCCACTTTTTGAAAGTTTTTTTCAAACCGCCCTAGTTTTTATTTAATTCCCAAACAATTCCACTCGGTCTTTGAAAAACCGGTTTAGTTTTAACTAAACTCGGTCTTTCAAAGACCGAGTGTCGATTGGGGGGTTATTTCAGATCTGATTCTTCTTCTTCCTCTCTACTTTATTTCACTCTATCTTCTCAACCTCATCTGTCCTACCCACAAAATCTCACCACAAAATCTCATCTCAATCTAAATATATTTACTAATTCTTTCCTAACCCTCTCACCTTCCACTCTAAAAACCCTAAACCAGTCTTTCTAAAGATCCATATTTTTGAATTTTGCTAAATTTGAAGAGGATAGCAACTTCAACTCTTCTACCAAAATATCTACGGCTCTATCCTTGAAGCTTGTGAAAGTATAATGAATATTGGCCAATAATTTTCTACTTTTTTTAAAGATTGGAGATTTAAGGCGGCAGTGGGTTATTCGGGGGGCGTTGGGGCGAATTCGAGACTGTTCGAGATTATAGACGAATTCATAGGAGCCTTTACAGTATCAATTAGAATTAGAAGGAGAAGCGACAACTGGGAACAATCTATCTCTTCGGTGTACGGGCCATACGACACTAGACTACGCAATGAGTTTTGGCAGGAACTCAGAGTCATCAGAAATAAATGGGACGGACCGTGGATTATCGGAGTATCTTACGAGTGGGATGACGTTTACCCTTTAGCAAAAGTTAAATCTTCAGTGCGTTACACGTCCGACCACCTACGTACCCCTGGTTATAGAGTGTATTCAGGGGGGAAGGACAAGCAGTCATTCTTTAGATTTGAGAAAGCTTGAACTGTTTGTGAGGATACCAGACAAGTGATAGCTGACTCGTGGAACGCCGACACAAATGAGGCATCAGTAGTCGGAATATGGGTGGAGAAGACGAGGCGCCTACGCAGGAGATTAAAAGGGTGGGCAGGACGAAAGATGCGAGAGATCAATTCCAGAAGAGAGACGTTAGGTATCAGATTCGACGAACTGGAGAAAATACAAGAGGATAGGGATCTGTTGGAGTCGGAAAAAGACGAATTAGCAAGCACTAGATTAGAGATTCAGCAGATAAGGACTATGGAAGAGATGTACTGGAGGCAGAGATCTAGAATACAATGGCTACGAGAAGGGGACGCAAACACAAAATTCTTTCACAAAGTAGCAAATGGTAGAAGAAGACAAAATCACATCACGGGATTATTGGTTGACGGAATTTGGACGGAGAAAGAGGGATTGATCAGAGAACACTTAGACAAGAAATTTTCTGAATTATTGAGTCGTAACACATCTGGTAGATGTAGACTTCAGCAGGATATGTGGAGCTCCTCCAGAATAGATGGGTCCGAAGGTATCGAGAATAGATTTTCAGAATCGGAGGTCTACGAAGCAATCAAAAACCTGGGACGGGAAAAGGTCCAGAACCGGACGGATTGCCTATCTTCTTCTACAAAACTTACTGGATCATAATTAAAGAAGATCTCATGAACATATTCCACGAGCTATTCGACAGTGTTGTTAAGCTGGAAAGGATTAATTACGCCACAATCATATTGGTTCCAAAGAAGCAACAAGTTTGCTCGTACGATGATTTCAGACCAATTAGCTTGCTTAACGGCTCGTTCAAAATTATCACTAAAGTGTTGGCCCAAAGATTGGCTCCACAACTAAACGAAGTGATTGCACTATCGCAATGTGGATTCATTCGAGGGCGGGATATCATGGACAGCATAGCATCAGCCCACGAAGTTGTCTTCAGGGGCAACTGAGCTAAAGCGGATGGATTTCTTCTGTTTTTTCATTGCTCTCTGACTTGACCAAATTAAAAAGAGCAAGAAGTGAGCGAGCAACCATTTTTTTTTTCAAAGCTTAGGACAACTGCCTAAGTTATACAAATTTATTTTGGATATTTTGGTTTGCTCTCTGACTTGCACTAGCTAAAAGGAGCAAGAAGTCAGAGACCAACCATTGTTTGTTACAAAGCTTAGGCTGTTGTCTCCAACAACAGCTTAAGTTATCTAGAAATTTTTTATGCTTTTTACAACTTTCTCTCCACTCTTTACGAACAGTGTCTATGGAACTCTATACCAAAGACATTCATATGCTTGTATATCGTTTATATATTTTATTAATTTCCATTTTTATCCACCTAACTAACCAATATAAAATCATAAAGGTTAAATGTTCAAAAAAAATACCAGAAAATAAAAGATTATGTTTTCATTTGTAAAAATCAAATTTTAAAATATATTCTTACCCCTAATATGTAAATTCTTCTGCAGTGCGTACACCTATCCGATTCAACACCTAACCCCTAATCGTACCCCCCAAACCCATAATATTTCAGTTAGGGTTAGGGTAAGGTTAAGTTTATTGTTAACAGGGGTTAGGATAGGGTAAGGATAAGGTTAAGGTTAGTTTTAATAGGGATTAGGATAGGGTTAGGGTAGGTTAAGGTAGGGTTATGAGTAGGGTTATGGTAGGGTTACGGGTGAATGTAGGGTTATGAGTAGGGTTATGGTTAGGTTACTGGTGAGGGTAGGGTTTCAACCCAAGTAGTAACTTCTAGGTTATTTGTCATTCTGTTTTTCTTCTATTTTCCAGTAATTTTAAAAGTTTATTCACTCTTTATTTTATTTGTTTTCCTTTTGTAGCGTTAGGATGCAAAATCTGTGACAAGTACAAAGACCATTATTACAAGGATCATGTGAATGAGAATGAAATGGAGTTTTATCAACTCATGGATTCCATAACTTGCCTACTATTACATTTCACTCTACAAAGTGGGCACCACATGTATATCCCCACATGTAGAACCCAATAAGGAAAAAGATTCAGTGTACTTTAGAGTGGAGAGTCATCAGATCCAACTACTGAAAATGATAAGTCCATAACTTGCCTACAATTACATTTCACTTTACAAAGTGGGCACCACATGTAGATCCCCACATGTAGAACCCAATAAAAGAAAAGATTCAGTGCGCTTTAGAACGGAGTCATCAGATCCAACTACTGAAAAGGACAAGTCCATAACTTGCCAACTATTATATTTCAGTCTACAAAGTAAGAACCACTTGTAGATCCCTACATGTAGAACCTAATAAAGAAAAAGATTCAGTGCGCTTTAGAGCAGAGATTCATCAGATCCAACTACTTAAAAAGACAAGTTCATAACTTGCCTACTATTACATTTCACTCTATAAAGTGGGCACCACATGTAGATCCCCACATGTAGAACCTAATAAAGGAAAAGATTCAGTGTGCTTTAGAGCCGAGAGTCATCAGATCCAACTACAGAAAATGACAAGTCCATAACTTGTCCATTATTACATTTCACTCTACAAAGTGGGCACCACATGTAGATCCCCACATGTAGAACTCAATAAAGGAAAAGATTCAGTGAGTTTTACAGCGGAGAGTCATTAGATCCAAATTGGGGAAAAGGACAAGTATTTATGGTTTTATCCTAAAAAGGTCACTTTTTTTAACAGTGTAAGGTTATGAGTAGAGTTATAGTAGAGTTACTGTAAATATTAACCTAATTAATGATAACCCAAACCAACCTCTTACTACAAGTTTGATTCGTACAGAATTTAGAATGTTTGAATTTCATTAGTAAACAGATGATCTATATACATTAAAGAGTATATTGAAGGAGCAAAATTCTTGTGAACCTACCATAACCCTATTCATAACCATACACTTACCCCTAACCCTACCATAACCTTACTCATAACCCTACTTATGAGTAAGGTTATGGTAGGGTTAGGGTACGGGTATGGTTAATAGGCCGTTTTGGAATATTCAGATGGGTTTGAAAATTGGAAGGGTTTTATTTTTGGAGATGAGTATTCGTGCCAATGGAAAAGTGCGGGAGGTTATTCAGTAGGGGATCACTTTGTAAAGTTACATGTAATAGTAGGCAAGTTATGAAAACACATTTATTAGGAAAGAAGAATGTGCTTTTAGAATCGAAGAACAGAGATGGCAAGGCACCGGGGGGGGGGGGGGGGGACCGGTGGAAATAGTTTTAAGATATAACCACTAACCCTAACCCATAACCCTACAGTAACCCTTAACCCTACCATAACCCTAGCTTACCCTAGCTTACCCTAGCCCCTGTTAACACTAACCCTAGCTGAAATATTATTACCACTTTAGGGGATATGTTTAGGGGTTAGGTGCTAAACTGGATAGGCATACACACTCTAGAAGAAATTACATATTAGGGGTAAAAATATATTTAAAAAATTGATTTTTGCGAATGAAAAGATCATCTTTTATTTTCTGGTATTTTTTTTTAACATTTCACCTTAACATTTTTATATTGGTTAGTTAGGTGGCTAGAAAAAAAAATTAATAAAAATATAAACGATGTACAATCATATGAATGTCTACTTTGTAGAGTTCAAGAGACACTGTTCGTAAAAAGTGGAGAGACAGTTGTAAAAATCATTAAAAAAAATTTGGAAAATTTAATATAGCTTTAGGCCGTTGTTGGAGAAAACGGCCTTAGTTAAGAAAAATAAATTGGTTGCTCTCTGACTTGTTTCTCCTTTTGTCTTGGCCAAGTCAGAGAGCAAGCCAAAAACTTCAACTTTTTGGCTATAACCTAAGCAACGGTCTAAGCTATAAAAAAAGGGGGGTGTTGCTCTCGGACTTGTTGCTCTTTTTAACTTGGCCAAGTCAGAGAGCACCTCAAAAACTTCAAATTTTTTGCTATAACCTAGGTCGTTGTTGGAGACAACGGCCTAAGATATAAAAAAAATGGGTATTGCACTCTGACTTGTTGCTCTTTTTAACTTGGCCAAGTCAGAGAGCAAGCTAAAAACTTCAAATTTTTGGCTATAACCTAGGCCCTTATTGGAGACAACGGTCTAAGCTATAAAAAAAGGGGGTGTTGCTCCCTGACTTGTTGCTCTTTTTAACTTGGCAAAGTCAGAGAGCAAGCCAAAAACTTCAAATTTTTTGCTATAACCTAGGCAGTTGTTGAAGACAACGGCCTAAGAGGGTGTTGCTCTATGACTTGTTGCTCTTTTTAACTTGGCCAAGTCAGAGAGCAAGCTAACAACTTCAATTTTTTTGCTATAACCTAGGAGACAACGGCCTAAGCTATAAAAAAAAGGGTGTTGCTCTCTCACTTGTTGCTCTTTTTAACTTGGCCAAGTCAGAGAGCACCCCAAAAACTTCATTTTTTTCTATAACCTAGGTCATTGTTGGAGACAACGGGCAAAGCTTAAACAAAAAAAGGATGTTGCTCTCTAACTTGTTGCTCTAATACAGAGAGGTACTGATCCAATTTATTTTTTTCAACATACAGCCTTGGCCGTTGTCTTCTACAACGACCTAGGTAAAAGAGAGAGAAAAAATAAGTACAATTTCACAGCAACTATAGCTGCTACACTTCAATCACCTCCCAAAACTATATACATTCCCATGAGCTACACTCTTCAAATAAATTTCTACATACAACCTCCAACAACAACAATATAATTCACAAATATCAGGTAATAACAACAACATCAACAACACTTAAACTGGCCAACAACAATTATCACATAATAAGTTATAATAGAAAAAAAACAAAAGTTCAATAAAATACTACAAAAAAAACTGTATCGGGAATTAGCTAAGCACCGGGCGTGTAAGTTTGTGGTGCTCGCCTCTTACGAGCAGGATTTCGTCGCCGGTATGGGGATGACGCCTCAGCAATCTCTTGTTATTCTCACTCCTCTTATATGTCTCCAACAACCCTTTCTTGATTCTCTTCTTGTTGCTTTTCTTCTTGAGGTGGAGATCTAGCTTGTTGTTGCCGTTGTTGCCCCGGGGCAGATGACCTATCCCTCACGCTCTTACATCGCTGTGAACGTACGGATTTATCCAAATATCGTTGCAATGCTTCACCATCTCCCAAAACATCTAAATTGGTACGACATGAAGAGAGCATCTTCTGAGCAAACTTCTTCATAGGCGTGCCAGCAATACTTTTGATTACCTCTACGCATTCTTTTGCTATGTCCCATGTATTATCGATCCAAAAATAAAAAAATAAAAAAATTAAACACAATCGGATATGTAAACAATTTAATCACTTTAAATATAAGGAACATTCAACAAAATTTGAACATTATACTCACCAATGTACGTATAGCTGAGGCCTTCGGTTGGAACATGGGTTGTGAACTAGAATACGCGGTTGGTGGTTCAATCTCTCTCTCCTCAATTGGTACTTGAATACCAGTAGGTAGTTCTGTATCGGGAGAGATGTACAAACGTGTGATTGATCTGAACCATTGCATGCACTTCGCTTGCAGCATGCCATCGTACGGTGGAACATTAACAATTACGAGTTGAACCGTCGCTCGTTCCATTCTGCAACATGAATACGGTGGAAATCTGCCCAATCATGGGTAGGCATACGACCAGTACCCCTCCCGGCGTGTAACTCATGGTTGTATAGGTTTGCGCAGCTTGGGGGATATTTTTGTTGAATACCGAACTGCCGAAGGACTCTCTCCGGCCGCGAATGCTCCACTATACCAAAGTTAATGAGTGGAGCCTTCGTCATCCACAACTGCGACCCGGTCACTACGATCGTTGGTAGTCTTCCAACTTGCTCGGGTGTATACGGCACCCAAATCACGAACTCTTCTCGTAGTTGGTCAAGCTCGTCTCTGTAGTATGTTAGTAAACCTTTTGGGTTGTCTTTGTAACTCCGTCTACCTGCCCAATATACCCCTAAGGGTGCTAACATATGAGCATTTGGTGGTTCGACCATCCAACCGTCCGCCGGTCTCGTAATTCGGGGACGACCCAACTGCAGATGCTTCCATGACCAAATCTGTAATAAGATCATCGGACAGGTCATCTCGGTCCCATCTAACACTACAGAACACAACGTTCTGTACAACGTTGCCAACGTGCAACTTCCCCAGCTGTACCGGCCAGCTAAGCCTAGGTCGGCGAGCAATCGTAGATACATGAGCTGTACGGTATCTCCGGATGAGTTAGGCAAGAGAACACCTCCAAGCACCGATAGAATGTACGCTCTTGTGTAGCACTGTACATCATGGTCGGTCGATGCATCGTTCAACGTCCCTTCAAAATGTTCCTTCAACCAAGATAATTGGATTGATTGTCAGACAAAAATATCCCTTTCTTCCGCGGCCTCCTCATCAAACTCTGTACCGAGGAGTTGATTACACAACTCTAACCTATCAAAGTTCATATTACCGGTCACAGCCATCCCATATATTGGAAGATCGGAGATCATCGCTGTAATGCCCCGATTTTCATTTATGAAAATTATTTATTTTGCACGTAGTGTGCATGTGCAATTTTTGTAGTATGAAATCTTATAACTATTTTTCATTATGGATGAAGTGTGTATATGTGTTCTTTAATTATTTTATAAAGGTCTTTTCAAATAAACATAAGACTTTCCTTTTAAGCGCAAATCTAATTTATTTATTATTTTTTTATAAACTATTATTTTGGCCCATAAACTAAAGTCCATGAGTTATTTTTATTTTTATTACAACTTGTAATGTAGCACACATTTTAAATATTATTTTTATAGAAAATGTAATGTACAACTTTTGTTAAATGTAGACAAATGCATGCACGTGCATTGCACGTACACGTGCAAATGCACCTTTGCACGGCCGGTTTTGAGCATTGGAGGAAAAAGGAAATTTTGAGTGGAGTCATGGGTGGTGGTTACTTGATCACGGTTGGTTATGATAACTCCTCCTTGAATCATAGCCTTTTGTTTCTAACTCCTAGTTTGATCCTAGCCTTCCATTTTCCCAAATTTTTAGTATAAATACCCCCCCCCCCCTAGCCTAGTTATTTTGTACTAATTATTCCTCCAAGACCTATAGTATAGAATACATTACTAGTAGTATAGCAAGTGAGTAAAAGATTGAGAGTTGTGTGTGGGAGTTTTGCTTGCATCAAAAAGGAGAGGCCGACATCAAAGGAGCTCGGGTGGCATCTTTGGAGGCTCGTGTGCGCATCGACGAGGAGGAGGATCGCTCTCTTGGCAAGGACTTTCGTTTAGGAGGTGTTGCTAATTGTACTTCTCTCCAATCAAGGTGGGTTATTTTCCACATTTCTAAATAGGAAGCATACTAGAATTAAATTGAATTGATGATGCATGAAAAAGATTAATAAGAGTACATTTTAACTGGAAAAATGGCTTATTAATGGAGTGGAATGTTAATAAATGGCGTGTATGTGTTTCCATCATTTAATTTAAGTTGTGTGTAAATTAATCATAGCTATGGAATGTTTGAAGAAAAATTCATTACTAGCATTAAGAACTATATGCAAATGTTAGTAGATGACAATGTTGCTTTATATGCTTACATGGACTTTTTGCAATAATGTTATAATGAATGACTTAAAAGATATAATTTGTGTGTTTGTGAAATGAATAAAAACAGAGAATTGATATAGAGATTATTGAAATCAAAATTTGATAAGAAATGTCGAAAAAGAAATGTGGTAGTAGTAGCCTTCAATTTAACCAAATTGTATGGAAAATATGTGTTTAATTATTGGAAAAATTATTTTTAATATACTGGAGTATAAACTATGATGGGAATAATTAATCTGGAAATTTACAGTAAGTTTAGTTAAAAGCAAAATCAAATGAGAGCTTTTTGAACATCGAAATATTCTATTAAACAGAAAGAATTGATTTAAGTAGACTTCGAGTTGTCTCTGAGACAACCCGAGCCTATAGCTCGAGTGGTCGGGATGCTCTTAATCGCTACAATGGGCGGGGTTTCTTACAAGTCGATGGTTCGATTCCCAGTAGCACAACATATTTTGTTTTGAACATTTAAACAATAATAAGGTTACAGCCGAGAGCATTTATAGCTCTCAGCCCCTTTCTATATCGCTTAGCGTGAACGGCCTAGTGGCCAGCGCTTGCGGCTTGTTTCCCTCGGGTTGTTGGTTCGAAACCCAGTCTCGGCCTGGGTTTAATTTGTGAAAAAAAAAAATTTTTTTGAAGTGGTTTTTATTGGTTAAAAATTAGGAAAAAAATATGATTATTATCCTAAAAATATGTGAGACTTATGAAAAATAATTTGGTAGTTACCAAAATAAAATAGAGTATATTTTTTAGAACAAATGTATAAATAGAACTATGGTTCTACACTTATATTTTGTGGAGTTTATAATTCGCAAAGGAACTTGAAATGAAGTGGTAGAAAAGAATTATAATAAAGAAAGAAATTATATGAAGTGAAGTAGTATGAATTATTCTTATTGAAGAATAGTGTGACAATTATGAGTTGTGAATACTCATTTTGACTATATAACTAGTGATGTGATTTTAATGTGAAGATGATATTTCATGAATTACTTGATGAATAATTGAATTCCATGTATGGTTATGGACTCATGAATAATTTAGAAATCATGATTGGAAAAGAGAAATATTATTGAGTATGACAACTCAAATATGTGAATTTATGAATTGAAATTGAAAATTAGAGTGTAGCTAGATTTCACACCGGCAAGTGAAAAGTGATGAATTATGATTATTTGATATTGAAAAGACCAGTTTGGGTCATTGTGAAACGAAAGAAATAAGACCGGTAGTAGTGAGAGGGCTAACTCTAAGAGATTGATTTTGTTCATGATTTTCATTAAATTTAAGAATTTAGTACATAGTGAAGAGGTGATGAAAGTGAGAGAAAAACACAAGTATGAGAGCTTCAAGTTTACGATGCGGGTGTGAGCCACAGAATGCATGCTTGATGCGTCAAGACATGGCGTGGGTACTACTCAGAATGATCGGACCTTGGCGACGCTTGTGGGATGTTTGGTGACTGCAAGAGGATCGTGTGCCATGAAGGAGGCTGAACTGCCACAGAATGCATGCTTGATGAGTCAAGACATGGCGTGGGATTCCCCTCCAGGTTTTCTGTACACGAGCTTGTACTCATAGATCATCTAGGATACTTACCGTAGTTATAGTAGTAGATTAAGTCATAACGAGGGATTGAACCCTACAAGATGAAGAACGATTAAGAGGCTTGCCCTCGGACCTATGTAGTATGGGATGCATAGAATCCGAACAAGTGTGCATTAGTGTCATATAATATAAATAACTGCATTAAGGACTAAGTGCACAATCACAACACGATATCAATAGGGTATTCCCTTTAGTTTGATATGTGACAAGTTTGTGTTTGTTAAATATGGAAAATCAGTTATACTATTTCCGGCATAGAGAGGATGGCCGTGTATAATGTTCGTCGGTTGAATAAACTGACGTACCCACAGTTTTATATGCAGGGTAAATGACATGATAAAGATTAAAGAAGGACAGATGCTTAGAGATTATTCAATGTTGTTGTACATTTATTTAAATGTTGTAAATTTACTTCCGCTGTGCAATGTAAAGAGTAAAGTTTTTCATGTAAACTCTGATGTAAAGTGAAAAGTTTTAATTTCCTTGTAAAATTGTACGAAAGAAGTGTAAAGATCCTGTGGAATCTCGAATTCTGTGTATTTTGGAATTCGGGGCGTTACAATCGCTATATCCTGTAGCATCACCGTCATTTCTCCGACCGGTAGATGGAAGGTGTGCGACTCTGGTCTCCATTGCTCCACGAGTGATGCAAGAAGTGCTCGGTTGAGTTTCACCTGACCCATCATGCTGATTCTGTAGAAACTGGCCGGAACTAAGTACTCGACGATACGTGGGTGCACTGTCACGGTCTCGTGGGTGCAGAAATTACACCTCCGCGTCGTCCCACCCCACACTGCCTCAGATCTGTGGCGATCTTGCAAGGTGAGCTCACCGTCATATATTGGTCCTGGGCCTCGTCGTGGTAGACTCGAAGAGGATGCACCAACCTACACCAACACAAAATACAATTATTATTAGTGTACTAACAATACCACTATATACAAAATTCAGAATACAAATTAATAGTTCTCTTACTTTTGCGGAATGTTCGGCCCGACCACCAACAGATGACCTTTCGGTTCCCCTTGTTCTAACCATTTCTCTGTAAAAAAGTTCGCATATATAAAACAATTTGTTCACAAAAAAAAGCATATATATAGATATGAAACAAAATACATGAGACAACCGCAAAAACAACTTTTAAAAAATACCAAACTTTGCGAATGGGTCTAAAATGCCGCACACAAGTTACCGCAACTTGTAGAAGCGAGTTTGGACTAACGGTTTTCAAGATACGGCCGTGTATCGCTTTCACTCTTGAAAAAAGAGCGAAATGTGATCCATGGACGAGTATATCTAACCGTGGGTGAGAACTCCCAACCACAAGATGCTTTGGCTTGTGAGTGGTGAAAACGACCTACCCGAAAAATTTCGTAATTTTTGAGCCATTTCTCTATTGTAAACTCGTTAAATACATAACAAAATTCATGAAAAAACCATAAAAACAATGGTAAAAAAAATATATTAAACTTTACGATTGGGTCGGGCTCTCCGCACAGAAGGCAACACAACTTGTACATGCGAGTTCCGACCGACGGTTTGAAAGATACGGCCGTGTATCGCTTTCATTCTTAAAAAAGAGCGGAAACTGATACATTGACGTATCTCGCAAACCGTGGGTCGGAACTTGCAACTACAAGTTGTGTTGGATTGTGAATGGTTATCCCAACCTACTCCCACAGTTTCGTATTTTTTGAAATTCGTTTGAGCGGTAATCTAGTGAGCTCGTACTAAAAAATTCCAAGGTATATAGAAGTGCTTTCATATATGCGACAATACAACACAAACAAGATGCAAAAATTTGAAATTTGGCCGTTACGTCTGACACACCACACACAGGGCAACGCAACTTGCAGAGGTGAATTCCGACTCTCGGTTTGTAATATATGACTGTGTATCGCTTTATATCTATTTTATTGAATAAAAGTGATAAACGGATGTATCTTGCAAACCGTGAGATGGAAATCGCCACTACAAATTGCGTTGCCTTCTGCGTGGTGAGCCCGACCAAGTCGTCAAATTTTGAAATTTTTGGATCTCATTTGTTTACTTTTCCTATATTCTACAACTACAACTAACACTATATCTACAAAAAAGTCCACAAAGTATATACAACACACATGATACAAAAATTGTACACTTTCTAAATTGAAGACTACTACGCATAGTACAAAAAATCAAACCCAAAACTGAAAAAACATTCAATAAATTAACATAGTTCATTATACTAAATTGTGAAAAAGTGACTACCCAGTCCAAATAGAGAGAGAGAGAGAGAGAGAGAGAGAGAGAGAGAGAGAGAGTTTTCGAAGATGTGAGGGGCCGCTACTGTAGACGAACAAGTTGTAGAGTCTATGGTATCGTAGAATTTGTGCTAGGGTTCGGGTGAGTTGGGGAGATTTCGGATTGGATTAGGGTTTGGGGTATTCGGGAGAGGGAGAGATAGATAGAGATAGATCGAGAAGAGGGGGAGATCGGGAAGAGTTTCAGATCGAGATAGAAGAGGTTGGAGTAGAGCTAGGGTTTGGGAATTGGGTTTCAGGAGCTCCAGATAGAGATAGAGAGAGTTGTCGAAGAGTTGTGTTGGGAGATGGCTCAGATCTGAGTATGTACAGATCTGAGTATATACATACTTAGGCCGTTATTCCCAACAACGGACTAGGTTGATTTTTTATATAAAAAAACAACCTATGCCGTTGTTGGGAACAACAGCCTATAAGTATAATTTTCTTCAAAAAAAACTTCAAACAACCTAGGCCGGGAACAACGGCCTAAGTATAAGTTTTTCCAAAAAAAAAACTTCACGCCAAAAAACGCTAAGTCTGAAACGTTTTTTTGCGTGAAGTTCCGAAATTGCCCCTCCGCTTTTAGAGCCGTTAGTGGGAGGATTTAGTGGGTTTCGATCTGAGCCGTTGATCAAGATCATGAGCGATCCAACGACTCAGATCTGAGTTTTCCAACCCGTTGAAAACGCACCCGTTTTTAATGCTCTTTAATGGAGCATTTGCATATATATATATATATATATAAACAAAATAAAAAAATAAAATAATCAAATATTCACAATTTTTCCCCAACCGATCTGAAAAAAGCAGCAGCTAAGAATCGATTTTTTTGCCGTCATTGGCCACTTTTTGAAAATATTTGAGATTATCGGCCAGTTTCGAAACTATTAGCGCTCGTGGTTTTAGCGACATTCAAAATGAATAGGTCGCTAATGGGAATAACAACCATTGTTTTAAATGTTTTTGAATTTTTTTGTTTGCTGTCGCTATTCTCACTAGCGATCTTAGTATATATGAGGTCGCTGATGGGATTAGCGACCTCGAATGAATGTATTGAGACACTTAGTGATTCTTAAGGAGCTTTCTCCACAAATTTAAAACTGAGGTCGTTATTAGGAATAGCGACCTTAGTATACTAAGGTATACTATTCCCAATAGCGACCTCAGTGGGAAACAGAATCTCCTTGTTCTTTATAAAATATGCAAAATAGTCATACAACTAAGGTCTCTATTTGGAATAACGACCTTAGTACGATAAATGTCTCTATTCCGAATAGTGACCTTAGTTTTAAAAATAAATTGATTGTCATTTTTTAGAGAGCAAAAGTTCTCTGGATTTTGCTAAGTGTTAGAATGCAGTTTATTAAACGTCGCTAATCCTATTAGCGACTTCATACATACTAAGGTTGCTAGTGAGAATAACGATGACAAACAAAAAATTCAAAAAAAATTAAAACATAGGTCGCTATTCCCATTAGCGACCTTGAAAATGAAAATGCCGTTATAGGAAATAGCGGCCGCTGCTGATGTGGCACAAAATAGTCCAAAAGCGCTAATAGTTGGGAAACTTGTCCAAAAACGCAAATATTTTCAAAAAGTGGCCTATGTAGGCAAAACAACTCCTGAAAATCCCCCTTCTTCGTCTTCTTCCTCACTCTCCGTTCGCCATTAATCAAAGCCTTAATCAAGAATCAGTCAATGCTTCAGCTCCCTCTGTAACTTTGAGATCCGGTCACTGCCATGGCTTCTTGGCTTAAGGTTGCCGAAGGTACCTCTCTCTCTCTCTCTCTCTCTCTCTTCCTTTTCCTCTTGTCGTTGTTATAATTGATTACCCTCGTCATCGATTGATTGATCGATTTCAAGTATCGTTGAGCTCGAATTTCCACTTGAAAGTATCAGATCTTATAATTATAATTAGTTGAGAGTAAATTACAAAACCTAATTAAATGCGAACCTAAAATGAGAATACACTCAGTAAGATGATGGTCTTCCTTATGGAAGAAAGGTGATTAATAATTTCTTGCTTATGGAAGAAAGGTGAGTTGATGGTCTTGCTTAATCGAGTGAAAAAAAATATTGATTTGAAGTGTGGCCAAAGCAAGAAATTATTGCTTATGGAAGAAAGGTGAGGTTGCCTCAGTTGAAGATAAAATGCGAGAGAACCGGTTGAGGTAGTTTGGACATGTGCGATGAAGACCGATATCTGCCCCATTTGGGAAAATTGATTGGGTGGATGTTAGGGGCGCAAAAAGGGTTAGAGATAGACCCCAAACGAACTTGGGTTGAAGCTATTAATAAGGATTTGAAAGTGTTAATTTGACAAAGGAGATGACCCTTAATAACCTCTTGTTGTTGTTGCATATTCTTTAAATATATCTTTGTTAGTTACATGTCGGAATATGATTATCCTTTCTCACTTAGAGTTTGTTTTGATGAAGATGTAAAACACATTTACACATTGAGTATACTAGTTAGTTAGCACGTGCAGTGCATGCAAGAGGCTGAGTGTGGTTGAAATATAACAACTTAAGTGGATTGATAATATAATTACGACTGGAAAATATGTTGTTTGAGCTTCGTAAGTCAATACTTTTTACACAAATCAGGCACCCCAACCCTCTAATTGTAATAGCAGAGATTATTGAAGTGCTGAAATCTGCTAGCTATTCCTTATAAATCATTGTCATTCAGATATATCAAATAGTAATTATTATCAATTATCACAAGGTTTGAGGTTTTGTCCCTTCGTAACCAAAATAGGACTAAAATTGGACCTGCCGAGATTGTTTGATATTCACTGGGATATGCATGTTATTTGGATGATTTTGGCTTGACACGAAACTGATACACTAATTCCATCTAATAGTCGTTGACTAAATCGACGTAGTTACAGTTGAAGCTGAAGAAAAAGTAGAGAGAACTAGAACATGTGAGAGGCAAACTGAGAACCTACCTAAGAATTCTTCCAGACTAAGAATGTAGAAAAAGATGAATTTGATAGATTGATTTCAACTGTAAGCATAAATGAAGCCAAAGATGGCATGATCCAAACAATGCATGTTCATGCTGATATAATAAATTCAAATAAATTCTCAAGATTACATGGGAATCTCAAACATTTCTCTTCTTAAGTTAACTGCATTTTTACAATCAGTACTAATAGTTAACATTTCATTTCACTAATGACCTGACTTAAATATATCGTGTTGAAGAATATGAACAAACGAATCAATTTACCACACACGAGAATAAGTGGTGCTGGAAAGAATTGGTATTTCCAAGGTTTTAAATGTCGGATATTGGTGTTGTGTCGGTCTATAATTTTTGTTGGATATCGGTATATATCGGAAGATATATCAGGATATATAATCTATATCAAGTTGTTATGTAAGATAGAAAAATATATCCTGGATATGATCTACATAACATGTACATGCATTGCATTCTCACATTTATCACATAAATAACGCAAATAATACGAAACTATGCTAATTAATGAATACACGCATTAATGTCAAATATACAAAAAATTATATGATGCCAAATATACATATGCACGAACTAAAATATTGCATAATAAAATTGAAAAATCAATCAAACCAACCGAAATATACAGATTATCGAAATATAAGTTATCACAAATTTTGGCATATGTAATTTGAAACAAAATAAAAGAACGACAAGTTGTAAGAATCCAATAACAGTTTCGGGTTTGATTTTATTCAAAACCGTAAAACCAAAAATATTTGACAACAGATATCACCGATATATTTTGGAGACATATCGGCTGATATATCTCCTGATATTCGATATATTGCCGATATTTTCCAAAAAAGATATAAACTAAAATTTTGAATATATAGTACCGATTTACTTTTGAACCCGATATATCGAGGATATTTAAAACCGTGGGTATTACTTGGATGCAACATGCCAATGAGACCCCTAATAGTTGTAGGCTTCTCTACGAATGACCCACTTGTTGAGGATCGTCTTGCTTATGTATTGTTGGATTTTTTTTATCTAGTCTCTGATTCTATTGGAGGTTGTACCATTGATATGGATGCACTTTTGACAATGTCCTTTGATGAATGCTACGCGGCACAAACACTTCTATTTGGTAGCCGAGGTTTGTTGGATATACGAATCCGACACCTGATCTTTTAGGGTAGTTTTTCAAAATCTTTCTTGTGTTAATGTGTGGTTGCATCGTGTCCGTATCGGCTTGTCTTTGTCCGTGCTTCTTTAGGGTAAATGCAATTTATCTTGACACCATTGAGGAAACCAATTATACTAAGTGCCTTAGTGGTAAGTCCCACACAGTTTATTTTTTTGTAGTATGACATGTCTTTACAAGTGTTTTGTACAATCGTTGTGGCTAAATATCTATCTTTGAGCTTCTAATTGAACTTTACTATTTTCAGTGTGGATCTTTTTCCTCATATTGATCCGAGTTTAAGTTATTCATGTCATTTATTTGGGTTCATGAGAATAAGCTCGCAAAACTTATAGATGAGCGTACTTTTCAAGAGGAGTACCTCATATAATCAGACGTGTTCGTGCAATCTTTGGTGTGTGGTTGTAGTGGTGAGGAGAGAGGCGGCTGCGTTGGGCCCCCAAATTTTGACCACTTTTAGGGGCTCCAATTGTTTTTTTAACCTATATATGTCGGTTTTTCCAGAACTGTAGTGAGTGATAGTGAGTGACAGTGCACATTTCATGTCAACACGAGTGCTTATAAGTCATAACCAACATAAAAGAGTAGAACAATTGGTCCTGCCTACGACAATGGGAGCTCAAAACACAATTGAAATAAACACACTTTAAAAAAACATGCCTTTCCCTCTCTCGCTCATGCCTTTGTGGAGAATTAAGCAGAAAATAAACTATAACCCTTGCCAGCGACTCTTCACCCCAGCCCAGTGCTGCACCGATTAGGCCTACAATGTATTGAGAAGGGGATGGTAAGAAAGCTTGATTATGAACAATTAATTAGTGAATTTGTTGCAAGGAATGCTCGAAGAAGTCACTTTAATTGATACATTATTATAATAATAAAATATCTTGTTTTGCCTTGAACAGTGTGCAATTATATATATATATATATATATATATATATATATATATATATATATATATATATATATATATATATGGCCTTCTTCAGTTGCAAACGGGTTTGTGTGCACAGACTCGTGCGAACTTTGATCTGGGCCGTCCCATATATATTTTTATAAAATTTAGCCTTAACCCGTCGTTGGCAACGGTGGGTTAAGGCTAAATTTTATAAAAAAATATTGCCTTAACCCGTCGTTGCCAAGGACGGGTTAAGGCATAGATATAATCTCAGAACTGTATACAGTTCTTCTTCCTCGTCGACTTCTCCCTACTCTCAATTTCGTTTTTGGATGAACCCAACCCCAGTTTTTTCTCCGAAATCGTGAATTTCTCACTCCGGCAACTCCTCTCTCACTTCCTTCCTCTATCATTAAGGCGATTCTCTCTCTCTCTCTCTTTCGTCCGTTGCTCCCCAAATTGAAACCTCTCCTCCTCCGTTCGCTCCTCCACCTCAGTCCGCTCCTCCTTTTCGATCCCCATATAATCTCTCTCCCAACCTCTACTCCAAACTTCCAAACCCAACTCTGTCATCTCAAAAACGAAACCCTAGTTCGGCCACGAGACCTACATTGGCGAAATTTAGATTTATTTTGTAAGGTAATGATTAAATCTTTGCCTTAGTAATTGTAATTGTGTTGATTTTTAAATTGTTTTTCTCTTTCCAATATTTTACCATATATGAAAATTGCCTAAAAAATTTGTAGATGTAGAAATTTCTAAGTAGTATTTTGATGAATTTACACGGTGCAATAGTTGTTGATCGGTCGACGATATTGTAGATTGAGTTGTATTTATAATCGTGCCGTACATATTAAATTACTTAGAACATTTACAGTGCAGTTAGACTAGAAAACCCTGCAAACGACCTCCAAAAAGTACGAAACTTTGCGAGTAGGATGGTTTCACGTAGCACAAGCAACCACAACTTGTAGAAGTTAGTTTCGACTCACGGTTGGAGAGATACAGCCGTGTATCGCTTTTGGTTGAAAAAAACGAAATAAAGCGATACACAGCCGTATCTCTAAAACCGTAAGTCGAAACTCACTTCTACAAGTTGGGATGGCTTGTGCTAGGTGAATTCAAGCAAGCTGCAAACTTCTATAAAATTTGGATGTCGTTTGTGCGGTTTTCTCACGTTCCTCGCATTAGAAGTAAATGATTTAGAAAGCTTTTCGTGCAGTTAGACTAGAAAACCCTTCAAACGACTTTAAAAAAATACGAAACTTTGCGAGTAGGATGGTCTCACGTAGCACAAGCAATCCCAACTTGTAGATGTTAGTTTCGATTCACGGTTCGAGAGATACGGGCGTGTATCGCTTTTGCTTGGAAAAAACATAAATAAAGCCAATACGGCCGTATCTTTCGAAACGTTAGTCGAAAATCACTTCTACAAGTTGCGGTGGCTTGTGCTGCGTGAATTCAAGCAAGTTGCAAAGTTTTATAAATTTTAGATGCCGTTTGTGCAGTTTTCTCACGGTCCTCGCATAAGACGTAAATGACTTAGAATTTTTTTAGTGCAGTTAGGCTAGAAAACCCTTCAAACGGGTTCTAAAAAATACGAAACTTTGTGAGTAGGTTGGTCTCACGTAGCACAAGCAACCACAACTTGTAGAAGTTTGTTTCGACTCACGGTTCGAGAGATACGGCCGTGTATCGCTTTCGGTTAAAAAAATCCAAATAAAGCGATACACGGCCATATCTTTCGAACCGTGAGCCGAAACTCACTTCTACAAGTTGGGATGACTTGTGCAAGCTGCAAAGTTTTATAAATTTTGGATGTCGTTTGTGTGTTTTTTCACGTTCCTCGCATTAGAAGTAAATGACTTCGAAAGCGTTTAGTGCGGTTAGGCTAGAAAACCCTTCAAACGACCTCCAAAAAATACGAAAGCTTTTTGTGCAATTTGTGTATGTGTGCACTTTGTGTGTTTGTGAACCATGTATGTTGTTGTGGATGTTGATGTTGTAATTGGTTAGGGAATGTTTATTTCTGTTGAAATTTGTGAATTTTATGTATCTGTGCAAATTGTGTATTTGTGCAATATATCTGTGCTGTTGGATTATTTTTTATTTGTGGAAATTTGTGGAAACTTACATTTTGAAGATAAAATACTGCCAAAATCTTCCAACCTAGCCCGTTATTTAGGATAACGGGTTAAGATAACTTAACCCGTTATCCACAATAACGGGTTACGTAGATTGATATTTGCAGTGTTTTCGCCTTTGTGATACAATCTTCAAATTTTGAAGATAATGTTCGGACAGTTTTGGGATACTTAACCCGTTATTGGAGATAACGGGTTAAGTGAGCTTAACCCGTCATCACAAAAAACAGGTTAGGTTGGTAGATAATTCCAGTATATTTGCTTTCTGTTGTACAAACTTAACATTTTGAAGATAAAATCTGCCAAAATCGCAAAACCTAGCCCGTTATTCAAGATAACGGGTTAAGATAACTTAACCCGTTATCGACAATAACGGGTTAGGTTGATTGATATTTGCAATGTCTTCTCCTTTGTGATACAATCGTCAAATTTTGAAGTCCAACTTCGGATAGTATTGGAATACTTAACCCGTTATTGAGGATAACGGGTTAAGCTCACTTAACCCGTCATTACCAATAACGGGTTAGGTTGGTAGATAATTCCACTGTATTTGGTTTTTGTTGTACAAACTTAACATTTTGAAGATAAATTTTGGCCAATATATTATACCTTAACCCGTTGTTGGCGATAACGGGTTAAGCTCACTTAACCCGTTATCTCCAATAGCGGGTTTAGGTGGATATATTTTTTCTAAGAAAAATCTGTTCATAAAACAAATAATAATATACGATACAAACAAATTGAATATCTCGTATATAATATATATATATAAAATAAACATGTAATATCATTCTTCGTAAATATTAACATTTGTTTAAGAGTTAAGAGTGTTAATAGGGTTAGGGCTAGGGTTAGAGGGTTATGGATAATGGGGTTAGAGATAGGCCTCGACTTCGGGTTCCGGTTTTTTTTATCAACATACAATGTTTATACTTCTAAAATTGATTAATTTGTTTTGAAATGTTTTTTCCCAATTTTTCTTTCAATTTTTTGTATTTTTTATACAAGTTTAGTATAATTTTTTATGGGTTAAGGTTAGGGTTAGGGTTATGGGTTAAGGTTATGGTTAGGGTTAAGGTTAGTGTTAGGGTTAGGGGTTATATCTTAAAACTCTTTCTTCCCCTTCCTCTCACTCCCCGCTGCCTTGCCATCTCTGTTCTTCGATTGTAAAGCAAGTTATGGACTTGTGGAGATCTCTACATGTGGTGCCTACTTAGTACAGTGAAATATAATAGTAGGCAAGTTATGGACTTGTTCTATATGTGGATTTCTACATATGGTGCCCACTTTGTAGAGTCTCCAATAATAGTAGGCAAAGTTATCCTAAACAAAATGAACACTCCATTCCTCGACATAGACTTAGCAAAATCTATCTGAGTGAAGGGGAAACTATGAAGAGAAAAAGAGCAAGGACCGAGGATGCTATATGAAGTGATAAACCTCCAATGTGAAGTTAATATATAGCTATTTCCTTGGTCTTTTCTCTTATTGGGTTCTACATGTGGGGATCTACATGTGGTGCCCACTTTGTAGAGTGAAATGTAAAAGTAGACAAGTTATGAAATCTATGAGTTGATAAAACTCCATTCCAATCTCATTCACATGATCCTTGTAATAATGCTCTTTGTGGCCAATATATACAAAATCTGTAACAAGTACAAAGAGCAGCATTACAATAATAATGCTCTTTGTGGCCAATATATACAAAATCTGTAACAAGTACAAAGAGCAGTATTACAAGGATCATGTGAATGAGGTTGGAATGGAGTTTTATCAACTCATAAATTCCATAACTTGCACCACATGTATATCCCCACATGTAGATCCAATATGGAAAAAACCTAAAGTACATAACTTGCCTACTATTACATTTCACTCTACAAAGTAAGTACCACATGTAGATTTCCACATGTAGAACCCAATAAGGGAAAAGATTTAGTGCGCTTTAGATCGGAGAGTCAGCAGATCCAACTGTGGGAAAAAAAACAAGTCCATAACTTTCATACTATTACATTTCACTCTACAAGAGCTGTAAGTAACGACCGATCCAGCATCACTTCCCCCATGAATCTAGCTCCGTAGAAATTGGCCTCAACCAAGTACGACGTGATACGGGGGTCAAAAGGAAGAACCGCATGCTTCTGGAAGCTACATTTCTTAGCGGACCCATTCCACACGGCTTTGGAACGGTGTATGTCCTGCAAAGTGAGTAAGCTTGGTCCAACGGTCCAGGAGGTGTAACGGAAATCGAGGACGAAGGACCTGCCTCAGCAGATGTAGCTTGACGGCCACCAACCTACACGAACAAAGATAAATGTTGTTATTATTGAGATAATGTTGCATATTCGTATTTAAAACCAATAATAATAATCAATCTTACCTCTGTAATTGGTGCGCCACTAGCGCTACCGGAAGGGCTTCTCGGTTGCCTCGTTCAAGCCATATATCTGTGAACAAAAAAAATTAAGCTTAGTTCATACGCGTTACATCCATTTATCTATCATCCATAAACATAGTGAAATTGTGAAAAAAAGGCACAAATGACAACGAAAAATAGCAATACAATGCAACTTGGTCGGATTCACGTAGCACAAGCCACTCCAACTTGTAGAAGTGAATTTCGACTCATGGTTGGGAGATACGGGCGAATATCGCTTTATTTGGTTGTAATAAACTCAAATAAACCGATATACTGCCGTATCTCTCGTACCGTGAGTGGAAACTCACTTCTACAAGTTGGGGTGACTTGTCCTAGGTGAGACCAACCTACTCACAAAGTTTTGTATTTTTTGAAAGCCGTTTGGAGGGTTTTCTAGTCTAAACGCACTAAAAATTTTTCAACTTTATTTACTTCTTATGCGAGGAACGTGAGAAAACCGCACAAACGGCATCCAAAATTTATAAAACTTTCCACCTTACTTGGATTCACCTAGCACAAGTCATCCCAATTTCTAGAAGTGAGTTTCGACTCACGGTACGAGAGATACAACCATGTATCGCTTTATTTGAGTTTTTTACAACCAAAACCGATACACGCCCGTATCTCTCGAACCATGAGTCGAAAGTCACTTCTACAAGTTGGGATGGCTTGTGCTAGGTGAGACCAACCTACTCGCAAAGTTTCGTATTTTTTGGAATCCGTTTGGAGGATTTTCTAGTCTAAACGCACTAAAAAGTTCTAACTTTATTTACTTCTTTTGCAAGGAACGTGAGAAAACCGCACAAACGGCATCCAAAATTTATAAAACTTTTTAAATCGGTTGAATTCACCTACCATAGCCATCCCAACTTGTAGAAGTGAGTTTCCACTCACGGTTCGAGAGATATGGTCGTGGATCGCTTTATTTGGGTTTTTTACAACCAAAAGCGATACAGGCACGTATCTCTCGAACCGTGAATCAAAACTCACTTCTACAAGTTGGGGTGACTTGTGCTAGGTGGGACCAACCTACTCGCAAAGTTTCGTATTTTTTGGAACCCGTATGGAGGGTTTTCTAGTCTAAACGCACTAAAATTTTTTCTAAGTTTAATTACTTCTAATGCGAGGAACGTGAGAAAACCGCACAAACTGCATCAAAAATTTATAAAACTTTGCAGCTTGCTTGAATTCACCTAGCACAAGCCATCCCAACTTGTAGAAGTGAGTTTCCACTCACGGTTCGAGAGATACGGCTGTGTATCGCTACTTTTGTGTTTTTTACAGCCAAAAGCGATACACGCCCGTATCTCTCGAACCGTGTGTCGAAACTCACTTCTACAAGTTGGGAAGGCTTGTGCTACGTGAGACCATCCTAGTCGCAAAGTTTCATATTTTTTGGAGGTTGTTTGAAGGGTTTTGTAGTCTAACCGCATTAAACGTTTTTGAAGTCAGTTACTTCTAATGCGAGGAACGTGAGAAAACTGCACAAATGACATCCAAAATTTATAAAACTTTGCAACTTGCTTAAATTCACCCAGCACAAGCAATCCCAACTTGTAGAAGTGAGTTTCGACTCACGGTTGGAGAGATACGGCTGTATATCGCTTTATTTGGGTTCTTTTCAAGCGAAAGTGATGCATGCCCGTATCTCTCAAATCGTTAGTCGAAACTAACCTCTACAAGTTGGGTTGCTTGAGCTATGTGAAACCATCATAGTCGCAAAATTTCGTATTTTTTGGAGGTTGTTTTAAGGGTTTTCTAGTATAACCGCACTAAACGCTTTCTAAGTCATTTACTTCTAATGCGTGGAACGTGAGAAAACCACACAAACGACATCCAAAATTTATAAAACTTTGCAACTTGCTTGAATTCACCTAGCACAAGTTACCCAAACTTGTAGAAGTAAGTTTCGCTCACAGTTTGCGAGATACGGCTGTGTACCGCTTTATTTGGTTTTTTTTAAAACAAAAGCGATACACGGCCGTATCTCTCGAACCGTTATCCGAAACTCACTTCTTCAAGTTGGGGTGACTTGTGCTGCGTGTGTTCAACCTACTCGCAAAATTTCATATTTTTTGAAGTTCGTTTGGATGGTCTTCTAGTCTAACCGCACTAAAAAACTGCACAAATGACATCCAAAATTTTTAACACTTTGCAACTAGGTCGAATTCACGTAGCGCAAGCCATCCCAACTTGTACAAGTGAGTTTCGACTCACGGTTTGCGAGATACAACCGTGTACTGCTTTATTTCGTTTTTTTAAAACAAAAAACGATACACGCCCATATCTCTCGAACCGTGAGTCAAAACTAACATCTACAAGTAGGGGTGACTTGTGCTACGTGAGACCAACCTTCTCGCAAAGTTTCGTAATTTTTGGAGGCTGTTTGTACGGTTTTCTAATTGAAACCGCACTAAAACATTTGTAATTATTTTCGTATAAATCGAACGTGAAATTCAACACAGATATAACTAAATTAGTAAGACAAACATTTCTACATTTACAAATTTTTGAAGTTTTTGGGCACTTGAATATATTAATCCTAAATGTAGATTTTTTGGGGACTTGAATATATTTAAAAGCTTTCAAATTCTACATCTACAAATTACTAAGACAACGAATTTTTGGGGCACTTGAATATATTAAAAGTTTTCACAATTTTACATCTACAAATTACTTACGCAAAGAATTTTTTGGGCACTTTCTAAATAATTTACTATGGAAAAATTGAAAAATCAACACAATTGTAACTAATAAGGCAAATAATTAGTCAATACCTTACAAAATAACTCCGAATTTAGCCAATAGTTCGATTTGTGGCTGAACTAGGGTTTTGATTTGCTTTCGATGTAGATATTGGGAGAGAGATTGTATGAGATTGGAAGAGGAGGAGGAGGAGCAAACGGAGGAGTTGGAGCAAACGGAGGAGTTCGGAATAGGGTTAGGGTTCTTGGGTTTGCTTTCGGCCAAAAAAACGAAGTAGAGAGTGGGGAGAGATCGATGAGGAAGAAGAACTGTATATAGATCTGAAATTCGAATTTTGCCTTAACTCGTCCTTGGCAACGACGGGTTAAGGCAATATTTTTTTATAAAATTTAGCCTTAACCCGCCGTTGCCAACGACGGGTTAAGGCTAAATTTTATAAAAAATATATGGGACGTTGGATCAAAGATCCAATGGCCCAGATCAAAGTTCGCACGGGTCTGTGCACACAGACCCGTTTGCAACCGAAGAAGCCTCATATATATATATATATATATTTATGGGAGCCCTTCGGTTGAGAACTAATTTTGGTGAGAACTCCGTGAGAACTCACAATGTATACTCCCCATGAAAAATCTGAACCGACTATTTCGTTCTACATGCCTTAGCATAACATAAAGAAATCAAGTAATTTGAAGTTCATTTGCCCATTCATCAAATGGAGTAGAATATTCAGCCATACAATTTTGCGATGATGTATATCATGGGCAAATGAACTTCAAATTACTTGATTTTCTTATGTAATGCTATCTAAGGCATGTAGAATGAGATGTCCGGTTTGGATTTTTCATGGGGGGTCTACACTGTGAGTTCTCACCAAATTAGTTCTCAACCGAAGGGCTCCCATATATATATATGATTTTTTAAAAAAATTTTCTTACGTTATGTGTGGGGGCCCATTTCAGGAGTTCGCCTCGGGCCCCCATGAGCTAAGGGCCAGCCCTGATGGCAGTATAGCCTCATACAATCAGCCCCACATGTGCAATGCTTGTGTATTTGATTCCATTTACAATTTACAACACCAGAACCAACCAGTGAATCCTGCACATTGCATGTGAGATTTTTTATTTTTTATTTTTTTTATTTTTTTATTTTTAAATTTTTGGGAGAAGTTCTCGCTTACGGTGCATGTGACAATTCTAAACCAGTCACTAATTCCTAAAACTAGAATTTAGTCTTTTACTGTTTTATGACGCATTTTAATGGTGCACTTAAAGATTTGGAATAAGTAATGGATATATGATATGTATTTACACTGTCGGTAGTCTGTTATCAACAAGTTTAACTATTTTATCATCCTAGTTATAATATAATACTCCTTTAGTTGTAATATTTTTATCAAAGATTCAGTACCATTTAAATGTTGTATCCTGCCTTACATCTTGATTGTTTCCAGCTACCCTCGAGATTAAGAAATTCTAACGAAGTGCCATTTTTTGGTTTAGATTTATTAGAAGTGGTGGACCGAAGAGCAAAACTGGTCGTCAACGATTATGCAGATGAAAAGTCTGATTCACAGCCTTCAGGTACAAATTGTCTAATTATATTTGCCCTCTAACTTTGTTAACAGAACAATAATTCTATACCTTCAGGCTGGATTTTCTTTGCTCTGGATACCATTTTCCTTTAATTTATCTTATTGTATTTTTTGTGCTTCTTTCTGATACAATCATTATCACTTACATTTTTCTTGTATTTTGCACCCAAAAAGCTCCCACCAGTCAGGAAGTTAAAACCAAAAAGACAAAATCAAAGGAGAAGGTTGTAAATTATTATGCCTCTGGTTTGTTAATTGTTATGATTGAAGTTGCAATGGTTATCTCATTTAAGTTTTTTTTATTCAGGCTCAATCAAAACGTTCTTCCACTGAAATTGCTAGAAGTAATACTGAACAAGAGAAGAAAAGTATAAAATTGCCAGCACCAGATGTAAAACTTGATAGAGTTGAAGCTTCTCCAAATGAAAGCACTCTGGAAGGTGGCTCTAACCAAACAGCTGATAAAACCAATGAGCAACCAACTGATACCAAAAATGATACAGTACCAATACCGAATAGTGCTTCTCCTAAGGTTACTCAAACTGATGAAGGTAAAAATGATAGTGGCCATGTGGAAGTGGTTCCAATTACAGATAAAGACATCGAGATTACAAATTCCCCAACAAATGATGATGTTTCTTTTTCAAATACGGAGGATGTGGTAAAGAGTTCTTCTGTATTTATTGGAAACGAAACTGATTCTGTTAATGGCCATCATCCTGTTGATGTGAATTCAAAAATCAGTTCAGTTGATGAGGATGTTTCTTTGAAAGATGAGCAAGTGAGACCTCAATCTGAGACAGTTGAAGCAATAAGTATTAGTAATGGTCAAGAAAGTGAAAGTGGTCCACAACCTCTACCTGAGGAAACTCCAACTCCGAAAAAGCTGCAGGAGCATAAAACTGATACCTTGCCATTGAAAGTCCAAGAGCAACTTGATGAGGTATGCTATTTTTAGTTGAGCGTGGACTCATTGAGTACATTGCATCAATAAGGATTATTAATCAGTCAATTTTCTTGGCAGGCTCAGGGACTGCTCAAGAGTGCAGTTTCTACTGGTCAATCGAAAGAGGCCCGATTAGCGAGGGTAAGATTCATTGTTTCTATGTGTTTTTATCCTTTAAATGAGGAGATGAAAGACAATTCCTCTTTTCCCGGCACTCATCATGTTGTCAGGCTTTTGACAAATCCCTCGGGGATTCTTGTGCTTCATAGTTTCCAAACATGGTACAAAGATTTGATAATAATGATGCATTTTATTAATGGAGTATATTGTTTCAGAGGTAATCTTTATCTGGATGGCATATTATAACCTGGTCATGTTGCAAGCAGACATTATATTGCTTTTAGAGTTATTCTGAGTTAATCATCCATGCAATCAATATATTTCTCATTCAAGCATATATGTTTTATAGTTGCAAAAGGCTGTATAACTTGTAAAAATGTAGAAGCGTCTCAAATTTATTAGGAAAATGCCCATATTAAATCTTATACTTGCTACATAATTCGTGCAGATGTTTGTAAGGTTCTGTTTTTGCAATTTGATTGTTCAGAGTTTCCAGATACCTGTAACTTTATTAGAAATACCTAAATTTTGATTTAAAAAAAAACGAATTACTGTATACCTATCACTGTAACCAATCATCCACTCTTCTCCAAATTTATATTTTATAGTTTCTTTCACCAGGATTGTAGTTTTCTGCTTCTGGCTGTTATGTAAACACAACTCGGTATACTTAACAGCCTATATCCATGTTCAATTGCAAAAAGCTCACCTTAAGCTTAGCTGCTAAGCATGGACATAGTTTTGTTCTTGCATATAATCCCTGAGCCACTGCGGTTAAGTTTTATGCACAAACTCATTGACAGCATAAGGACAACAGATCAAACCTTAAAATTTTACTTTGTATGCGAGTTTACTGGCTAGTACACTCTGTTAATAACCTAAGGACTGCCAGTGCCCAAGTTATTTTCTTGGCTCAAATTTCACTTAATTTCAAATTAACAAAGTAGAATTCATAGTTTTTGCCATCATTTGTATTTCCTTATATATTTTTCTTTTTGTATATTTATGATACATTAACACAGTGATGTCTTTCCAACAGGTATGTGCTGGTCTTTCATCCCGTCTTCAAGAGTACAAGCAGGAAAATGCTCAACTGGAGGAACTTCTTGTGGCAGAGGTGAAATACCTGTGTGTGTGTGTGTGTGTGTGTGTGTGTGTGTGTGTTTATTGAAGATTATTTTATGTCATTCTTCTGCTAGATTATTTCCTTACGTATTCAGTTTTAAATAGAGAGAGCGTAGCACTTCGTATGAAGCTCGAATAAAGCAATTGCAGCAAAATTTATCTGCAACCAAACTTGAAGTGACAAGATCAGAGTCAAATATGAGTGAAGCTCTTGCTGCAAAAAACTCTGAAATCGAATCTCTTGTTGGTTCAATGGATGCTTTGAAAAAACAGGCTTCTGCAGCTGAAGAAAAATTTGCTTCATTACAGGTTTCTACTTCTACTTTATATCTTTTGGTAGGTTAGAAGCTTACTGATTAGAAGCTTTCTAAGACTAACCAGTCAGCCTTCCTCACTTCAGCTTGATATGTTTGGTGAATTTTAGTTTGTCTTTCTTGCAAGACAAGTTTTGGAAACTAAAGAGAATGCAACAATAGGAGAATATTTTCTTCACCTTTCTTTTCGTTTTTGTATTGTTTTTGGTTTCATGTAAAGAAAACGTAGTGGGACACTAAATACCTTCTATTGACATTGAGAAGTCCGATGACTCAAATGGTAGTGTCCACTGATCAATCAGCTCTTTCTACCATTTAGGCTGAACTCTGCTTTCTATTGTCACTAAGAGACTGAAATAAACATCAGAAACGGTAAAAAGAATGATACAAAGTTACATCAAACATGAACAAGTAGACAAATGAAAAAAAATATATATTGACTTGTGAGTGAGGTCCCAATTGTTAACTGGAAGGGACATCAAGGGCCCCTTCCCTCAGATAGATAGAAGGGAAGGGCTTTAGTTTTTTCATATGGACAAACAGTAGAACAATGAAAATAGATGAAGACTGCCTGATTGATTTGGTCTGGCTGTTAATTTTTGCATCCTTTAAATGTTCCAAATCTGTTTTTGTTCGCACTTTAGTTCTTTCTCTGAAGGTGAAAATATTTTTGTGAACTTGTTTCCTTGAGGTGGAGATCTTGTGATATACTTTGCATAAAAGAATCTTTTCCTTCACACAGTAGTTCAGTAGATTTCTAGCGAACTTGTTTCCTTGTGGTGGAAAAGTAATTAATTTGAATTTATTCTCATTGATCTCTCCACTAATGGAAGATGAAGATTTTCTCACTAATCTGTTTTGCAAATTTCTCCACCATTTCTCCCTATATATTATGAAATCCTTTTCTCTCTACATGAGAACTTTAAGGGATTAAGCTGTTTATGTGTTGGTGTACTTTAGGGTTAATGTAATTCCCTTAGACTAGGAAAATTTTGAAGATGTTTAAGTGGTTTTTTAGGATTATCATATTATGGAAAGCCCGCCCCTTGCCCATAATTTTCTAAGCCATTTAGACTAGTTCAGAAATCTACAGTTCGATTTTCATTTTGATGCTTGCATAGATAATTTCCACTTGAGAATTTGAACTCAGACCCTTGGGCAGATCAGGATGTACGGACCTTCGGGAACTCAACTTGGTGATTAGCACATTACTGAGTTTAAACTGCATTTATCATTGGTTCCTTTGTGAACTTTGTCAAAGTATCGCTTATGATATTTTAATCATTTGTCTTAACTACTGCTGACATCCCTTTTGCTTTGATGTCGTTGCTTTATCTATCCAGGCAGACATGGAGGCTGTAATGAGAAATCGTGAATTAACTGAGACCCGGATGATGCAAGTAAATGCTTATGGTTCTTAAGAGGCATATTGGCATGTATATTATAGAAAAAGTTGGTCATAAATTTAGTTTACTTAATAAATTTGCGCACATGTTTGCTGATAGGTACTAAGAGAAGAGCTTGCTTCTGCAGAGCGCAGGGCTGAAGAAGAGCATATCTCCCATAATGCCACTAAGATGGTGATTCTCCCTATCTATCTATCTATCTATGTATTTTTCATGTGCTTCATTGTTATTTGCTCATGACCATTGTTTGAACATATAGGCTGCTGTGGAAAGAGAGCTGGAACTAGAGCACCGAGCTGTTGAGGCATCCAATGCCCTTGCTAGGGCCCAGGTACACATTTAAGAGTTTGTTAGTAGATTATGCTTGAGCTTGTTGGCATCATTGCAAAAGATGATCTATTATTATATCTAATCCCGATGTTGATCAGGTTTGGATATTGGATTGAAATGTTACGAAAATTTCCAGTGGATATCCAATAATTTGTGGTTTATTGATACTATGTTAGAAAATTTACTAAAATGTCCATATTAGTAGTGAGAAATGCCAAAGTTTGAATAGCTTATTTGATCAAAATTGATGCAAGGATGAATTTTTTGTTTCGCTGTCTTCCCTTGCAAAAAAATCTTGAGATAAGCTTGTTTTCTTTAACCAATCCTTCCATGAAAATGACATGCTTCCAAAGGGGTATTCGGTAAAAGTGGTGGATGACATCAGTGTCAATAGTTTCATGAGGAAAGGGAACCTCATACTTGTAGGAGGAAGATTCTCTCATACAGAGTAGTGGTACTCTATGGCCAAACTTTGTATGGGCGATGCATGCTGTTCACTGTGTTTCTAATGTCATTAGACACATGCTTACAAAAGATCAAGTTGTTTGGAGGCTTTTTACCATACATTGCATGGTGCCAGTTTGTTGTGTTATTGTAAAATCATGTATTTTGCAGCCACTTGATGTTTCATAGGCATACAAATTATGATATAAAATCAAAGTGAACCGTGCCGATAACCCATGGGGGCTCCACCGAGTCTATACGAGGAGACCACCTCCTATAAGTATGAGGCTCCATTTTCCCTAATTTCATTCTTTCCTTTTGCAATTAACATTTGGCAGTAGTGTTCTTCCATCAACACTGGTAATTATCATCGTATGATTAGAAGTGAGAACTCAGAGAATCGGTAAGTCATGTGATTTGTGACATTTCACAAGTTCAAGAGATGTATTCAAGCAACACAGTGGGAAATTTTACCCCTATATATATGGTATATATATGGTGGTGATGTGAGTGACTCTGTGTGTGTGTGTACAAGAACTGCATATTTACTAAACTCTACCCAGACTACTTGTTTTCGTTTGGTAGGCCTACTGTATGCATGTATTCATGGCAGTGGCTTAGTCAGAGAATTTTAGTAGCGGAGCCAAAATGTATGACAAAATTCATGACTATCCTAATATCGTCTCCTTAATCCAAGGGAAACAGTTATCAAGAAAATAATTCATTGATGAGCCTTCAACTCATTAGTCAGTTCAAAACATGCTAATTATAAACTACTATGCAATATTTCCAAATTAAGTTTATGTTTAAAATTTCACTGGAACTGTGTTATGTTTAGCAATAATATGAACATGATAACTATTGCAAAAGTCCTCTAACAGAAGACTTGTACTAAACTAGAGGATATAACCATGAAAAATAAGTGGAAAAAGAAAGGTCTGTGTACTTTATCACCTAAAGAGTAATCTGATATATCTTTAAATCTCAAATTACTTTCCAAAAAATTGTTTGCATTATCTTAAAGAACAACGAGGACTACAAGTGTTTTACTGTCTCTGAATGAAGATTGAGAGGCCAACTGAATAGAAACACCAAAATATATAGGAGTTTGGCGGAGGAAGAGGACTAGAGCACAAGAAGCTAACTTCCAAAAGGAGCAAAAGAACATATGCCTCTTGGGCATATGATGATCATGTCAAATGGTGGAAGGGAGATTAGATTTCCTTAGTATATGTGCCCTCTTCTATGGTTTCTCCGAATTTGGAGATTGTTGAGAGGGCAGTCATTCAAATGACCCCCATGCGGTTTCATATGATACCGTATGCCTAAGTAGGCATATAACTGTTGGGATTGTATGCCTTGCACACTTGTTCGATTAGAAGAAGAGACAACGAAGCAAGGAGGTCGAAGCATCAAGGAGTGAAGTCAGCAAAGCAGTCAAACAGAGACATGTACGGTCGAAAATGGACACTTAGCCATACACCCTTTGGGTTTGGGCACAGCTGAGTTGCGGTCAACTGCGGCGAATGGACTATTTTGGGCCTATATTAAGGTATTTGTTTGGGTCCATCTTCAACTCTAGATTAGATCGTACGGCTCCTATCATGTAGCTTCTTCTACAGGTTATATCAGATGGCTTATATATCAAGATTACAATTAGGGTTTTTCTAGATCTCTATATATTGTAATAGTCTCCATTGAGAGTGACAAATACTTCATTGATATTTTTTCCATTGTTAGTGAGGCTCGAGAGATAGTTATTGGTGAATGAGTTTGTAACTAACTCCTTATAATCTTCTCTAGTTGAATAATATCTCCCTATATTTTTTCTCAGATTAGGTTCGCCCGAACCGGGACAAATCTTTGTGTGATTGGTGTGATCTAATGTTAAGTTGTTCATCAGATCTGTTTGTGCTCCTCGCTGCCATTGCTCAACGAATTCCGCCGCGTCATCAATTTTCTTAACAACTGGTATTAAAGCATCGGTTGACGAGTCCATTGGTGAAGATGATATGTCATAGCTACGTGAGGATCAAGCAGTTTGACGGTAAGATCAACTTTAATCTTTGGAAGGTGGACATGTATGATGTACTGGTTCAAGAATGTCTACAGCTTGCCATAAAGGAAAAAGGTAAGACCATCTGACATAAAACAGGAGAATTGGGATGAGATTTGTGAAAGAGCCCCAAGTTTAATCAGATTGGCGGACGAGATCAAGTGCAACTTCTTGAGGAGAAAAGTGCGGCAAGTCTTTGGGAAAGACTCATATCTGACTACTCGGGATCGTTGTTATTGGATTAGATGTATTTGAAGAAGAAATTGTTTTGTTTCTCAATGAAGTACCGTTCTTCAAGATCATATTGTAGAATAAGATATTATCTGAACTAAGGGCGATAAATACAGATGATCTAAGCGAAGAAGATAAAGCTTTCAACTTGATATATTCACTGTCAGATTCGTACGAGCATTTGATAACTACCATGCTACATGGAAAGTCTGCCAAGGAGAATCTTTCAGTGGCTAAGATAGTCAAGGGCTTGAAGGAAGATCAACTTAGGAAAGAAACTCACAAATCAGAAACTACCTCCAAAAGTTGCTTAGTAGTAGAAAATCCTTTAATTGAAAATCAAAGTGCGCATAAAGGTGTGATCCGTTGCCGATATTGCAAGAAGGATGGACATTACAAGAAGGATTGTCATAAGTCGTTGAATCAGAAGAGTGCCAATGTTGTAAGTGCCTATGGGTCAGGTGTTACGCTCGATTGTCTTCTTGTTTCAAATTCTTTAGAAGTGTATTCTAGTTGGTTTCTTGATTCAGAGAGTTCTACTCATATTTGCCCCGAGAAGGAGAAGCTTTCTTCTTACAAGTTTACAACATGGCGTTGTGTCAGAATGAAAACTATGAAGATTTGTGAAGTAGTGGGTGAGGAAACAATTGAGTTGGAGATGCCAGATGGTAACATGTACACTCCAAGGGAAGTTATGTATATTTCTCTGCTTAGATGGAATCTGATATCCTTGAAAACTCTGGAAGTACCCGGCTGCAGATACACAGCTTGATATGAAATTCTGTCTGTTTGGGAAGGTCGTCATAAGGTAAGAGGGGTGTTGGACCAGGTTAATACAATCTCTACAATAGCATTGGTATCGGGTCGGATCGGGTCCTTCACTACCCGGACCCGGACCCGGTCCTCTACGGGTCCAAAAATTGGATCCGGACCCGGACCCGTAGGACCGGTTCCGGGTTCGGATCCTATTAAAATATTTCTACCCGTTCAGGTAGGAGCCGAAGTGTGAGTGATGAGCGTAGGCAGCGAGTGGAGGATTTAGAATAGATGAGAGAAGAAAAATGCATGAGTTTTGAGGTTGGAAGAGAAAGATTTAGAATTGAGGATGGAGGGGAGGGATGGGGATAGAATATTTATTTTTATGTTGATTTTTTAGATTTTTTTAATGGGTCCGGGTCGGGCCTCTTTTGAGCGGATCCGGACTCGGACCCAGACCCGAAAGTACAACGGGTCCCATTTTAGGACCCAGACCCGGACCCAGATCGGCCAGGTCGGTTCCGGTCCAATGTCGGGTTCGGGGTTTGGGTATTTATACCAATGCTACTCTACAAGCTCTGTGAATCCAGAAAACTTGCACAAGTGTTTCTATGTCGTTGTTACTAAATAAGCGTCATCTAGTCTGCTGCAACTAGAATCATTGAAGCAAGACCACAACATTCGATTATCATTTAGAGGTGGAGTGTCTCGGGGTAGGTGGTGTTCGTGTGGAGGGTGGCTCCATGTTAATGCCTACTGGGGTGTGCCCTTTGAGGGGCATACTGATTGGTGAACTTGTGTGGAAGATTGATTCAATTAGCTGAAGAAACTACTGAACCGAGTTTATTTACAGGTGAAGCAAAGAGTCTAAGAGATGATTAATCACACATTGTTGATAGCACACGTATGCAATCCAAGATGGAGATTGTTGGGATTGTATGTCTTGCATACTTGTTCGGTTAGAAGAAGAGACGACGAAGTGAGAAGGTTGAAGCATCGAGTGAAGTAAGCAAAGCAGTCAAACAGAGACATGTACAGTCGACTGTCCATTTTGGACAGGCAACTGTACACCCCTCGGGTTTGGGCACAACTGAGTTGCGGTCGACTGCACATGTTGACATTCAATCGCCCGTGGTGGCTGGACTATTTTAGGCCTATATTTGGGTATTTGTTTGGGCCAATATTTAATTTCAGATAGATCGTACGGCTCCGATCGTGTAGCTTCTTCTACAGTATATATCACATGACTTATGTATTACGACTACAATTAGGGTTTCTCTAGATCTCTATATATTGTAATAGAGAGAAAGACAAGTACTGCATTGATATTTCTTCCATTGTAAGTCTGACTCGAGATAGTTCTTGGTGAGTAACAAACTCCTTATAATCTTCTCTAGTTGAATAATATCTCCCTATATTTCCTCCCGGATTAGGTTCGCCCGAACCGGGACAAATCTGTGTGATTGATGTGATATATTGTTAAGTTGTTTATCAGATTTGTTTGTGTTCCTCGCTGCCATTGCTCAACAAACTCTGCTGCTCCATCAATTTCCCTAACAATAACTTTGTTCACAAAAAGGAGATGCCCCTGATTACTCACACCTGCATGCAATTATACAGAGGAGAGGATTGAAAGATCTAGTTTGGAATTGAGATATCAACTAATCTGGAGAGTGTATGTGTATTTAATTTGTTGGGTGAGGAAAGAAGGCAATGGGTTCAACTTTCATCTAAACTATATTTTTGGTCCGCTAACTCTCTTTTCCTTTTAAAAATCGATAGGAGGTAGGGGTGATTATCAAACTCCATAACTTGTGAGATGGGGTCTGTATGTGTATGCGTGGTGGTGTGGGGGATCCTATTTGAAGCCTTACCCTTTTATCCACTACGTTCTGCAATTTTCAATTTGTGAGTGGAATATCTCAATTTGTAGTTATGCTGAAGTTTACTGTCTAGTTTGAAGGTACGGAACCTTGACAAGGAACAGGAATGCAATATTATGCTCTGAAGAAGTATATAATACTGTATCAAAATTTATAACCTAGATTTTAAAAACAAAAATCAAGCTGATAGGTAGAACAAGCCGTATCAGGCCTAAATTGACCACCCTTTCTCAAAGGTCTGCTTTAAATTAACATTGATACATTACACTCTTATATCAATATGCAGATCACTTCCCTGATTGATTACCTGATTAACATTGTTGCTTTCTCTGTATGAGCCATAGGTCCATATGTCTAAAGGATTTCATTTCTAAACTGGATTTAATCAAAATTATTTGACTTTGTTCATTCTTGTAAGTTTTGCATTGTAGAGAACTAAAAACTTTTCAACTTTCGCCTAAATCCTTTGTTTGAGTTTCCTTACTTTCATGCATATGCCACAGATCTTGGATAATCTCAGTCTCTGCATATTATGCAGATAATGCCAATATTTGTTTCCTTTCTTTTTCCGTTGGTCAGTTATCTTATATATCATTAAGGGATGAATATGAAGCTTGCGTACTATATATTCTAAGTATCTGCTTACATTATTTGTAATTGTTTTGCAAATGGTAGAATATACAAATCAAGATGCCTTATCAGCTATGTGTAGTATGATTTGATTTAGTTCTGCAACTTCTTTCATATTTAGAGAACAGCAGATGCGAGCACATCGAGGGCTACTGAACTAGAGCACAAAGTTGCCTTACTTGAGGTTAAGTCTCTTTTCAGTTTTTCTGTAATCATTTAAGAGAAAAGACAAGTAGTTTTGACTTATTTCCGTATGTCTCTACATCATTTCAGGTTGAGTGTGCATCCTTAACCCAAGAACTGCAAGATTTGGAAGCACGCAATCGTCGCGGGCAGAAGAAGTCCTCAGAAGAAGCTAGCCAAATCCTTCAGGTAGAGATGATAATAGTCATAATACAGTTCTTTGTCACATATAACTAGGTTAAACACAATTATAATGTGAATTTATACTAGAGCTACCCATACAGATTTAGTATGAGACACAGTGTGCCACACTCAAAATGCTCTGAATACTGAAATTTGTCAGTTTCTCTTTTCCCTCACTGTAATCTCTCAGAAGAACCTACCTTGATGGTTTTTTTCTGATTTGATATCTTGAATCTGTAACAGTACATTACTCGTGTTTGTCAAGAGTTGTATGTTTGAAATTTATTTGGTTCTTCATCTTGCCCCCTCTTTTTAGAAAACATGGTATTTTTAATTTTACCAGGTAGTTCTTTCTTTTGGCACAGTACTACTGTACCGAAATTAAAGGTTAAGAGTTGTTTTGGCAGTTGTATACAGCGAGAGTTCTGGTACTGCATGGTAATTACATATTACCAAATGTATGCTAATTACATGAAGATAGAGTTTTGGTGGCACAAGTTGTAGTACGGGTTGGCCATACTGTTTAGTCTTCGTAAAGTAGTGTTATGTTAATGCTATTTTTATTGCTTTTTAAACATGTAGGTGCAGGCATGGCAAGAGGAAGTGGAGCGTGCACGTCAATGTCAAAGAGATGCTGAGCACAAGCTTTCTTCACTGGAGGTGATTATTTTTTGAAACCTTTACCCAGATCAAAGCATGTTATTATTTGTTATCTCTAACTCAATTATTTTGGGGAAGACCTTTGGTTACTCTGGTTTATTATTCTTGAAAACTAAAGATGAAACTTCTTTAGGATCCAATGTAGTCTTAGATCTGGCTTAGTTTTATGCTAGCCAGGGACTACCTATTGCAAGTCCCCCTCATTTATTATTAAAAAAATTTCTGGAAACAACTATATTTAAAATTTTAATAAATTTTTATCTTTGTGTTTCTTAAATTATCAGAAAACTTCTTACCTCCTAATTTTCTCATAAGAAGACAACTCCCTCATCATCTTTATCAAAATCTTTTACAGGCTGAGCTACAGAAAATGCGAGTAGAAATGGCTGGAATGAAAAGGGACAATGAGCATTATTCACGGCAGGCAAGTTGATCTGATTAATAATTTTAGGTGTACATGAAAGATACATACTCTATTCCTGCTAATAGTAGTTTACCTACCCCCGTATTATGAATTATGTTTTGCAACGCGTGGGAATTTGAACTTAAACTCGGATATATACCACAAATGACTCAGCGTTATAAGATCATTTATTTGTCAAATGTCCTGAAACTGGTATTCATGAGAAAATAAATTATTATGCTGCTAGTGTTCGTTCTAGTCTAAATATGAAAGTGAAAAATTTGATGTGATACATAATATTAAACATATGGAAATCCATTTTAATATAGCTTCTAAACTAGTGGGTTTATTAACCAGAAATGGAGAAGAAAGTTTGTAAGTTTAAAGTCAATGCTAGGAGTAGATTTTAGAGAATAATCATACACAAGATGCTGGTGTTTATTTGGTAGTATGAGTCAGCCAAGGAGCTTTGTTTAAACACTGTATTTGTCAGCTTCTATGGCTTGAGCTTAATCGAGCATCGCCAGTTAAGCAACTTGAGCTTTTTCTTATAAGCCTTTCTTAATAAATCAAATTATCTTTAATCTTTGTCGGCATTCTTTTCTCCTCATTGCACATTGTTTTTGTATCAACATTTGCTAATATATTCTGGAATATCTCATAGCTATAATTCGAGCAATTATAGGTTGTACCTTTTGGGCTTAAATTTTATGGATACAATACTAGCCTTTTGTGTCCAAAAATTTCACCCAATAGTTTTGGTTGCTGGGTTTTCTAGATTTTTGAGTTAATAGACTGTTGGCTTCATCCCTATTGATGATACTTAATTTGAGATTCAAGACTTGAGACTATAGTCCAAACTTGCCAACTCCCTTGGCTCTGTTCTCCTCCCTATTCGGTGCATGAATGATCTTTTCTCTCTTCTCTTCCTCTAGACAATCATCTAAAGAAACTATCAAAACCCCAACCCAGCATTCTCAATTTTAAGCATTTCCTTACAAGCACATAATTTCGGCCTCCAAGACATACAATATATTCTTGTATCATCTTGTTTGTAAATGTATTCATGTGTGCGTATACATATAGACACTTCTGTGTACTGAATGCTTAATGATCATCATTGTTGCTATTGGTGGTGGTATTATTTGAGATATGTCAGTTACCTTTCAGAGTTATTCAGCTTGCTTCCACTCTGAAATGCATTATACAAGACTAAGAACTCCTCAAATTGAAAAACCACGCTGGTAGAAGTTATTTGCAGCAGCTAAACTAGTTTAACTTAAAACATAGAGAATTTCAACTCCTTCAACGAAGCATCCAGTGTTATTTGGTCAGTTTTGAGTCAAATACAATTTATGGTCACTCGCTGCACAGGTAAAAGGTGGTTAAATCTAACTTACTGTTTCAAGCACTCTTCTAAAAATCGGTCTAAGCGGCCGCCTAGGCGCTAGGCGGCCCCCAGGTGACTCGCCTAGGCCTTAGGCATTTGAAAAAATCGGTTTGGCCTATTGGGCAGGTTTAGGCGGGTCTAGGCAGGTGTGGGCGGCCTAGGCGGATCCGGATCATAAAATAGAGCTTAACCCGATCTGACCCAATCTGGACCCGTTTAAAAATAATTTTTGGGTCTAGAAGGAGTTAGAGACTTGGTTCATATTAGTAGTCATAGTAGTAGTAATAGTTTTTAGGTGGTATCTTTTACTTGTAGTAGTAGGTGTAGTCTGGTTGTTTATTTTCATCTTGAGGATTTAGCGTTATTGTTCCGATATCAACTTATCAATGAAACGGGATGACAACAATCTTCCTATATTCAAATATATATATATACTTATATAGCTACTACATATTTAGACAATCATCAGATTAGGAAGAGATGACTTCTTTATTTTTTTCACCAAAATTGTTTTCATAGAAGAACACACAACCCAACATTACAAATTCTAAGTTGGAATTCACTGAAAACCACTAGTACAACACTGTTTACCTCTAAGATAACAAATCTACCGATGCTTTTGATTATGAAAAGATATGTCAATCCATATTTCAAAAGAGATAGACTAGAACTAGTATAATAGTTTATTTTCTCGATACGATACATCTAATTAAGCAATACCTTATCCTGACAAATCATTGCTCTACCCAAATCTGTTACCAAAACCAATACCTTGATGCAATTGTGTCTTTTAGATTATCTAAAGCTCATTTTGCAATAGCAAAGAGAAAAATCAAGAGTAAGAATGGGGAGCAATAAAGAGCATGATAATGCATGATGGAACAACAAAACAAAACCGAAAGATAAATTGGGGCAAAAATAAACTAAAATAAAATTAAATAAATAAATAAATAAATAAAAGCCTAGCCGCCTAGGCCCTGCTTATAAGAACTAGGCGCTAGGCCCTCATCGTCTGCCCGACTACCGCCTAGCGACTTTTAAAATACTGGTTTCAAGGTAATCAGTTGGATAACTTTTTGTTTCAAGGTAATTCAGTTGAGAGTTGAGACCATGGCAATTGAAATTTGCTTCAAAGAAATAGAAAAAGTGTCCATTTTTGGACACCATGAGAGCATCCACAATCGTTTGCTATATTTGTCAATTTCTCATTTTTTGAGAAATGAGGTGCTGCAGTTGTTTGCTATTTTGCCATTTTATTAGCAAAGTAGCTATAGTCGTTTCTCATTTTTTAGAAACAAAATTGCGATTCTCAAATTATAAGAGACGAGACAACATGTTTCGTCCCAATTTTTTAAAAATTTTTTAATGGGATCGGATGAGACATGTTTCGTCTGACAATTTTTTTTAATTATTTTTTTAAATTGATCGGACGGTACAACATGTACCGTCTGAAGGGAAAAAAATAAAAATAAAATTCAAAAAAGCTTGAAACGAGACATGTTGTCCCGTCCCATGCTAAAAATGCTTGAGACGAGACATGTCCCGTCCAGGTTTTGGGGGCAATTAGAATAGGGCCTAAACCTAGTTTAGGTAGTAATTAATTAGGTTTAGGTAATATTTTATTATTTAATTTATTTAAATAAACTAGTTTAATACCTTATCACTAATTAAATAACTCTTAAAAAAAAAAGAAACCGGACGAAACAACATGTTTCGTCTTTCTCAAATTTTAGCAAAATTATAGCAAACCACCGTTGCAAACAAATACCCTATTTGCTATTACTGTAGCTGCCATTTTGTGAAAAATGAGAAACACCATTGTGGATGCTTTGAGGATGCAGACTTTGATCTTACTGAGAATTAACTTTTATATCAACTGGGAACCTTAACAACCGAACAACTAATACATAGGTCAAATAATTCCTCTCTGTGTTTCTTTTGGAAATAAATCAATCCATCTCTCAGTGTTTTTTTGTGTGGATATGTTTGGTTCTATGGATGCAAGGAAAAGGGGAGGCCCTTCTATTCAAGAGTAAATCACATGAGTTACAATTGATCATTTTATTTTATCCTAAAAGTCTGGATAAAGAATTCACACATTTCCAGAGTGGGTTCTCAAAGAATTTCAGAATTTAGCTCCAGAGACTGGTAGCTGAACCACAGCATTTCTCCCAAATACTGTAATAGGAAATCTTTACTTTCTAATTGCATGGAATTAAGTTTCGTATATATACTTGATTCTAAAATGTCTCTGGCGCTTGCTTGTTTTAATAGGCACTAATAGAGTTGTGTTTGAGCCTTTGAGGGATTAGTTTACACTTTAATGTAAATGGATAGTGCGCTTCTACCGTATGAAGTACCTCCTGCTTCTACCTCATAAAGTATTCCCTTGTCATTTTTATTCTTCTATAGTTCTTGCTCAGAGACAGACAGGAGTGATTTGCTTTTCTAATTTCTTGAGATTAGATACTTTTTGTCATAACTTGTGTAAAACTGAGATGTGTTATACACTAGCATCCTGTGTTCTTTGTTGCATCTGTTTCATAATTCTTTCTTGTTCAATGCATTTGTATACAGGAACATATGGAACTAGAGAAACGTTATCGCGAGCTAACTGATTTGTTGGTATGTTTCAACTGAAAGGTCATAGGTTGTTCTATATAAAAGTGTGTTCTTGCTAATGGGGCCAGAGACTTTTCATTTGCATAATTTCAGTACCATAAGCAAACGCAACTTGAGACCATGGCAAGTGAAAAGGCTGCAGCTCAATTTCAGCTTGAGAAAGAGATTAGACGTTTGCAGGAAGCACAGGTTTTTACTTCTTAATTCTTCATTCTTGCTAGTGCCTAAAAAAAATGCAGTTATATAAGCACTTCAATGGTGATTGGGTAGGTAGAAGTAGAAAAAAGCAAAGCTTCCCGTCGGTCATCATCAGCTATATGGGAGGAAGATTCTGATATAAAAGCACTAGAGTAAGTTTTACATTTTAATCAAGTTTATCCTTATCTTTGGTCAATTCTCTCTTATACTCATCAAACATTTTATTACTTTTTTTTCCTGTTATGCTTGGTATATATATATATATAAATAATTGGCATTTCTGTTTATGCTTTTCGTAAAATTCAAAGTATCGACATCCATTCAGTTTCATCCAACTGTCATGGTCTTTTTGTTTTAGACCAGTAAACATTTTTCTGATAGGAGATCTGGGTAATCAATTGTCAAAAAGTGTTACCATTTTAAATTATTGTATTTTTTCGAGTTAAGCAATGGATTAGCCCAATATGTATATGATTTATATGCTTATATTGGCCTCTTGCATATTTGATCGATGACTTTCTTCAATGAGTAGAACTGGAACAAACCATCCAATTGACAAGGATAAATGATAACGAGTTCAACATCAAATTGTCTTACGTTAATTAGTTCCACGGTGAAGTATGAAGAGTTGAACTTTTAATAATTCTGGTTAAATCTATATGATAACGTGAAGGCAGAGTAGTGATATTGGAGTTTGTTATGTATTTTGTCGCACAAGTATCTCAGGCATCCATAATAGGGGTTGGCCCTCAATGGCTATTGAAGTCCAAATAACAGGTCCAGGCATTGGTAGAATGCGTAAACTGTCAAACTATAAATGAATAAATAAGTTAATGTTACCAATTAAAAAGGTTATAGAGTGAAAACAGTGGAGGGAACCACTTTAAATTTTGCTAGACGACATATGGTGCCTGTTCGGTCTTCCCTATATGATCATTCACAATCCTTTCCTATGTGTATTCCAACAGGTTGATCTTACCTTCCTTTTCTAACCTATCAGCATAATATGCCAAAGTGCAAGAAGCCTGCCACATTTTGAAATCATTGCATTTTCATTTTCTAATTCAAAATTTCAATTTATCCTGTGATCTTGTTATAATAATTTGAGTTATTTGGAATTTTACAAATAGCTCCCACACAGGCCCCTTCCCTTGCACCACCGACATATGGCAGCTGCAAGTGTACAGGTTGATCTCTCTCTCTCTCCATGTCTCCCTCTATTACCTCTTTGTGCACTTTGTTAACAAAGTATGGCTTCTTGCAGTTGCAAAAGGCTGCAAAGCTCTTAGACTCGGGAGCTGTCAGGGCTACTAGATTTCTATGGCGGTACCCTGTTGCTAGGATCCTTTTGCTCTTTTATCTGGTTAGCATTAGCTTATTCACAATTTTGAAATGTAGTATGAGGATTTCATATTCCAACGACCCAGGAAGTCAGCATTTATAAAGCTTCTGTGTCCTTATTTGCAGGTATTTGTGCACTTCTTCTTGATGTATTTGTTGCACCGACTCCAGGTATTCTTTTTTTTCTTGCATGGCCACCTATACTCTACTTTAAACCACAGATGATCATTTTTCGTAGTGAATTATAACTTGCAATCGTATCTCAATGTTGGTCATCTTCACCAAGGATGTGATATCCTTTTTCTATTTAAAAATTGTAAATAATGAGTAGAATTGTTACTGGTGGATAGATTAAACGTAGTAACGGGATATTTGTCTACCCTTTGGTTTGTTTAGTACCTCTCTTGCCTTCTTTCTTCTCTACTTATTTACGAACTTGAAAAGGAATTCTAGGCATACAGTAGTCAACATTAATCAGTTTTTTTTGTTTGTATATTCCTCTGGACTTGCTTTATTGACCAGTCCCCTGGTGCCTACTCGCTTCTTTAGAACACTTGCAAGTGTTATCTTTCATAGACATGAAAGCATCTCAGCTACAAGCTTTTCCTCCTTTTTTCTGGTGTTGCTTTTACGGAACAAAGACTGTTCCTTCTAGCTTGGATGGATGAAAATTTTCTAATATTACTCAGAAGCCAACCACCTGTGTATTGGTGAATAGGAAGCTCATGTATGGTTTTCCCCTCTTCTCTTTGTTCCAGTGATCTTTGCTCTGCGCAGCGGTAGAGACAAGGAGTATCGAGTGGAATCAATAGGACCCTGAGTCTTAAATCCTCTTGTATAAGAGCTTTGTGCTCCTTGAAGTTTCATTCTAACCCAAATATCAAGAGAGCCTTAGTTGTTCTTGCGTCTTCTAATTTGGAAAATCTTATTGGGCTTTAGAGCCTTGGATATAATATGTGCAAGTCAGCGGCCAATTTTAGAGAATTATGTTATGCTTGATTCCCATATAGTTATATGAGCAACATGGTTGTCAGTCTTCTTATTTTCTAGGACTACGTCATTCTCTTTCCAAATGCTGTTAATATTTTTGGGAAATGATATGGAGGGATCAGAGATTTCTTACTTATATTAACTGCATCCAAAGTACAAAAGGCACAATCAACAATATAATGCAGTTTTATTTTATAGTTATCTTTTCTTTTTTTTGAATAACATCTTATTTTCTGCTGATTGTTTCAGGAACAAGCAGATCAATTTTCCGCAAGAGAAGTTGCTGCATCAATGGGGCTTAGCAATACAAGTTTGCCGTGATTTTAATTTGGATTTACTGCTCAATTTCATGCAAGCCTTTTTAACTACTTTCTAGTCGGTTCATTGACATTCTATTTCTCCACTTTTCTCACTGTAAATTTTTCATTTTGTGGGGGAAAAGGACCCTTTATAATCATTTTTTGTTATATGAAATAATATTAGGATTGTCTATGGTATGATGTATTTGTTGGAAACTTCTAATATAAGAAAGAGCAAGCTATAGTTACATACTTGGAACTATGTTGTATTCTGAAGTACACTTAGCTTTACAAAGCCAATCCCATGAGAGAAAGGTCATGGAGTGTGCTATAAGGGGAAAATGGTTAGGTTTGGCTGAAAAGTCGAATAGGGCTTAGCTTACCTTGGTATGTCCTAGATGGCATGTTAGGGATAAAAATATTAAAAAAGAGAGTAAAAATAAGGGACATAAAACATATATAAGCAAAGGGTAAGTACAAAGTAGGGGTTTTACACTTTGATAAGATTCATGCCATCTATATCATAATTTTATTTGCAACACTTCACCTTTCGATTTGGTACGATGATGTACTAGACTATATAGACTCCTTCCAGGATCTAATAGAAATTTTATGAACAGCTTGCAGTGTTCTTAATAGAAATTTTAAGACTATAGACTCCTAACACCTAACACAGGAGGGAGTGTGTAGTTTAAAATTTTCTTCCTAAGAAGTTATTAGTTTCTTAATATTTCTATTAAGAAAATCTTCTAACTCTATACCTTTCAATGCTCTTTTTTATATTTTTCTTTTGTTCTTAAAATTTCTATTAGATCCTGGAAGGAGTCTATATAGTCTAGTACATCATCGTACTGAATCAGAAGGCGAATCAGAAGGCGAAGTGCTGCAAATAAAATTATGATATAGATGGTGTGAATCTAACCAAAGTGTAAAACCCCTACTTGGTAATTACCCTATACTTGATTATGTTTTATGTCCCTTATTTTTACTCTTTAAAAAAAAATAAAAAATTTATCCCTAACCTCCCATCTAGGACATATTAAGCTCTGTTCGACTTTTCAGCCAAACCTAACGACTTTCCCCTTATGGCACACTCATGGCCTTTCTGTCATACTCTCGGCCTTCTTTGCCTATAGGGGGGTTATTAGGATCATTCTAGGGCCTAACTATGCTGTTATGATATGCACAAATGAAAGAGTTTAGGAACTATATCAGTTTCTATATATGAAAAACGAAAGTAAACAAACAGAATAAAAATATTCTCTTAAATCAAACTTAATGTACATAAGGGGGACATGTAACATACATAGCTTAGGGTTTTCTCTTTCAGGAATCCCACGAAGATAAAGAAAACTCACAGTAGTGGAGTCCAAGCTTAAGAGGAGCTTGTTCCTTTCAACATACAATAATTTTTACAAAGGAGGGAGATAATACAAAAGAGAGATGAAGAGAATTAAAAAGGATGGAAGTGGAGTTGGATAAGGGATTCTTGAGGACGATGGATTTTAGATGCCTCTGAAGTGAAGTGGATGAGTCTTTATATAGGAGGGGGAAGTTATTCGAATAGTCTTCTTTCTTGCTACGTGGATCCTGTGTGGCCATATCTTCTTCTTTCTATGAGTGCATCTGCTAATGGAGGTAGCTTTTGACGTGCGTTGTTTTTGGTAAGTTTGGAGTCTTCTTGAGTGGTAAGCTTTATGGAAAAGGAGATGCCTTCTCATCTTTCCTTTCAACATGTCTTTAAACTGTGGTTTGCTTTTCCTTTTGCTTTTTCTAAAGTTATCTTCGTGTTCAAATTATGAATGGTCACCGAATCAAAAGAAAAAGTATCTGGTCCTTGGTCTTCGTCTTCATGATTAGATTCTTCTGATGTCATATTTTTGTCTCCTTTTGTTTCTTTCTTATCTTCTGGAATATCTTTTGCTAGTGAGATATCACTATCTTCTTTCTTTATGGCGTCTTCTTGTGCTTTTGCCACTTGTTGCAATAATTGTTTTCAGTGATTCTTTCTTTTTCTTTGCAGATTTTTTCTTCGTCTTAGAACGTTCTGACAAATTTTCTTCGATTTGTTGAAGTATTTGCACAATCTGCATATAATCATCTGTCTTTGGTTGTGTATAATCATTTGTTCTTACAACTTCTTCTTTTAGGGCTTTACCCTTGTCTTGATTTTTTTGCAAAGTCACAACCATCAACAGACTTGATGTGTCTTTACTGACTACCGTTTGAGCCAGACTAGCTATTGGAATTGTAGGCCCAATGATATCTTTTCTATCATTCAGTCAGGAATGCTGGCAACCGGGTCGGGTCGACCTACCTGCTACCCGCCCGCAGCCCGCCCACTCCAACCTAGCCCGTAAGCGACTGAATCAGGTCCGGGTCAAACCCGCTTAGAGTAATATGTCGACCTTGGTCGCCAAAACACCGAAACCAACCTGCTCAACCCAACTCGCGAACCTGGTCAAAATGTCAAACCCGCCCCCAACGCACGGGTCAAACGGTCGACCCGCATGTCAAACGGCTCCTTTTTTGGTTTTTTCCCTGGCGCAAGACAGATAGCCTGTTTTTGTTTTTGTTATTTATTTATTTATTTTAATTTTATTGAATTTTTTGGATTTTTTTTTTGGGGGGGGGGGGGGGGGGGGGGGGGGGGGGGGATGGGGGGTTTCCCTATAAAAATCCCCTAACTTCAATCAATTTTTTCTGCATCTTACTCTCTTACTCTTCTCTACTACTCAATTTGAAAGAATTTCATTCATCAAAGAAGCAAGCAAATTTTTTTTTACAATTTCGATCGTACCGAATTCGTGGTAATTCAACAGCGCTCTCGACTACAAACTCCCTCAACGAGGAAGTTTTTTCTCCATTTCTACGACTACCGGACTACGACTATGTCTACTACACTTTTCAATTGACTACGTCTATTTTTACTATTTTCTCTTTCATTTTATACATACGATTATTCCCGAAGTACGGTATCAAAATTTACAACCTTATTAACTCTTTACTTTTTTTTGTAGTTCTAATTTTTTGTATCATATTTTTTCGTTGTTTTTTCTCCGATTTCTCTCTCTTAACCCTCATATTGTTTTTTAGATTATTTTTTATACATATCTCACCTAGATTGTTTTTTATTTTTTCACACACTATTAGAATACTAGAAATTGTTTATTTTTCGTATACACTATTACCATGTCTAGATTACGAGATACCGGCCGTAGCCAAAGTGGACAAGATTCCACCAATACTTCACGTCGGCCTTCAATAGTCCCACATGTAGAGCCCGAATTTATACTGAATCCTATGGTAGGATCTCACAATGTCCCTCCATATGACATAGAAGAAGAAATACATAATGTTGACAGACAAACACAACAAACCGAACCCACTAGTAGTAGAAAAACAAGGGGAAAAAACTAATGATTGACACAAATATTATGACTATATCCCCAAGAGGATAATCTGGGTGTAGGACACAAGTTTTGTAAAACTTGTTTGAAGAGTTACAAATGGAGGAAGGGTAAGGGAACGGGTACAATTGAACGACACATACAAAATGTACACAAGGATCTATTAGAAAACCAACTTGACCAACAAAAAATTCACCCTAAGACCGGACATGTAGATTGCCACCCATATGGTCCCTAAAATGTTCGACGGGAAATGACCCGTCTAGTTATTAAGGAGGAATTACTTTTTTCCTATTCCGAGAGTAGGAACGTAAAGGAATTTAACCAAAATGCACTAAATCCACATTTTAGAAGAATTCCTAGAATTATACTCAAATCCGATTGTTTTAAACTTTACAACGAAATGAGAGATGATTTAATTGCACATCGTATTTTAGAAGTTTGTAATATCTTTCATATTCGTGATAAATTTTTTTGTAATAATTTTGATAATGCATCTAACAACAATGCTTCGATTAGTACATCAAAAACACAATTAGCCCCTCCATGTTTAGAAAATTTTCACATTAGATATGTATGTTATATTTTAAATTTATGTGTTCAAGATACATTAAAAATAACCGAATCATTTGTGCATAACATTAGAAATTGTGTATATTTTATTGCTTTAAGTGATCCTATGCTTCAACAATTTAAAGAATGATGTAAGTTTAAGGGTATACATTTTAAAAAATTTCCTGAGGATATTAAACACCAATGAAATTTTACTTGTGATTTATTAAATGTTGTTACTCAATACAAAGCTTGTATAAATGATTTTTGCCTTGCAAAAAATATGGAAATTTTCAAATGAATGAACAATCAAGGTATTATGTGGAATATATGTTACAATTTTTATAACCTTTTAAAATCACAACTTTGAAATTTTCAAAATCTTACTTTTAGTAGTATTTTTATTTCACTAATTACTATGATGCACACTTTTCAAGAAATGATTGATGACATTTACATTGGTCATATTGTTACCCGTATACACTAAATTTTTGAAGTATTTTAGTCATCCTCCTATGTTGTATCTACTTGCTATTGTTATGGATCATCGTATCAAATTAGCGTGTACGAAGAGTTTGATTGAAATGTATTTTACTTTACTTGGAGATGAATTTGAAATTGATTGTAACACATTTTTAGCTTTCTTTGAAACGATATTGAACAACTTGTATGATTATTATGATAGAACTTTTGCATCTAGTAGTACTTTTAGTATAATTACTTCTTCTTCTTCTACTACTTCTAGAGGTAAGGATAAGAGTAAATTAGACGATGCAACTTTTAATTTACTTGCTTAAATTCAATCAAAAAAACTTAGGTCTAATCAACCTAATGAATTAAATAGGTATAATCAACCAGATAATGAGAGTTTTATTGCTAAGATTGATGTGGTACAATGGTGGAAAGAACATGAACATGTTTATAATATTCTCAAACATATGGCTAAAGATATTCTAACTCCTCATGTATCTACAGTTACTTTAGAAAGTGCATTTTCTACAAGTGGCAGAGTTCTAACAGATTACAGAACTCGCTTGAAGCCCCAATCGTTGGAGATGCTCGTGTGTACGGAAGATTAGATGAAGGCTGAAGATATGACTCAAAAAGGAATTGGGGTCGACAGGTCAACAAGTGGAAGCAACTCGCCCGAAGAACAACAACAACAGTAGATTCTAATTATCCCCTCAAATATGTAATTCAAAACATATTGTGTGCTTTTTTATAGTTTCTAACTTTCTAATCTATTACTTATACAAGTAATAGAAAGTATTATAGTTGTATTTATATGTAAAAAGTTGCAAAAAAATCATAAAAGTTGAATTAAATAATATATAGAATTTTTATTTACACTTTCACAGTTTTACTCTTATATATTTATTAGTTGTACTTGTAATTTTTTTTTTCCATCTAGTTAAAAAAAAAGAAAAAGAGTGATGAAAACAATACTGAATATTGAATTGAGTTCAACCAAGTACAATACCACCTATATATAGGAGGAGAACAAATATCAAAATAACTCTACAACCAATATGGGACTATAATAATATCTAACATCCCCACTCAAACTCACGATGGGTCAAACAGTGTGAGTTTTCCTACTAAGTATCTAAATCTCTGAACAGTATGGGATTTGATGAAGAAGTCTACAGTCTGCTGGGAAGATGTAACAGAATAGAGAGAAATGGTCCCTGCCTCAAAGTGCTCACGAACATAATGTCAATCAATCTCTATATGCTTCGTTCGCTCATGAAAGACCGGGTTGCTTGCAATGTGCAATGCACTCCGGTTATCACAATAAAGAGAAGTAGCTCTTGTAAGAGTGACACCCATATCTGATAACAACCAACGAACATGAACAATCTCTCTAGTAGTAGCTGCAGCGGAGATAATATCTGATGTGTATTTCTGTTGAGAAATGAGTATCCCCCGAGATCCATGTGCAATCTCTAGGCCCAGAAAATAACGTAGTCTGCTAAGGTCTTTCATATGGAACTGTTGATGAAGGTATTTCTGGGTGGATGTAATGCCTGCAGAGTCATCCCAGTAATAATCATATCGTCAACATAGAGTAGTAGAAGTACCCTCTCCTGCGGTGATGACCGCATAAATATAGAATGGTCCTGAGAACTCTGACGAAAAATAGCCTTGGTGATGACAAGGCGAAAACACTCAAACTAGGCTCGAGGGTCCTGCTTCAAACCATATATAGCCCGACGCAACCGGCAAAAATGACGAGGAGTAGGGAGGTGGGGAGGAGGATCCATATAAACAACTCCAGATAAGGTACCATGAAGAAAAGCATTCTTCACGTCTATCTGGTATAACGGCCATTGGCGGATGGCTGCAACAGCAAGAAAAGTGCGAACAGTAGTCATCTGTGCAACGAGAGCAAGGATCTCATCATAATCAATGCCATGCTCCTGAGTAAATCCTCAGACTACTAGACGAGCCTTGTGCCGCTCAATAGATCCATCAGGTTGATATTTGACATTGAAGATCCACTTGCAGCTAATAGGCTGAACGCCCTCTGGCAGAGGAACAACATCCCAAGTGCTAGTCTGATCAAATGCACTGAATTCCTCTGCAATAGCTTTCCTCCATTCAGGATATTGAATTGTGTCTTGATAGGTTCTGGGCTCACGTGTAGAGTGTATAGCAGTGAGATATGCATGAAACTGTGGTGAGTAGGAAGCTAGGGTGGCAAAACCAAACTGGTCAGAAGGACCAGTGGCATCAGGTGTATAACGTGCTAGAGGAATACCAGAAGTGGAACGGGTAGACTGACGAAGAGGTGGTGGACTGACAGGGTGTGGGGGTGATGACGGTGGAGTAGGTGCATGTGTCGGTGGGGAAGTAGGTGGGATGGGTGCTGGCTGCTGTGGGGATGCAGGTGATGTTTCGGTAGGTTGAACAACAGGTGTAAGGACTGTAGAAGATGTGAATGGAGCCAGAGGAGTGGGATCAAAAGAAATGCGGGAAGATAAAGTCGGGGGGCTAGCAACAATTGAGGAATCGAGAAATCTAGTATCCTCGGGGGGAGTCAGGTAGTAAGGGAAGTCTTCCACAAAGGATACATATCGAGAAATGCAGACACGACCCGCTGATGGATCAAAACAACAATAACCTTTGTGTTCAAGACTGAGACCTAGGTGAATGCACTTAGTAGCACGAGCGGAGAGCTTCGTGCGCTCGGTAGGAGGGAGAAGGACGTAACAGGTGCACCCAAAGGTACGGAGCATACTGTAGGCGAGAGGTGAATGATAAAGAGCCTCATAAGGCGGCGTACCAGCTAGGGCAGACGAGGGAGTAATGTTGATGAGACTAACAGAGGTCATGATAGCTTCAGCCCAGAAAGAACGAGGAGTGGAAGAGGAGAGTAAAAGAGTGCAAGCCGTCTCAAGGATGTGACGATGCTTGCGTTCAGCTACACCATTCTGCTCATGTGTGTGAAGGCATGATTGCTCAAAAAGGGTGCCGTGAGACTGAAGGATTGATCTCATAGTGGTGGAAGTGTACTCACGTGCACCGTTCGATCGAAAATTCTTAAAGCGCACACCGAACTGAGTGTGAATCATAGTTGTAAAGAACTGATAAATATCAGGTATCTCAGATCGCTGATGTATAAGAAAAATCCATGTATGTCTAGTAAAGTCATCGATGAAGGCAACATAATAGAGATAGCCTTTCCACAAAGGTACGGAAGTGGGTCCCCATATGTCAGAATGAACAAGTTGAAAAGGGTGAGTGGTTTTAGAAGTTCTTTTGTGACTAAAGGGTAGGGCAATGTGTTTGGCCAAATGACAACCCTGACAATCAAATAAATGTTTAAAAGTGAGAGAACCAAGGGCACCACTGCGAGCTATAGTCTGGAGTCGTGATGCGCTAATATGACCTAAACGTCTGTGCCACAGATCAGCATCAGAGGAAACAATACTGGCAAAACTAGAAGGAGAGTGATGTGCATGAAGAAAATCTAAATAATATAGACGACCCTGACGACTAGCACGCCCAAACTCCTCATCAGGTGGAGGAATCAGTAATAGAACAATCTAAAGAGTCAAAAGTAACGACAAGATCACTATCACACAACACACTAATAGAAATAAGGTTTAGTGATAAATGAGAAGCATAGAGAACATATGGTAATGTGAGAGTGGGAGAGTTAATCGTCCCTGAGTGTGTAATAAGAAGTGGTGAGCCATCAGTTGTGTGTAGAGATGGAGAGTGAGAGGGAAGTGCTGTGCAGGTGGTGAACAGTGTCTGATTACTAGTGAGATGATGTGATGCACCAGAATCTAAAATCCAGAACGAATTCATACCGGGAGTCGTAGAAAGTGCAGGAGCAGAGGAGCCAGCATTGATAGACTGACCCATGAGCTGTAGTTCCAGCTGAGTGAGGCATTGCTGAAGATTAGTCCAATCAGCAGGAGATGGAAAGGCCAGAGTGATGGGCATGGCCGAGGATGTGAGGGAAGAAGCACTGCAAGGAGAAATAAGACTAGCATTGCTGTGACTGAGAGCACAATGTGGAGGGAGATGCTGTTGGTGTCTGGATCGGGGTAGAGAGTAGGGCGGTGCTACCGGTGGCGGAAGTAGAGGTGGGGTAGGGTGAGGAATGATGTAAGGAGAAGGTAGGAGGCCAGAGGCAGACTGAAAGTGGCGCTGCTGCTTTTTGAATCTGAAGGAGGAACGAGAGGCGGTTGCATCGGGGAAGTCAGTAGAGGCGAAAATATGTGGGAGAGACTGAGATGCCATCAAGTAGTAGTACCTGTATATATATATATATATATATATATATATATATTGATTTTTTTTTTGATTTTTTTTGAAAACAGTAAAGAAAAAAAAAGGGAAGAAGAGAGAGGGAAGAAGAGAGAGACTAGGGTTTTTGGAGGATGCTGGATGAGGGCAGGATGCAGAGGAGGAGCTCATCGGAGAGAGAGGAGGTCAGGTCGGGGTCGCCGCCTGAAGGGGAATGAGCTTTCGTAAATTAGGGCATCCCTGGGCGACTAACTCGAGACCTCGATCGATCAAATCCGAACTGATGAGGCCGCAGTTACCGACAGGGTGAGGGTTGGGAATGGAGAGGCTCCCTCGGTTGAGAAGGACGCGGTTCGAGGCGTCATGACTGTTGGTGGTGGTGAAGGAGGCGGGCGAGGAGGATGTCGATGGAGAGGAAGGTGCGGAGGGTGAGTGAGAGGCGGAGGCGGAGACGTTGACTTGCTGAAGAAGATGATTTTTTTTTTTTGGCTGTTGGAATTCTAGGGTTTGGGGAAGAACGAAAAATTTGTGTAACTTGTCTCTGATACCATGTTAAGATAAATCAGAGAGATGAAAACAAAACTGAATATTGAATTGAGTTCAACCAAGTACAATACCACCTATATATAGGAGAAGAACAAATATCAAAACAACTCTACAACCAATATGGGACTATAATAATATCTAACAGTATTTATATGTAAAAAGTTACAAAAAATTCATAAAAGTTGAATTAAATAATATATATAATTTTTATTTACACTTTCACGGTTTTACTCTTATATATTTATTAGTTGTACTTGTAATTTTTTTTTCCATCTAGTTAAAAAATAAATAAAATTGAAACTCACTCTCAACCCGAATGCCAAACCGCGACCCGACCCGACTCGAACCAAAACGGGTTCGACCCAAATGGGTTGGTGGGTCGAACGGGTCGACATTTGGATTTTTCAACCCGGCCCGCTTAACACCCCAACCCAACCCAAACCCGCACACAATTAGGTCTGACCCGGGCGGGTTCGACCCGACCCGGCGCGGTTGATCCGAATGCCATCACTAGGAATGCTCACCAGTCTCACCCTTTTGAACTGAGAGTACAGTTTTTGGAGGATGTCTGGTATGAAACAAGTCTTTATGTAAATCTGCTATCTTTTGATGTAACACCTGTTTGTTTTTTAAGTTAAGCTATTTATATTTTCATTTAATTTTCTAACTGTTCTTGTCATAGCTTCACAATGGTTACAAAATAAAATCTTTCCACATGCATGTTTAGTTACTGAATATTCTAGCTGAGCTTCATAAACAGTTCTTAAGGAAGGAGAAACATAATAATTATGTACTAAATGTTCTCTTGCTATATCTAATGCTTGTGATGAATTATTAAATTCTTTACAGAAAGGATCTCTGAAATCTTTTATACTATCTAGTACTTCTATCCAGCTATGAAAGACACATGTTAAATTACCTTTAAAGCCTACATAAAATTTAAAATTCTTTTGGGTCTGATTAAATACTTTTGATAAAGCATTCATGGCTACTAGCAAATATTCTTTTATCATTTGTATTAAAAGTATTCCAGAATTTATCTAAAATACATCTCTGCTCTTTGTTTACTGAATTGTGAGAAAAGGTCTTGAAATAAATGTTACTATTTGGTTATGAGTTGGGCGCTTTAACCATTCAGCCAAGACTAACATTTCTTGATTACCAAATCTCATTATTTCTTGTTGTGGTCTTTGTACTGAGTTCTAATGAAATCGTCTTGGTATTATGGTCTGCACATTACTATTTACTGGTGGCAATCCTGGCATTGGTGGCGGTTTTTGGATTTGCAAATTTTCATCAAAAATATTTGTAAGATAAGTATGTAAGTAAAGCTTTGATAATTTATGGAGATGGTCTATTCTTCTGCTGATTTGTAACGCCCCGAATCCCAAATACACTGAATTCGAGATGTTCTACAGGATCTTTTCACTTTCTTTAGTACAATTTTACAGGGAAATTAAAACTTTTCATCATACATCAGAGATTACATCAATATTACACTTTTCTTTTGCACAGCGGAAGTAAAATACAACAATTGAATAAAAGTACAACAGCATGGTATAATCTTTAAGCATCAATTCCTCTTTAATCTTTAACAAGTCATTTACCTGCATATAAGACTGTGGGTACGTCAGTTTATTCAACCGACGAACATTATACACGGTCATCCTCTCTATGCCGGAAATAGTATAACTTAACTTTCCATATTTAACAAACACAAACTTGTCACATTCAAACTAAAGGGACTACCCTATTGATGTCGTGTTGTGATTGTGCACTTAATCCTTAATGCATTTATTTATGTTACATGACACTAATGCGCACTTGTTCGGATTCTATGCATCCCATACTACATAGGTCCGAGGGTAAGTCCTTATTCGTTCTTCATCTTTATAGGGTTCAATCCCCCGTTATGATTTAATCTACTACTGTAATTACGGTAAGTATCCTAGATGTTATCTGACCTACAAACTCATGTCTAGGCACTCTGGAGTAGTATCCTCACCCAGACTCATCATGGGAATTCCTGGGATACGCTCTCACCATAAACATGACACCACCCGTAGTCTTCAAACATCCCACGAGCGTCGCCACTGGGACGGTACTCTGGAGCAGTATCCTCACCCAGACTCGTCATGGGAATTCCTGGGATACGCTCTCGCCGCTACCCAGGGCCCTCATACTCAATGTTTTTCTCTTACTTTCATCACATCTTCACTATGCACTAGTCCTTAGTTTTATTAAAAATCATGAACAAAATTAATCTCTAGAGTTAGTCTCTCCATCAACCGGACTTATTCATTCATTTCATCATGACCAACCTTGGTCTAATTTCATTTCAACTCATTTCTCAATGTCGAGGAGACTTAGCTACTCTATTTCAAATTTCATTTCACAATCTTCATTTATAAATTTTCATGTTGAGTTCTCATACTCACATGTGCATTCTCTTTTCAATTCATGATTTCTATTTGTTCACAAGTTCATCATCGCACATGAATTTGCATGCACTTAATTAATTATCACATCACAATAATTCCACATTACTAAACAATATGCACACTTCATATATTGTTCCACAAGTGAGAAAATAATTGCATCATGTCACATAACCACATTTCTTTTGCCAAGTCAACTCTTAATGTTTCAACTCACTTATTCTTTCAAGTTATAAATTCATATCAATAATCTATATAGAACCATATGTCTATTTATGCATTTTAACTCCAAACCATAGTTAAATTCATTCAAATAATCCCCAAACTATTTTTAGAAAGTCCCTTACATTTTTAGGAGAATATACATATTTTTTTCATAATTTTTCGATACATAAAACTCCCAAAAAAATATTTTTTTTCATCTTGCCGATAGCAAGATTCGAACCCAAGCACAGCACCGACACAGCCTAGAGCACAGGCCACTAGGCCGGTTGCCGCCACAGTATAAAAGGCAACTGAGAGCTATAAATGCTCTCAGTCCGCTGATTAATTGTTTTGAAAGAAACTAAACAAAAATATTGTTGATCATGGGATTCGAACCGGTCACGGCAGAGAACCCAACGTGACGCTATGACCACTCGAGCTACATGCTCGGGTGGTTACAGTGTGCGTTAAATTCTTTTTAGATTAATTCCCACTGTTATAAAATTATTTCGATGTTCAACCAAACTTTGTTCCTTATTGCTTTTGTAAAAATTTCTGAAAATCTCCAGATCAATCTTCATTCATATGAATTTCATACCAGTAAGATAAAAATAATTTTTTGTACTAATAAATTATATTTTTCACACTAGTCAATGAATCGTTCATTAAAAACTAATATATTTTTCATTTTCGACATTGGTTAACACTTAGTCTTCAAATCTCTTCTATCCAAAATTTCTTATACAAATTTGCTGATATTAATCTTTCATCTAACACACAAATCTACTTCCTTTGAATTTGTCCAACCCCACAATAATTAAAGAGGTCTCTTCACAAATTAGCACTAACAAGGTATTAATTTTCTTTTTCATGCAAGTAGTGATGGCAAAAATGTGTTTCCTTTAAATCAACATATACTTCTAGTTCAATCATGTGCATCACAAAAATATATAGCCACTTATCAATTATCATGTTCACACATCAAACATTCAAGAAAGTTGTTCTTTCCAAAAAGCGTGCTCTTTCTTAATCAATTTGCATGCTTCAATTTTTTTTTTTAAAATTTAAACTAACATCCTCATTAGTATTCTCAAGCATCAATACTAGCATCATTCATTTATTCTAATAAGCATGGAAAATTTTATCTACAACTTAATTAACAATAATAATCACATGCAAATTATTCATTAACATACTAATCAATTTGTAAACTAACTTTCCATTAAAATGTATTCTTACTAACATTTTCCATGAATCATTTCTAATTAGAACAAAGATAATCAACTCACTTTGTAGTCACATTCTTATGGCATACAATCACACATAATTCGCATATCAATAATTCAATCAACTAGAGATCATTTATTCAATTAAAGGCGCTTTCTTATTAATCATTTGTTTCATGCAATTTGTTAATGAGATCTAGCATAGTTCTCTATATTAGAAATATGAAATGTTTACCCACCTTGAATGGAGAGAAAAACACACAAAGCAACCAAGTCCTTGCAACAAGATGCACCTCCTCCTAGCCGAATGCGAGCACCTCGAAGCCACCAAGCACACCGAAAGCTCCCTCTTGTAATAGCCGGCCACTCCTCCTTGGAACAAGCAAGCAATCCCACACAATCTCTCTATCTTTTATAACTAACACTATTACTAATTAAGACTATAATTTGGAAGTATGTAATTGCATATGAAAATAGCCATGAGAGGGGGGTAGTTATACTAGAAAACAAGTGAAATGAAGGGCCAAATTGATTAGTTGGTTGAAAGATGGAGGGCCAAGATTAGAGTAGGAGTTATAAAAACTACCCACAACCACAAAACCACCTCCATGATCACCATGACCAAAATCAAATCTCCCTCCAAAAAGATGCCAACCGGCCATGAAGGAAAGTGTGCATTGCACGTGTACGTGTAGTGCACGTGCATGCAACTAGGCCCAATTTGTACACTTTAATTTTGTATAAAAAATAAATTGGTTAAAAATAGTCTTCTACATGACAAGTTTAAATGAAGAGAGATTAATCCATGGACTTTATTTTTGGGCCAAAATAGTTCTTTAAAATAAATAAAATAAAATACATTTGGGCTTTTAAGAAAAAGGCATTTTTAATTAAATTAAAATAGGGCTTTTTATTTGTTTAAAGAAAGGCTTTTGTACCAAATAAATTGAGAACAAATATTTAAATATTTATACACATCATAATAAAATAATCCAAACAAAATATTGCACGTGCACACTACGTGCAAAATAAATAATTTTTCATTAATTGAAAAATCAGGGTATTATAGCACTCCCTCCTTATAATAGTTCCGTCCCCGGAACTACAATCAAGAGCGAGGAAACAAAAACAAAAACATACAACACTCACACAAGAACAAAAGATACAAAAATACAATCAAGCAAAAAGCTCAGGATAGTCCTTCAACATCCTCTCCTCAGATTCCCAAGTAGCCTCTTCAACCAAGTGGTTTCTCCAGACTACCTTGACCATCGGTATCGTCTTATTCCTTAAGACTTTCTCTCGACGATCAACAATCTCAACAGGAGACTCGATGTAATTCAGGTCTAACTGCAAACCTTCTGGCACTTCAAGCAAATGATGACTCGGATCTGGAATATAACCTCTCAGCATAGACACATGAAAGACATTGTGCACCTGAGACAACTCTTCCGGTAATTCAAGCCGGTAAGTAGTTTTCCTGATCATTTTCAATATCTTATACGGGCCTATAAACCTCGGGGCTAACTTCCCGCCTTTGCCAAAACGAACCACACCTTTACTGGGCGATACCTTCAGAAAGACGAAGTCACCAACCTCAAACTCAAGGTCCCTTCTCCGGTTGTCTGCATAGCTTTTCTGCCTGCTCTGAGCTTCCACCAACCTTTTCCTGATCAGATCAATCTTCTCAGAAGTTTGCTGTACAAGCTCAGGACCAAACAACTGACGCTCTCCAACTTCATACCAACAAACAGGAGTCCTACACTTCCTGCCATACAAAGCTTCGTACGGCGCCATCCCGATGCTAGCCTGAAAACTGTTGTTGTAGGCAAACTCCACCAAAGGTAAATGCCTTTCCCAACTGCCTCCAAAGTCTAGTATACAACACCGCAGCATATCCTCAAGAATACGGTTGACTCTCTCGGTCTGCCCATCAGTTTGCGGATGAAAAGCAGTGCTGAAATCTGTCTTGGTACCTAAAGCTGTCTGAAGACTCCTCCAGAAATGCGAAGTAAACCGCGCATCTCGATCAGACACAATAGTTGACGGAACGCCATGAAGTCTGACAATCTCACCAACATACATCTCAGCTAACTTGTCCATCGAAGCAGTGAGTTTCATCGCCAAAAAGTGAGCGGACTTGGTAAGTCGATCGACTATAACCCAAATAGCATCATTGCCTTTAGAACTCTTAGGCAATCCCGTAATGAAATCCATACTGATGTTATCCCACTTCCATTCCGGAATAGGTAACGGCTGTAATAGACCTCCGGGTCTCTGATTTTCGGCTTTGACTTGCTGACAAACCTCACACTTCGCGACAAATTCAGCCACATCCCGCTTCAAACCTGACCACCAGAAATGCTGTTTGATGTCCTTGTACATCTTAGTACTCCCAGGATGTACCGACAAAAGAGTAGCATGCGCCTCCTGAAGAATACTCTCTTTCAGGTCCGCCTGATTTGGAACACACAGCCTATCTCCGAACCACAGCACTCCATCCCTGATTTGAAATCCGGGCAACCTGCCAGCACCAACCTGCTCCTTCATCTCCAAAATATCAGTATCAACTTCCTGACTTGCAATGATCCTAGCATTCAAAGTAGGCTGAAGCCTTAACTGAGCCAAAGATGCTCCCATTCCTTGCAAGACAACCTCAATACCTGCTCGATCCAACTCTTCAATCAGATGCCTCTGAGTGGTAATCAAACTGGCCAAACTGCTCTTGCGACTAAGTGCATCAGCAACAACATTAGCCTTTTCAGGATGATACTTGATCTCAGGTCGCATATCCTCGAGCACTTCCAACCATCTCCGCTGCCTCAGATTGAGATCCCTTTGCTGATATATGTACTTCAAGCTCTTGTGGTCCATGTACATGTTCAACTTCTCACCGTACACGTAGTGCCTCCATTGCTTCAGGGCAAAGATAATCGCGGCCAACTCCAGATCATGAGTCGGATAATTCTTCTCATGTGGTCGTAGTTGCCTAGACCCATAAGCGATTACCCTTCCTTCTTGCATTAAGACACATCCAAGCCCACGATGCGAAGCATCGCTATAAACATCATACTCAACACCTGCTCTAGGCAAAGCCAAAATAGGTGCAGTAGTCAGCCTATCTTTCAACTCCTGAAAGCTCGCCTCACATTGCTCAGTCCACTTGAAGCTCACATTCTTCTTGGTCAGTCCAGTAAGCGGTACAGCTATCTGGGCATAACCTTGAATGAATCTCCTGTAGTATCCAGTCATCCCAAGAAAACTTCTGACTTCCTTCACTGTAGTAGGCCTAGCCCAATCTCTCACTGCCTCTATCTTCTGAGGGTCAGTTGCCACTCCCTCCTTAGAAAGGATGTGACCTAGGAATGCCACTTCAGATTTCCAGAAATCACACTTGGATAACTTGGCATACAACTTCTGCTCTTCCAGCTTCTGCAAAACTGCTGCCAGATGCTCAGTGTGCTCCTCCTCAGACTTGGAGTACACGAGGATATCGTCGATAAACACCACGACGAAAGAATCAATAAACGGCCTCAGAACTCTGTTCATCAAGTCCGTGAAGATTGCGGGTGCATTCGTCACTCCGAATGGCATAACTAAGAATTCGTAATGCCCATGTCGAGTTCTAAACGCAGTTTTGTGCACATCTTCAGCTTTCACTCGAACTTGGTGATATCCTGATCGAAGATCTATTTTGGAGAATACAGCTGCTCCTTGTAGACGATCGAACAAGTCATCAATTCGAGGAATCGGATACTTATTCTGAACAGTGACCTTATTCAGCTCCCGGTAATCGATACACATTCTCATCGATCCATCCTTCTTCTTTACCAAAAGCACTGGTGCTCCCCAAGGTGACGCACTAGGTTGAATAAAGACTTTTCCCAACAGTTCCTCAATCTGCCGTTTAACCTCATCCTGTTCCACTGGAGCCATCCTATACGGTGCCTTAGAAATGGGTGCACTTCCCGGTTGAACAGTGATGCTGAACTCTACATCACGATGCAGAGGTAACCCAGGAAAATCTTCCAAGAACACAGTCGGATAGTCCCGAACCACAGGAATCCCTTGCACTTCCACAGGAGTCTCTTCCTTGCGGATAGTTGCCACAAGCTTGGAACACTTCTGCTTCCCTTGGAAAGTGACTTCAGGTCCACCTGGAGCCTTCACTGTTACCGTCTTGGTCTTACACTCGATGCTTGCACTGTACACCGACATCCAATCAATGCCAATGATAACATCGACTCCCAAGATAGTCAGCTCGATCAGATCAATGCCAAAGATTCGATCTCCAATCACTATCTCGCAATCAGCATAATACCGATCAGTGGTTAAAGTTTCCCCTGACGAACTAGCTACTGCTAAGATCTTGCCTGGAAAAATCTTCGGTTCAACTCCCAACACTTTAGAAAATTAAAGTATGAGAGGATCCAGTATCGAACAACACAACAGCTTTCATTCCATATTCTGATGTAAAAGGTCCATCAAATTCGAAGTATGAAACATGATCTTTCAAGTCAATATTTCCATTTCATTGAATTCCAAACTTTATACATTCGAATTGAAAACATTTTTGACATCAGAATGGAAAATAAAAGAAGCTAAGACAGTCTAACTCCTACGGGTCCTCTTCGCTGCTCGAAGTTCTTCCCGCAGTTCTTCAACCTCATCTTTCAGCACATCAGTCAGGTTCTTCCTCTTCTCGAGTTCCCAAACCCGATGACTGAGAACAGAAAAGTCGTCCTTCCGCTTCGCCAGCTGAGCCTCCAACAAACTGACTCTCTTTCGCAGTGTCTCAACCTGCCTCTGAAGAGAAGTCACAAGACCACTTGGAACTGGTTCTTCTTCTTCGTCAGAAGAAGAGTCATCAGATGAATCCGGAGGTGGGGTGATCTCTCGGGATTCAGGCCATTCTTCACCGTCAGAATCTGCTTGCCCTGGATAGTACTCGTCCTCGGAATCTGCCTGTCCAGGATGGTACTCTTCCTCAATGATATGCCAGTCGTCGCCTCCAGCAGGGTCGAAGTGATCAGCCATCTTAGAAATAGAGAGGAAGAAGCATAAATCTTAGAGCAACACAAATGTAAGTCACTTACATTTAAATCTCTAGACTCAAACACACACTCTAATGTCCACTTCTAGGGTGTCGTTCCCTATAAATTTGTACAAGTGTGAAAGCGTAGAAAGCGTGGCTCTGATACCACTCTATAACGCCCCGAATCCCAAATACACTGAATTCGAGATGTTCTACAGGATCTTTTCACTTTCTTTAGTACAATTTTACAGGGAAATTAAAACTTTTCATCATACATCAGAGATTACATCAATATTACACTTTTCTTTTGCACAGCGGAAGTAAAATACAACAATTGAATAAAAGTACAACAGCATGGTATAATCTTTAAGCATCCATTCCTCTTTAATCTTTAACAAGTCATTTACCTGCATATAAGACTGTGGGTACGTCAGTTTATTCAATCGACGAACATTATACACGGCCATCCTCTTTATGCCGAAAATAGTATAACTTAACTTTCCATATTTAGCAAACACAAACTTGTCACATTCAAACTAAAGGGACTACCCTATTGATGTCGTGTTGTGATTGTGCACTTAATCCTTAATGCATTTATTTATGTTACATGACACTAATGCGCACTTGTTCGGATTCTATGCATCCCATACTACATAGGTCCGAGGGCAAGTCCTTATTCGTTCTTCATCTTTATAGGGTTCAATCCCCCGTTATGATTTAATCTACTACTGTAATTACGGTAAGTATCCTAGATGTTATCTGACCTACGAACTCATGTCTAGGCACTCTGGAGTAGTATCCTCACCCAGACTCATCATGGGAATTCCTGGGATACGCTCTCACCATAAACATGACACCACCCGTAGTCTTCAAACATCCCACGAGCGTCGCCACTGGGACGGTACTCTGGAGTAGTATCCTCACCCAGACTCGTCATGGGAATTCCTGGGATACGCTTTCGCCGCTACCCAGGGCCCTCATACTCAATGTTTTTCTCTTACTTTCATCACATCTTCACTATGCACTAGTCCTTAGTTTTATTAAAAATCATGAACAAAATTAATCTCTAGAGTTAGTCTCTCCATCAACCGGACTTATTCATTCATTTCATCATGACCAACCTTGGTCTAATTTCATTTCAACTCATTTCTCAATGTCGGGGAGATTTAGCTACTCTATTTCAAATTTCATTTCACAATCTTCACTTATAAATTTCCATGTTGAGTTCTCATACTCACATGTGCATTCTCTTTTCAATTCATGATTTCTATTTGTTCACAAGTTCATCATCGCACATGAATTTGCATGCACTTAATTAATTATCACATCACAATAATTCCACATTACTAAACAATATGCACACTTCATATATTGTTCCACAAGTGAGAAAATAATTGCATCATGTCACATAACCACATTTCTTTTGCCAAGTCAACTCTTAATGTTTCAACTCACTTATTCTTTCAAGTTATAAATTCATATCAATAATCTATATAGAACCATATGTCTATTTATGCATTTTAACTCCAAACCATAGTTAAATTCATTCAAATAATCCCCAAACTATTTTTAGAAAGTCCCTTACATTTTTAGGAGAATATACATATTTTTTTCATAATTTTTCGACACATAAAACTCCCAAAAAAATATTTTTTTTCATCTTGCCGATAGCAAGATTCGAACCCAAGCACAGCACCGACACAGCCCAGAGCACAGGCCACTAGGCCGGTTGCCGCCACAGTATAAAAGGCAACTGAGAGCTATAAATGCTCTCAGTCCGCTGATTAATTGTTTTGAAAGAAACTAAACAAAAATATTGTTGATCCTGGGATTCGAACCGGTCACGGCAGAGAACCCAACGTGACGCTGTGACCACTCGAGCTACATGCTCGGGTGGTTACAGTGTGCGTTAAATTCTTTTTAGATTAATTCCCACTGTTATAAAATTATTTCGATGTTCAACCAAACTTTGTTCCTTATTGCTTTTGTAAAAATTTCTGAAAATCTCCAGATCAATCTTCATTCATATGAATTTCATACCAGTAAGATAAAAATAATTTTTTGTACTAATAAATTATATTTTTCACACTAGTCAATGAATCGTTCATTAAAAATTAATATATTTTTCATTTTCGACATTGGTTAACACTTAGTCTTCAAATCTCTTCTATCCAAAATTTCTTATACAAATTTGCTGATATTAATCTTTCATCTAACACACAAATCTACTTCCTTTGAATTTGTCCAACCCCACAATAATTAAAGAGGTCTCTTCACAAATTAGCACTAACAAGGTATTAATTTTCTTTTTCATGCAAGTAGTGATGGCAAAAATGTGTTTCCTTTAAATCAACATATACTTCTAGTTCAATCATGTGCATCACAAAAATATATAGCCACTTATCAATTATCATGTTCACACATCAAACATTCAAGAAAGTTGTTCTTTCCAAAAAGTGTGCTCTTTCTTAATCAATTTGCATGCTTCAATTTTTTTTTTTAATTTAAACTAACATCCTCATTAGTATTCTCAAGCATCAATACTAGCATCATTCATTTATTCTAATAAGCATGGAAAATTTTATCTACAACTTAATTAACAATAATAATCACATGCAAATTATTCATTAACATACTAATCAATTTGTAAACTAACTTTCCATTAAAATGTATTCTTACTAACATTTTTCATGAATCATTTCTAATTAGAACAAAGATAATCAACTCACTTTGTAGTCACATTCTTATGGCATACAATCACACATAATTCGCATATCAATAATTCAATCAACTAGAGATCATTTATTCAATTAAAGGCGCTTTCTTATTAGTCATTTGTTTCATGCAATTTGTTAATGAGATCTAGCATAGTTCTCTATATTAGAAATATGAAATGTTTACCCACCTTGAATGGAGAGAAAAATACACAAAGCAACCAAGTCCTTGCAACAAGATGCACCTCCTCCTAGCCGAATGCGAGCACCTCCAAGCCACCAAGCACACCGAAAGCTCCCTCTTGTAATAGCCGGTCACTCCTCCTTGGAACATGCAAGCAATCCCACACAATCTCTCTATCTTTTATAACTCACACTATTACTAATTAAGACTATAATTTGGAAGTATGTAATTGCATATGAAAATAGCAATGAGAGGGGGGTATTTATACTAGAAAACAAGTGAAATGAAGGGACAAGATTGATTAGTTGGTTGAAAGATGGAGGGCCAAGATTAGAGTAGGAGTTATAAAAACTACCCACAACCACAAAATCACCTCCATGATCACCATGACCAAAATCAAATCTCCCTCCAGAAAGATGCCAACCGGCCATGAAGGAAAGTGTGCATTGCACGTGTACGTGTAGTGCACGTGCATGCAACTAGGCCCAATTTGTACACTTTAATTTTGTATAAAAAATAAATTGGTTAAAAATAGTCTTCTACATGACAAGTTTAAATGAAGAGAGATTAATCCATGGGCTTTATTTTTGGGCCAAAATAGTTCTTTAAAATAAATAAAATAAAATACATTTGGGCTTTTAAGAAAAATGTCTTTTTAATTAAATTAAAATAGGGCTTTTTATTTGTTTAAAGAAAGGCTTTTGTACCAAATAAATTGAGAACAAATATTTAAATATTTATACACATCATAATAAAATAATCCAAACAAAATATTGCACGTGCACACTACGTGCAAAATAAATAATTTTTCATTTATTGAAAAATCAGGGTAGTACATGATTAACTGTATTCTAACTATACGTTCATATCCTTCTTCAGAATGATTAAATTGATTTGCTAGCGCATATAAAAAATGTTTATTGTAGATGCAATCTATATTTTTACTAAATATTTCGATAGAGCAGATTTGTAAAAATTCAAATAAGGTGAAATCTAGGTCTGTGTAATCAAGGAAGGGATTGAGAAACTGAACAAGGTTAGGATCAAATTCTGGGGTGAATGGATGAACTAAATCTCTATTACTGCTTTCGCCTGGGAGGAATCTTGGTTGTACGAACATAGAGCTATAATAAATTTCTCTTATTCGTCTGCTTACTAATGTCTCTAACTTGGTTTTCATCTTCCTAAAAATGTTCCAATAGATCATAAAGAATATTTGTATTAGTAATCTGTTTTAGAATTGCTTCAAATGGAAGGGATGATGTTGAAAATAATAATCCAACATACTGATTAAATGGAGAGAGGGATGAGGAGAGAGACTGCCTTCTTCCCTCGGGAACAGAGCAAATCATATGCTCAGGTTCTTCGACTTCCACCACCTGCTCGCCATCATTACAATCCCCAAATGCCCCTTAGAACCCCATGCCATCCCCTGTTCTCCTCGAAACCCCCCAACATCCCGTCACCTCACTCCCCACTTACCCTCCCACCCATTACTCCAAACCTTCCTTCAACCAAAACCCTCATCTCTGTACCCAAACCCAAAAAACCCACCTTTTCTCCACAAAAATTGCCCATCTAAGAGAATGGAGCGCTGTTGCTACAAATGTGGGGATGGTGATCATGCCATGTCAGAGTGCCGCAAGCTTGGATTCCACTGCTTCAATTGTAAGAAATTTGGTCCTAAGGTCCGGGACTGCCCCGTTCATAACCGGATCGCCAAGTTGGAGGTGGACCTCCCACACAACAATGCCATCTCGCAAGCCCTACCGGCGCTACATGCAAGTGCATTCCTCCATCTTATCAACCCAAGATGAATCCCTCTCACAAAGGATTTGGAAAGCGCCTTCAACTTTGTTTGGGGGAGGCATGGGCGCTGGTGGACACTACAGAGGGTTTGCGATGGGGTGT